>JAWNKZ010000074.1:1200000-1620000 GCA_035041615.1 Drosophila anomalipes | reverse complement strand
TATTTGCCGTTAGCTTTTTTTTATTATTTTTGTGTTGCCAGCTAAACACAAGTTTAATTCCTTTCATATCAAATGAGGTCCCAATAAAAAAACAAAGATTATGAATTCCTGATGATATTAAATATATATAATATAAATGTACAAATTCCATAAAACGCATTTGATTTAGTTGTATAGAAATATTGTGTCCGAAGCTTAGTTGCATAATTTTGCTTAATTTGTGGAATCAAAACTGAACTTAAAAATATGCAAAATATATTTGTATCTTAATTAATATTTATTTGTATTTTCTTTCAAAACAAAATTAAAATAAATGAAATTATATAAAGCTAAAGCGAAATTATGAGTTTTATAAATGTTAATTTATCATTATTCGTATTCTCCGACTAAAGAATATTAACCAAACTAATTTCGTGCTTTGCAAACTTAAATTTCAATACTGAAACTAATGGAATATAAATATAGACCAAATACAGAAAAGAATTTCATTTTTTTCACTTCTCACTGCAAATTCAAATATGACTTCATATTTGCAAAGGTTATTAAAAGTGGAGCAAAAAAAGAATGCACAATCCAGCATTAATGTGAAATTGCGGCAAACTGTGATAGAGTAATGTACACACACACACACACACACCAGCAAACACACACACACACACACACCACAAATATCCAAAGTATGCACACATAAAAACACACACAAGAATTACTGGGAAGAGGGTGTGGCGGGGGTTGGGCGGGTGTTCTAAAAAGTACATTAAAATCACATTAACCCGTCAACGGTTAACGCTGCGTATACGCAACTTTTGTTTATGCGTTTTGTTGCTTAATGCCCTTTTTGAAGTACGAACTCACGCAAATTGGTTTTTCAGTTTGCTCAGCACTCCGATAAGCCAATGACAAACATATACGTGTATACATGTGTATATATGTATATATATATATATATATAACTCCTCATTTTCAGATCGAAAATCCTTTGGCAACCCTCAACTAGCTGTCTGTTGTATCAGCTGCCAGGCATAATTGGCTTTTGGCTATAAATTTCAACAATTGTTTGGCACACATCACGCAAAACGCACCACAATCAACCCAACCCCCTCCCCTCCTCCCACTCCACAACTTGCCTCCCCAGGGAGCGGGCTTAAGTCGTGTATATATATATGTGTGTGGGGGAAATTGTCAAAATTTTGTGGACATTTGGCGACACAAGCGGCTTATCAAAAATGCAGCATACGAATTTTGTAACTGTATCTAAACCACCCCACCCAACTCTCAACCCCCAATCTCCATTCCCTCTCTCCTGCCCTCCGCACTGTGCAACATGCGCTCATGTTTTTGGCCTGTTCGTGCGTGCTTTGGCCAATTGGTTGGCTGCCTGGATATTTGGCCATTTGTGTCCAACAACTATCCAACTGCTTTTTAGCTTTAGCCTCATTTGCATATTTCAATTGTCAAATTTTTGAGCAGACTTCTGCTGCTACTGCTGCTGCTGCTGTTGCCTTTTCTATTTATTTAACTAATTTATTTACATTAACTTTAACTATGCGCAAAGTAAGGCAAGGCTAACAGCTAACAGCAGATACAGAATGGGCATCTGTTGGCACAGCTGCCACGCTCCACAAATTTTTGGATACCTTAACAGAGTCGGCAACAAAAGTGGGGTAAGAAAATTCAAGCATGGATTCAAAATAATAATAACAATCTATTATAAATAATAATATTTATTTTAAATTGAAACACAAAAAAAAACATTGTTTACTTTATAAATCTTGATAATTGCTTCAATTTTACAATATGGTCTGAATACAGTTCACAAATATTATTTTTCCATATTTTTTAAATAATAAATGATCGATTTTGTTAATGTATTCTAATTAAAGTTCAAAAACATAATATTTTATAATGACATTATAATTTAATAGCGTTCATAAACAAACAATTTTGTATATTTTTTAAATGACTTAAGAATTTAATAGAGGTACTTTTGAAAATAAAAATAAATCACTGAATTGATGTGTTCCTTGCAGGTGATGTTATGTAAAAAGCCGTAATTCCAAAGTATGGAAATTACAGTTACCATAAAATAAATAAACAAAGATTATGAAATGTAAAACTTTAAAAATAAATTTGGAAAACTAAAAATTACAAATTTATTATAATTCGAAAATGTAATATAAAAACTAAATATAATATATTAAATATAATAAATAAAACAAAATATATAGAATGGAAAAATGGTACAACAATTGTTCCAAAGATTGGCGAAACCAAAAAATAAAAAACACCAGCCATAAAATTCTGAACATAACAGTGAATTAATCGTTAAGAAGAGAGAGAGAGAGAGAAAGAGAGAACGATACAGAGAAAAACGAGATGAAATAGCAACATTTCTTAAGTTATTTATGTGAAATTTATTAAAGCTAATGCTTCTCAAAAATTTCACAAATTTGTGTTTATATTGACAATTTAATTAAAGGCTGAAATACTTCCAGCAATAAATGTATGAAATACGGCATTGAAACATTATTAATAATAAAAACAGGATTATTTAATGCTTAATCAGGGCAATAGAAAGGGTAAAAAGTCTCAAAGTTAATTAATATTATTATCATTAAAATATATATACCAAATACCAAAAACCAAATCCAACAGATTTTTCTAGTTTTTAAACTGAGTAGATAATAATAATGGTTAACAAAAGGGTATTTGAATAATGTTTTAAGCCAAGAAATCTGCCGTTTTCCTCTTGCCATACACTGGCCAGCAGAAGTGTAGAGGACAAAAACAGAAACAAAAAATTGGAGAAAAAAAAAAACAAATAATAAAACAACTAAATAAACTTTAGGCAAAAGTTTTGCCAACTTTCTGGTAGTCAGTTGCCGCATTTTAAGTTACGGCAATCGACACGAGCAAGGGCGGGTGGGGGAGGAGTGCTGAAGTAAATTTGGAAGAAGGATGATGGGGAAGGGGGGGATCTGGCGCAGCGAGACAAGAACTTAAAACCACAAGAATTTTACGACTACTGGAAAAATAATAAAAGCGACGCTTTAAAGAAGAAGAAGAAGAAGTGGAAGAATAAGAGTAGAAAAAAAACTCACCTTGCGAACAAATTGTGAGTTTTTGACCTGGTCACAGTGATAATCCTTAATTTGTTGTTGTTGTTGTTGTTGTTGTCGTTTTTATTATATTTTGTTTTAGTTGTTTTTGGTTGTTTTTGCTGAACTGTGTCACGCACAGTGGTTCGGGTGTTCACAAAACATGACCACAAGCAACATTTTGGCCACGTGACCAACGAGCACACACACAAACACACTAACTGATACACAGACACACACAAACACTTGCAAGTCACTAAAATCACTTGCAATAGTTGCTGTTGTTGTTGTTGTTGTTGTTTACACGCTTAATGTATGCCAAAAAAGGAGAGCAAAGCAATTAAAACCACTGTGTGTGTGTGTTGCGGGAAAAGGGACAGAGGAACAAAGGGACAGAGGGGAGAGGGGAGAGGAGGCGCTGCGACTTTTTGACTTTACTCCAACCGTCAACAGAGGGCGTTAGAAATACTCAAGCAATGCGTAGAAAAAAAGCGCTCAAAGCACACATTTACCGTTCTTAGCGCTTGTTCACCACGCGCGTTCTAAAGTTGAAAATCGAAATCGCAAAATTTTGTCAGTCGCTTTTTATATGGGTTTTATTTAACAACATAGTGGATTTTATTTATTTTTTTCTTCTTAGCTGCTCTGAGTTTTGTGCTTTATTAAACACTTTGTATTTGTTGAAATCGATACGAATTCTGTTTGATTTTATTTGGACTTGATTTAAGCATTTAACGTCGTTTCGCCGAATTACCGAACGCGATTTGTGCGCGAGGCAAGCGTCTGCATTTTTGCATACGTACAAAACACTCCGACGGCTGAGCTTCAACTAAAGCTGCAATGCTCAACGAACGCTTCGTTTGCCATTCGCCAGGCAGCGACGCTACACGAAGGACAACGACGATGGCCAACGAGACACGAAAGCGAAATCGAAGTCGAAGCCGAGCATTTTGCTTTGCTGAATACGAATGAGTGCGGCACGAGAGGAGGAGAGAGAGATAGAGAGAGAGAGAGAGAGAGCTGTGAGCAGCGAAAGCTTTCGGCTTTTTAACAGAACAACAGCAGCAGCAACAGGAGATCAATCAGCTGAAAATCAAATAACGGAAATTCGCAAAAATTATGTAAACATTGGAGTATATTATAAGAGCAGCATATAAGAGTAGCACAAACAGAGGTAAGACATAATATATTTTAATTAAAACAATTTATTTAGTTATTTATTTAAGCAGATCGGTGCTTTGATACATTTTCAGTAAAATCGAAGAAAAAAGAGTGAGAAAGAGATATTTGTTCTCTTCTCGCTTGTTGCGCTGCTAAAGAGTGACACCATCAGCGCCACCTATTTGTGAATTTTGCATGTATAAGAGAGCACTTCCAAATAGGTATAAATGGTTTGTGTCTCAGCTATGAAAGTGTTAACAAGTGCTGTTAAATAACTCAACAATTATGTTTATATTGCAATAGTAATAAAAAAATAACAAATAAAATATAATAATAATTCATTGTATAATAGTTATCTATTTTCAACCATAATAATAGTTTTAGGTTAATACACATTGATTACATATATTATTATTTCATAATTATAATATTTAACATTTTTATTAGATTTATATTTTCCAATCAGCACATTATTCATTGCTCGCATATTAACTTACTGGGATATACTGCCAAAGTGGCTTCCACTCAAATGTTCGACAATTAACTAGAATATTGCTCAACACTGAGCACACACACACACACTCAAATGCATAAATATTTGCATTTGCTGACATATTACACATTCACATGTATCAATGCATGCATGTGTGTGTGTGTGTGTGTGTACGTCCATCAAGTGAGCTGCTTATTGCCTTGCCCTCACTCTCTCTGTCACTCTCCATGCAGTCAATGCAATCACTCAAAGTACAAATTGTCATCAAGTTCGTAAGAGAAGCTGCTAAAAAGAAGAAATGGCAACAACAAATAAAACAAACTCAAACAATAAATTCTGTTCCTGAGACTGTGCGCCTGCCGAATACCCTGTTTTGAAATTAAATTTACTACTATTACTATTATTATTATCATTGCTAGCATTAGTAAGACTATTACTATTATTATTATTAAAATTATTACAATTATTCTTATTCTTAATATTATTGTCATTATTTTTATTTTTATTATTATTATTATTATTATTATTATTATTATTATTATTATTATTATTATTATTATTATTATTATCATTATTATTATTATTAGTATTTTTATTATTAGGTTGATATGTTATCTACGAATATTCCCTGCATTCCAGCTGAAAACCAATAAAGCATTAAACGAAACAACCGCATGGCAATATTGTTTCAATTACAGGGTAATCCAAAAGAAAGTAGCTGCGAAAACGAATTGCAACAAAATGCTCAAACACACTCAACGAAATTGACTTAAATAAATAAATGGCATAAAAACAATGGCAAACACATGAAGATAGGAGGGGGGCGGGGGGAGAGTATCGGGAATGGACAAGCAGAAAACAAGCTGGAAAGCAGAATGCAAAAGACAATTTACAGCTAAGAAAGATGGCGGAGGTTAAGCAGTGGGGGGGAAGTGGGTGGTTGCTTGTTGTTAGTTTGTTTGCAGCAAGTCGCATTTCATTTGATGCAGTCAATGCGCTGCATGCAACAACGCTGACAACATTTAGTAGCTCATCCATTTTCATTTGTATTAAGCGAAAAGCCAAAAGTGCCGTCAACTTTTCACCAGCCAATCTCCCTCTCCCTCTCTCGCTCTCGCTCTCGCATTACTCAGCAGAATCTCGACAACAATGCTAAACAACATAAAAATTGCAGCTTGCACTAAACCTCCCTCCCCGCGTTCTTACTCTTCCCTCGTTCTCCTGTCAGCTGCTGCTAAGAAAGAGTAGAAGAAGAAGACGCTCGTTAGCGCAGCTGCCTTTGAAATTTATCTTATTTTCCATGACATTCGCCTTTTTATTCTGTATTTCTTTTGCTTATCTCCCATTTATTTATTATTTTTTGTCCCTCTCTTGTCTTGCTTTTTCCTTTCGCCTTTGGACATATTGCCAGTCAAGTGATCGATGCAAATTGATGCCGTATTCTTAATAGGACTCAAAGAGCAACCCAAATTCTGACTAAATAAGAATTGAATGTGCTACGGGATTTATCAACCATCTCCCAAGCAACATTTACAGTAAACTCATAATATTTTGACTATTTTATTTTATTTATGTATATATGTACATGAATCATGAATAAGATTACACCTTGAACACAAATTAAATTACTTTAAAAAATATTTCCTTTTGATGTCAAGTGGCAATGGATTTTTTAAATAAGTTTTTCATAACAGTAAATCTGTAAAAATATGTAAATATATTTTCGCTCATGTAGCTTAACTTTAATTGTATTATTGGAAAGTTTTCGAGTGGAAAGCATTATAGAATTTAGATCGAATATGTACCCAAGGGAGAACTTATTTAGTTTGATGATTACAAGTGCTTAGCATTTAAGTTATGGGATATATGTGTGCTTATCGATATGCACTTATAGTTTTTATCGATCATTGTTCTTCTACATAGAATTAAGTTGGAATGTTCTAGTCGAGATAGCTCAACTAGGAGATGCACTGAACACAGTATTTAAAGGCTTATCAGTCCAGCTGATAGCAGCTTGTTGAAAATTAAATAAACTTGAGCTGGCTATGGAATTTATTTTTTTATTTATTTTTAGTTTAAATTTGAAAAATAAGAAATATTTACAATATTTTGTTTCAATACCTTTCCACAATGTCATTATACCTTTCACGCATTTTAAAGGGATCAGCTTATAAATATGGATTGCAGTTAAAATAAATTTGTTTATTAATATTTTAATTAAAGTAAATATACAACTTAAATAAGTAGAAACCTTGTAGAAAACGCGCTACTCTTGACTTGAAATCAAAAATGTGAGTCTCCACTTCAGTTCTACTTTTTCTTCTTCTTCTTATTTTTGGCATATTTTTCAACAGATTTATTGAAGCTGCCGAGAAGAACAAAAACAACAACAACAACAACAATCAGAAACAACAAACGGGCCAAAAAGTGCAGCAGTTGTTGGCAAATAACAGAACAAACGACAAAACGACAGAAGCCCATAACAAGCACCAGCAGCAAGAGCATTAAAAAAAAAAAACAAAAACAAAAATAAATAAATAAATATCATAAATAAGAGGCGCTGCAATTTGTTTATATCAAAACGCGCCCAAAGGTCCTGCACTCAGATTTCAGCATTCCAAATGCCGAATGCTAACTGCCAACAACAATAAGTACAAACACAGCCCCCAAACCCCAATCCATCTGCCCCTCATCCCCTATCAACCCCCGGCCACCGACTAATGCCTGGCCTGCTGTTTTGTTTGAATTATGCGCCTTCCGTTGCATGCGGCGTTGCATCAGCTCAGCAACCGGAGTCCAAGTAGTCGACTTTCTCAGTCTCCGTTTCGTTTTCGCAATAATGCCATGATGCGCCTGGCTGCATATTTTTTAAGTCAGCAGGGAATACCTACCTACCCCTCGCGCCCCCTCTCCTCCCTTCCCTGCTACTGCTGCTGCTGCTGCTGCTGCAGCTGCCTGCCACTCTCTTTTTTAGTCCTGCATATTATTTTTACAGTCGCCCACAACAAACGACGCTCGTTTTTATAATAAAAATGTCATAAATCTTGATTTCTGAGTCTAAAGCAAAAAGCGTGCAAAGCCAGCAAAGCTGTATCTGTATATGTATATATGTATATATATATATATATATATATATATATGTGTGTGTGTGTGTGTCTCTGGCAATATAACTGTCTATTTATAGTTGTGCATATGAAGTACATTTTATTTGCTTTTATTTATTTGCACACGTTTAAACATAATTGATTTATATACCAAAAATTCGAAATACGCCGGAGAACAAAATTCTGCACAAAATCATCTGTTATTCTACAAGAGACAAAGACAGACAGAGAGAGAGAGAGAGAGAGAGAGAGAGAGAGAGAGAGAGAGAGAGAGAGAGAGAGAGAAAGGGGAGATTTGCATTGATTGCATATGCATACATATATATATATTTATCAGTTCATATTCTCGCTGCCCCTCATCATGCAAGTAGTTGTGCAGAGATCCATAATCAGTATATTCGATGAGTATATATTCATTAGTAAATCCATGCATTTGAATAATATTCGTATACTTAATTTTCCATAATGAAACACGCTCAATTTCGCTTAATGTGTCATCATTGGAGACCGTTGCCACAATCGCTCCACCGCTCTAGTTCGCCTTATAGACCTTGCCACAGCTACCGTATGCTGCTGGCAGCTGGCTAGCAAAAATGGTCAAAATTCTTATTCTTCATATTCTTGAATGTGATTGTTTGGTCAAACTAATTTAAATGTAACTGATATTCAATGATCAGCTGTTCATTTTGTAAATTTATCGCCACTTAACATAACTCTGTTAAATCTTACTCATGTATGTAAAACCCAAATTGTAACTTAGTAAATATCGATAGATTCACTATCGAGAATCGGAGTTACAGTTTCAAGGAAGTCTGCTCACGTATAAATCTAAATCATGTTTGCAACAAAAACCCCTTATACATCCAACAGTGTAACATTTTAATTCCAAATTGGTTCAGTCTGAAATTCGATACTGAGGAATCAATTCACCTTAACCAAAACGTATTCCTTGTTAAATATTATAGATGCCAATTTATTTGTTGGATTGTATTCAGATAAAGTCCGGAATTGTTGCACTTGTTGCAATATATATTTAGAACATCGTCACAGCTTAAAAAAAAAACATAGCTTATACGCATTATACAATATATCGTTAAGCTAATCGTTACATACACTGGCATGGAATTCATTTTAGGATAAAATATAATTAATTCAAATCAATATCTAAAATGAACACCCTAATCTGTGTCCGTCGTGTGGTAGATTAATCGTATCACAAGTGAGAACATGACGTCACAGTTTACAACAAATTTTGTTTAACTTAAACATTTAAAATAATTTAATTAAACTTAAGTGAATTACATTTAGCAAATTTTTATAAGTACGTCAGGTAAATTATGCGATGATGTCAATTATTTTAAAAACAAATTTAAGTTCTCTTTCGTATTTTTTTTTTTAAATTAAAAAATTATCACAAATTGTTTTGTAGCATTCTTTTTTTTGTTTGTTTGTTTGTTTGTTTGCTTGTTGTTGTCAATAAGAGTTTGCTGAATTGTCAAGAATTCACTGGGATGCCCTCAAGGCTTTCATTCTTGCCATGCAGACGCTGGTCTCTACCAGTGATCCATGTCGCGTATGCGTTCCACTGGCGGATTACTATGCAAAAATAAAGAGTAATTTTAATATATATATATACACTTTGATATGTGTGTATTCAACTCACGGCAACATTCGAGCCATCGCATGCTTATGCAACGGCGAAATTTGGACCGTCGCCGAGGCAATGCTGGAGCCGGAGTCCTGCGACAGGGTGCGCTGCATGTGATGCATGGGATGCGTCACAATCGGACCGCCGCCGCCCACAAACTGCAGCTGCTGCTGGTGATGATGCTGATGCGGCTGCTGTGTCTGCTGCTGATGCAGTTGCAGCTGCGAATGTGAATTGCGCAACGTGTGCGATTGCGATTGTGAATGTTGAGGCTGATGTAGCTGCTGCGAACGGCGGAAGGGATGACGCCACGGACTCTTGGGTGCATCGCCCTGGAAGGCCTTATTCTCGACACCACTGCTCGAGACGCCAGCGGGACTGCCACGGCGAGGCACAGTGCCGCCCTGCATGTCGCGCGCCTTGGAGCTGAGGCGCCGCAAAATCCGTGATCCCAATCCGGGTGGATCCTCCAGGCCGCGACTATTGCGCGGTTTGCGATAGCGCACATCGCTCGACTCTTCCAGGATAACGTGGCGATCGTAGGGTGTGCCATAGTACACCTCCAGCACTGTGGAGAACGTGTGCGGCCACACCAGATCAATTATCGAGATCAGCACGCCGACAATAAAACACAGAATGCCTAAAACAAAACACATATTAGAAGTTGAGGGTTACGTTATAAAATTAGCTGTGGTTGACTAGGCGATAATACGTATATATGATAAGGCAATTGCAAGAAGCATTATTACTGTTCAAGTAATATGCTACCGTATACGGATACTGATCCGAAGCATCCAGCATGAAGCGGAAGAGCTCAATCGTTGGGAATAAAGTCGTGTTTGGAAGAGAGATATAATTTAGTTTTGATTGCAACACAAGTTTTGAATAAAGACGTGTTTGGAAGAGAGATATAATTTAGTTTTGACTGCAACACAACTTTGTTTGGTGCTAGATTTGCTCATCATCAAGATCAAGAGAGAATCTAAGACAGGCGGACATGGCTGTATCTACTCATCTGTCGATCAGCCTGATCAAGAAGTTGGCATTGAAGTTGACTTCCTATAAGCTTGGTATATTCGTAATATGTCCCTTTCAACCTATTAACTCACCCGCGACAAGGACCAGCCAGTAGCACCAGCCGAAGTGGAACTCGAGGCGACCGCCTTCTAGGAAAATGCAGAGCGGTCGCTGTGGCAACAGGCAGTGGTAGCCAATGGCGGTGCAGACAAGCAGGGCACCGGTTAGGGCTTTGAGGTAGGCGCCGTAGCGCGGCACCGCCAGCAGCAGCAGGTTCATCAGCAGCCAGGAGGCCAACGAGGCCCACAGCATAATGCTGGCAAAATAGCCGGCGGCGCGATATTGGCCACCCCAGGAGAAACCTTCGCGGCCCAGACTAAAATACTCGGCCACGGTGAGAATGGGGAAGGGCAGACCCCGCTGTAATGCCAGTCGATAGTTAGCGCTCATATCGTTGGCGCCCTCCCATGTGAATCGTTCGTTGTAGTCAATATCAGGCGGTGTCCAGTTACCAATCGGAATGGCTGTGAAATATAGATCAAGAGTTAACAAATTAATATTATGTTGATATTAAGCAAATAACGTTTATCAGTTAACAGTGATGTAATTACAATTTATAGCTGTACCCTATTGCTTACAAATTAGACGATAAGATAGGGTAAAATTAAAATGTAATATGTTATGTTATGTTGATGTGAGCATAACATTCAGTAGTTAACAGAGAGCCATAATAACATTTAGATTTTTAACAGTCCTTTTTTTTAACTACACACTACTCTATTAAAATAAATTCTCTTCCTATATTTTAAAATGCACTTCTCTGTTTCGATTACTTCATTCTTTCAAAAAAAAAGAGTTTGAAATTTAATTTAATTTCCTAAAATCTGTATATATGATAATATAAATTTTAAATTTAAGGTTAATTATAGACGCAACGCTGAGAAGGAAGATAACCATGATAAACAATTCCAAAAAAAACAAATTGTCAAATCAATATAGATTTTACGGAAGTATTTAAAATACTGGTAAATTCCAAGAATTGTGTATCTAAAAACAAATAAATAACATTAAGATGCAAATTTAAGAAGAGAGAAACCCATGATCAGAATGTTTGTGGAAGTGTTCTTTGACTTTGTGTCCAAATTATGTAGTTCCTAATTTAATTCCAAATGGTGACTGACACAATTGAAATGAATGGAAATTTACCTCATAATTTAGTCATATTCAGATGCAAACCTACTTAGCATATATGACTAAGATTAAAGCGAATTCTGGCTTGAACTCACTTGAGTCATCTTTTATATATAATTTCTACGGTATTTATGCCCAATGAAGCATTCTCTTACGTTTTCTTGTTGACTTTCAAATAATAAAAAAAGAAGAAGAATTCCTTGCCTTTTACTTTAAAACGCCGCCAAAAGAGATCGTCTCTCATCATGCCTATGTTTGTTATTCATTGTTGCTTTTTTTCTTTTTTTTCTTGGATCATTCTTTGTTTGTGTTGTTTTAATTTTGTCTTTTTGTGCATATTTTGCCAGTCGGTGGCAGACACTTTGGCAACGTGCGCGCCTCCGCAGCGAATAAGAAACGAAACAACAAACTCAATGATAATATATCATTCTAGCTTTTGATGAAGCAGACCCTATTTAACTGTTAAAAAATTAACACAAACAACAAAGTCAAGCCGAAAATTAGAAACAAAAAGATTAATGGTTTGCATAAGCTAAAATGCTATCAGAATTAATACCAATATCGGATGAGAATATAAAGCGTAGGTTTTGAGGAGCAAAAAAAATATTAAATATGTCGCTCTGAAAGGTCGCATTTAAATTAAGTCTTTCGCATTGCCGATATAAAATATATAAGCATTGCAACTTTTGATAAATATTTTGAACGATTATAGAGTGCTTGATTTTATAGAGGAGCGCCTCGCAAATGCGGAATCTTTTTGCTCAAGTTGTTTGGTCGTACAAACCAAACAAAAATAATGTCGATAAATTATGCAAATTGTGTGCCAAACTAGTTAGTTGAAAAAATATCAAAATGAAAACATAATTAAGAGGATGACTTGATTAGTTTATGTAGTTGATGTTATTTAATTATTATTTTTTACACATTTCTTTCAACTTTCAACTGAAAAATAAAGATTGAGTTATTCCTAAGTTTACATATTTCAAACGATCGATATTCATTCAAAAACTTTTGTTTAATTGAATTGATTCCACTATCAAAATCCGATTTTCTCAAAATCTATAAATGGAAAATAATGTCAAGTTTAATGCAGTAATTAATATAGATAAATATATGCATACAATTAAATACAAAATTAAAATCAGTAATATAGATAAAAAATCACAATATTTCTTGAGTTCCTAGAACTGGCGCATTGACCCTCGCAATAAACACACACACACAGACACACATACAAGATTGGCAGCGGACCCAAAAGCGCGTGTGCTGTGTGGTAAACCGGAAAATGTTGACGAATGTTAACAAAATATGCAAACAGTTGCTGATTTTGTTTTTGTTATTTTTGTTGCCCACCGACTGCAATTGATTATGTGATTTTGCTGTTGTTGCTGTTGTTGCACTTTAAGAGCCGCTCACTCTCGACTTGACTTGGTGTTTAGTAATAGTAGTAGTTGTTGTTGTTGTTGTTGTTGCTGCAGTTATGTAAGGTTAGCTCGCGTTAACGTCGAGCCATTGACAATGAATTGCAAGTGCGAACAGCGTGCAACGTGGGCTGCAAGGAGAAGTAGGAGGAGGAGGAGCGGTGTGCATTGCACACACATACGTTACGCATACGCCGCGTGGCCGTCACTTTGACGCATTTGCAGCAGCTGCAACAATTTCCGGCTGCGACAGGAAGTGATTTTTCAATTGCATTAAATAACTGCGAAGGTTGCACAATTTGTTATTGCTGTTGCTCTTGAAGCAAAGTGTTGAAAATTTTTGTTGTTGTTCTTGTTGTTGCTACTACTAAGCAGTTGCAAGGCGTTGTGGCCTGGGCGCCTGTCAAATGAACCGTTGAATTGGGTGCTTGTCAAGAGGCTGCAGCCGCTTAGATTTCAGTCTCATTGTGTGTTGCACAAATGATTAATTCGAATTTAGTGAAAGAAAATTCGCTAATAAATAAAAAATAAATTGTGATTCAACATTTTTGTAGGTATTTTAAAAATTAATAATAACTTGAAAGCTATGCTATGCTTACTTAATTTAACTGTTTTGTTTTTTGTTTTTTTTGGCTAGGCTATTGCTTAACATTTGAAATAAAATACCCATTTTAAATGCATACGCTTCTCTTAACTCCTATCTGCAATATAACTTTTTTTAATATGCTGTAAAAAGCACAAAGACATTGTATTGAAATACATAATATTTGTTCATTATTGCATTAAATGGGTCAATGCTCTCCATAAATGTGGCATTTAGTTGTACAATAATTTCCATAACTACGTGAATAATGGCTAGTAGGTGTTATTGAAGCACACACAGAAAATCACACTGGAAAGGTAAGAGATGCAAAACAGTTCTCGAATGGGCAACAACTCTAGATTTGTAATAGTAACTTAATTGTTCATAAAACTGTGGAAAAAATATTTGAGCACTGTACGGACGAGATTAGCATAGACGATAGCTTCACCATCGTTTGCTTACATTTGTGTGTTGTAGTAGTAGGAGGTAGTAGGATTTATCAAAAAGATATCTGTGAAAGAGCGAATTTGGTTCTGAAATCTAGTAACTTGGTTTTACTCTGGAACTGGATCTTGGTGCTACTCTGGAACTGGATCTATGGAGTAACTCCAAGTCGAGCAATCTGTTTCGTTTCTTTACTTATTTCAAACTCTTTCCAAACGGTATCCGCAGACTTTCTTATATACCTTTCACATTCGCTATATTATTGACTTGCCCTTCACAACTGATCAATATCTGCATTATCAAAGCTTTAATCCGCAGCCTACGAGTCAATAATAAACATTCTAAATCGCCCAGCAAATTGAACCGGTTCCACGCACAAACACACGCGTAAACAAAAGACACAAAACAAACGTGTTGATTTTCAATCAGCCACCAACTGGGAAATCATATCAAGTCAACAGTTTAATGACTTTTTAAGATCGATCGCATACGCTGCATAGACACTCAACGCATTCTTGTTCCGATTCGATTTTAATTCATTCTTTTTTTGGTTTTTCCTCTTTGGACGCATTTTTCGTGTTTGAAACTCGACCTTGTGCCGAGTTTAAGGCCATTTTTAAAGTGTCGTTAACATTTTTGGAGCTGCTGATTTGACAATTTATGTAATTGTCAATGGGAACAAGACAAAAAAAAAAACATACCTATATGGCAAATAAAAAAAAGTATTGAACTTCGGCGTATGCCATTCACATGTTGATACTCAATTAATTCGTAAACTCATTTCGGTCTGTATTAAATATTGGGCATAAATTTGATTCGTTTTATAAGCTGATTGCTCATACGCCAGTCTGAGTCGTGTGGAAAAATACACTCTTCAGTCCGTGGGAATTTCTGTGCATCAACGCAATATGCAAAAATTTTAGCGCAGAGTGATTCAATCTTCGTATATATGGTGTTTAATTTGAGAAAAGGTACGATAATGTATTAAATTGTGCTTATAAGCTTATATTTTAAGCGTTTAATACTTTGTAATTTAGAATATTGACATTTAGATAATATCTCAAGATCATTATTTAATCTCATCTAATCATTCAATATGTGTTATTTTTTAATTAATTTTCTACATTAATTAAGATTTTCGCTTCTTACCTTTATCAGTAATACAGAATTTTTAAGAGTTTTAACTGTGATAAAACTAGTCTTTACTTTTGAAAACATGCAGTAAATTCTCTTCTATGATGAAAAGAACAACGTCATCTCGTATACTTGAAGCTATCATTAATAAATTAAGAATCCCAAATACGAATAAAAAAAACTTCCTGAAACTTGAACGTAAAAAAAATTAAACAACAATAAGAATAACAAGACAACTTCAAATAGGATAACAACAAAAATTACTATATCTGCGGCAATAAAATGAATATTTTCCTACTTGATGCTTGAGGCACAGACAACGAAGCAGCTCGCGCTTAAGTACAGTACAACAACAATAACAATGACAACAATGACGTACGCTTAGTAACAAAAAGGTTGAATAAATATATATCTATTTTTTTTTAAGCTATGACTTTTCATAATTTTAAGTGATGATTATGCTGATTTCAGCCACGCAAAGTGACAAGCAAATGGCTATGGAAAGGAACACATAGGGGGCAAGTAAGCGGTGCCGTATTTCACTCACAATTCACATAATTTGGCAGCAGCGGCAAATATGAATTAATAATCATTTTGACAATATATCAAAAGGCACACGACACACCAACAACAAACACTGAAAGTGTTTAACCCGTCACACCGTTGTGTGTAGAAATAAATGAATGTTCCGCATCTGTCATCATTTTGACAACTTTCGAGTGTCGCATGTCCAAAATCAGAAAAGCACAATACAAACTCGCAAATAGAACTTGACGTATATCAAAAATAAGTTTACAAAATGTCGAAATAAATGCAATACAAAAATAAATTTGTACACACTAAATTTGAATAATTTAAAATAGATTTTATTTGGACATATGTTAAGTGGGCGTGGTCCAGCTATAGATAGTGTCTCGTAATTGTACAGGCTTAACAAAATAAGTGTATTGCAAATTAGTCGGATACATTTTCTTTAATCAGTAAAAGAGAAAAAACGAAAGATAAGGAATCAAAACAGATTCCATACAAAGGGTTTCTTCTATTTAATCCAATTCCCATATAAATCAACTTAACAATATAATTTATATATAAATATATTATATTTATTCCAAAACCTCGGCTTATTGCGCTCTTAAGTCCTAAAAGTAAGCTTTAATCTCTTGGAACAATTTATATATATATATATATATATATATCTGCTTTAGTACATAAAATATGTTGTAAATTATTAAGAACATAAAGTAGCAATAGGACAATAGGTCATAATTATCGTTCTTTTTAATACAATTTACGTGAAACACAATGAAAACATATAAATTCAACGGTAAATAGTTAAAATACCTGGAAATTAAGAAATTCCATAGTATTATTCCATATTCCATAGTAATAAAGCATTGGATATATATGTTAGTTCATTAAATTAACTTCATTAACTTCAATCTAAAGTCTATAATATATCGATATCAAATCGATAACAACACTAACATACTATTTGAATGTAAGATATCAACAATTTTATAGAAAAATATTATGAAAGAATCTCTTCTTTTTTAATTATAAAATCTTTAGTACAGCAGTATTTTATTTTTAAATTGACTTCAATCAAAGTTGCATAAAGTTTCATTAACATCAGCCAACGTGCATTGCCCATTTTAATGCATTGTAATTTATCAGTTTGAATTCAAAGAAAAAAATATATAAACTTGTTTGCTTAGTCATTTGATTGGTGTTTGGCATCACACAGCGCAATACCAATAGCTGGCTGGCTATATAAGGTCTGATAAATTCGCCGGCGCCTGATTGCAGCCACAGCAGCAGCATTAAAGCCAGGTGCGCTATTAAATTCGAGTGCCGAGGCTCCCCCTAACAAAATGAATGCCGCTAAATGTGGCAGCATATGGAGCGTGACACACGCCCAGCACGAAGTGCAATGCAATTATATATGGTATAACCATGGAGCTTCAATATCATGAACAAATAGCATTAAGTGCAGTTTGAAATAAAACTTTTGGCAAAGTGCCAAACAAATTGTTCGCACAATCATTATAAATACCAACAACATCATCATCATCATTAACAATAGCGTAATTATTATCATCATCATTATTAGTATAGTGATTATTATAATGGCAATAATATTGATTGTGAAGCCTTCCCAATTATTACACCCAAGACATTTGATATTTGGTGTGAATATAAACTTTGATTTGACATTGATTCAAAACGCTTCAATTACAAGTTTGAATTTGAATTCAATTCGAGGGGTAACAATTAAGTTGTCAGTGTTGGTCTGTGCTGAACTACTCAATACAATCATCCTGCCACAAATTGACATACGTAATTATCATATTCAAATATTCCAAAAAGGTATACAGCAAAATTTGATAAATACTACGAAAAAAATACTTCATAAATTTTGCATTTTGCCAGTCAATTTAAGCAACTATGTTTACCCTTTTGGCAAGCAACGCCCACAAACTGACACACGCCCACAAGTACACCGTACACACACACACACACACACAAAAGCTACAACGAGCGCAACAACAATGGAAATCGTTGAAGCAATTTCAAATGAACATGAAGCAGTTTTGGCAGCGTCAGTTTGTAAAACTGCTACTGAAACATCAAAGAGCGAAGAGGAGCTCGTTGTTAGGAGCAGGGGATAGGGGTAATGTCTGTAATAGCCAAAAGCCAATATGGTAACCGACATAATCGCTAGCCAGCCAGATTGCTTGCAGTTATGAGCCAAAGAGCTTTTCGTCTCGCGTAAAAAAAAAAAAAAACACAGACAAACAGTTAAGAGTAAATGCAAAAGAGTCCAATCGAATTCGTGTAAAGTTGGCATTCGTTTAATTTTAATTTCAAAAGATTAAAATATTTAAAAAATACTATTTTACAATTGTGCTTTATAACTTTAAATATCTTTTAAATGTCGAATTTGTAAACCAGCTTAAGCGATCATATTATGCAAACATGTGAATAAATTTTGAATGTGTTTGACAGAATAACAGACATTTAAGAAATATATTTATACAGTCAATAATCTGATTATTCTTTATTTATATCTACAGATATTGCCTTACAAAACCTCTAAGCTCTACTTTACTGAACCACATGTATCCATATAACAACCTATTTCAATATTTATAATCATATTAATCAAGACGTATAGTGCATCCACTGCTTTTTAATGGCCAGTAAAGTCGGCAGATCGGAATCATATTAAGAAATTATAGTGCGACCTTAAAAACGGTGTATCTAGAATTAACCCAATCTATAATTTCGAGTTTAGAGAGAACGTGAACGTGGACATCGTACTCTCTACATAAATTCCAAATTTTGGTTGACTCCATTATATGATTCCCAAGGAGGGCTAGAAAACTTTACTATCAATCCACTACTATTAGTTTAACCGACTTATTATTGATACATTTTCAAACTTTAATTTTTTCTAATAATTTCACTGCTAAGCTATCTTTCAATGTTTAATTATCTTTATCATCATTTTAAAATGTTCTTGGTTTTTAAACGCATGTATTCACGACTGTTATTTTGATCACAGCTGTACAAATATCGATATTTTTTATTAAATATATGCATAACTGTATATTTCTAAATATAACTGCGCATATCTATTTCCTTATTATAGATTTTCAGATCTATGTCAAATGTTGAATAGCGCATTTAGGCTTCGGTTAGCTGAACAAATGCACATTATGTCCGTAAGTTTATTGTTATAAGTGAAGTTTAAGCTGTGGCAGCTCTTGGCTGACTTGTTGGTGTAACATTTGGCTAGGATTACACCGAATGCTTCGACTGGCTTGGCATTTCAATTGATTTACTGCGGCAGCTCGAACAACACAAGCACATTTCACCTTTTCTATTGTATTTTCTTGCTGGCTTTTTTTCTTTTTTTTGTTTTGCCGTGTCGAGTGCATGCATCAATGAATGAATGAACAAATGTGCGATTGAGTGAGGGAAGCAAATAAACAAATACGAGTACGTATTGAGTACTATGTAGTACATACATATACATATATGTTTATATATATAATAATATATATATATATGTATGTATTTGTGTCTAAGTATAGACACAGTTGAGAGGCAGCGCGTCAGCAGTCACTTGTACGAATATTTCCGCAGGTGTTGAGTGGCATTTCATTCGATTGTTGTGGTTGTTGTTGCTAGTTGTTTGCTGTTTGTTGTTATTGGTATTGTCTGTGAGGGAATCGTGACATGCAGCTTGACTTGCCACTTGGCCACACAGCACACAAATTCAAAAGGCGCACTGCTGACGTCACTCACCTCCCCAATAGATAAAGTCTGTTTTAAATACACACATACATTCATTGTTTTTACGACTTCCACAGAGGCAAATCAATTAGCCGGTCCCAGACAAAAGGCCAAACTGCAACTGCAACTCTGTTGCTCGATTCCCTAGCCGAAAATTTAATTAAAATCTTTTTGACTGCCGATCAAAATCTTTAACGAAAATTGCTCAATCGTTGAAGCTTGCGACATTTTCAAGCCGCTCTTTGGAGTCGCTTATCTTCCGCTTGGCATCAGCTGGCAAAGGGGCACGACAGCAACAACAACTGCAGCAGCAGCAAAGCAGACATAAAAAAACTCTTTTTGATATTATGTAGATGCATAATCACAAAACAGTCAGTTCAGGCCACAACCGCTATTCAATCAACAGCACGAAAAGAGGGCGTATCGCTTGGAAGTCGTAAGATAGGGGTTGTTGTTGTTGTTGTTGTTGTTGTTACTGTAATTGTTGCAGTTGCTTTATATACGGGTGTATGATTCAACAACTACGAGAAACTCAAAAAGAGTTCAGTTCAGAAAGCTAACCAAATAAAATAAATATATATATATAATTACAAATATGAGTCAAAGTACAAAATCTTCGAGTTATTGTGGGGTCGGAGATGCTTCCTTCTGTCTGATTCATACATTGTTCAAAACGATTATACCATTTTTACCCATTTTTAATGGGTTCAGGGTATAAATAGGCTAAAGCAATTATAATTATATATAGGGATCGGTTATATATATATTTATATATATATATATATATATATATTTATATAAATAAATTAATAAAAATAACAATACAATATTCAGCTGTGAGCTTACCTGTGAGTGTTACATTGACGTGCATGAGGCCAATGTGGGTGCCGATGCGGGCGGGCAGCTTCTCACGTGAGAAGGCTTTGTATGGTGCAATGATGGTTGCATGTGCCACATGCCACGCGGAGCCCAATCGGGTGACTGCACGAGAGAGAACGAAAACGAATTAAAATCTAATGACACCATGCGAATAGCATATATATTTATATGTATAAGGCCAGCGGGTACTCACTCAGTATGACTAGACCCACAAAGAGGCTGAGTGTGACCGTTGAGAATGTTGTGAACTTCTGTGAATTGAAAATGAAATTGAAATGTAAATTTAAATTATGATGGATGATTATAATGATATGCTTAACTTATTTGTTTGCCTTGGCACTGCATTTGTGTGTGTGTGTGTGTCTGCTGTTAGTCAGTTGGTAATTCCAATTATATAAGACGTAAGTATTATAAAGCCAGTTATGGCCAAAGACGTTGTGCGCTAATTGAATAAGCCACTCAATTGGCCAAGCTAGGTGGCTCAATAACTGACAGAGAGAAAGAGACTGTATATGTGTCTGACAGAGACACAGAGAGAGCGAGAGAGAGAGAGAGAGAGAGAGAGAGGGGGAAAAAGGGCGCGCCCAACAAACCGGTTATGGATTTATATCTGACATCTATTGAATACGTGCCGGCGATTATGATTACAGTTGATTACAGTCTAATAACGAGACGCAGACAAGGCGGCAGCACCGTGAGAACTCAACTAAAAACACGTTCCACAATCCAGAGACTAGACTAGCCCAAGATACCATTACCAAGTTAATTAAAACGTAATTTGGTAAGCGAAATAGAAGCATTAAGCGAGCACTTACATATGCTATACGAGCGTTTAGAACAGGTTCCTTTGGCATTGCAATGCTCAACTTTTTAACAATACTTAAAATCCTTGACATAAGCCTATTAACTGGTTGGAGGAATCAGTAGTTGAAACAACAAAGTTTCTTAGAGATCCAAAAAAGTTCAGACAGTTAAAAACTTGAGTCAATTTCCTGCACAACAGGTTTAATAAATAAAGCAATTAGTGCGATTAATTCAATTAATGCAGTCGCTTAGACATTAAAATTTTCTAAAATCAAGTCGTACACGAATGCCGGTCTAAAACTTTGACTGTATCTGCAACATTTTTTTCTGGTCAACGGTTACAACCCACTTAATTATATAGAATGTGTCGATGACAAAGATATCCTTTTAGATCCTAAGCTTAAGTTTGACAAGCATATTTCTTCTGTCAATAATCGAACTTTCGGTGTCCTGGATTTCATTAACCATAACTAAACATCTCTATATTTCCTATGTGCGTTATATTCCTGAATATGGATCTTGTATATAGTCTTTCAATTACAACGTTCATCAGTTATAATGATTGTTATCCTTTGCAGTACAAAGTCTTATTATTCTATTAGAATTAAATCTTATCTCATTTGTACTGAAAAGCACAATTAAAAAAATAAAAAGTAATAACTCGTTTATTGAACTCACCTGCTTTCGTACACCCGGAAATATAACCAGAAATGCCACATAGAATGTGGCAAAAAGAACAGATACGGCCACAATAGACACATCGCCGGTGACGGGTGTGCGATTTGAGAAGGAATAAAGCGTTGGACCGCCATCGTCTCGAAATGCGTCGAACCAGCCCTTCATGCTAGATATATATATATATATGTGATATATGCAGGCGGTATCTGAAAAAAAAATGTTAAACAAAAAATACTACATGAATTGAAATGTCTGCGCAGATTTTCGCAATATTATTTGATGTCTGTGAGACTCAATTAAAATAAAAATAAAATATATAAATATTTACATTTGCATACTTCATATGCGTGCTTTAAGCCCGATGCTTAGTTAAGCCAATACCAAAAACTAATGAAACGCAACCGAACTCATCGTGGGCAGAGACGATTAACTACTTTTCGAAAAAAAAAAGATTATTATATAAAAGAAACTGAAAGAACAGTTTCATGCGTGATGCCGAATTTTAAATACTCTTGCAACAGACATACATGCTATATAATATAATAAAATAAATACTTTTATCCTTAACTACTGATAACTGCTATATAATATATTAAAATAAATGATTTTATTCTTAAATACTAATAGGTTTTTGCCAATATGTCAGTTGACTAATATATTAGTCGGATTTTGATCAGTTTTTAGTTAAATACCTAAAGAAATTCCTTTATCGTCAAGATATCTTTAAGCAAGTCTCATTTAAATGGCTCAACTAAAACTGTAGTTAGAAAAAGTTTGATATTTATTATAGAAAGAGTATGTATAAGACAAAGATGCCAGCTGCCAGTTTGCAGCTGCCAAGTAGATTTGCAATTTTGCGAATCGGTTCAGTTCAGTTATGTTCGGTTCGTGACTAAGCGTGTGGACTCCAGATGCCGAAATGAAGACTGTGAGACTGAATTATAGACAAGTGGCAGGCAGCAGGCAGCAGGCAGCAGACAACTGGCAGCTGGCAAATGGAAGCAAGCAGAAGGCAGCTCAATGCAACCGAACCGAGCGCTTAATTAGTTGGATAAACAGCGAGCAACCCAAATCTTAGACTGATTTAAATACCCCCACCTAACCGGAAGTGTGCAGATAAAACCTTAAAAATAATAACATTAATTAAACAAGCTAGCAAAAATGAAGAACAAAGGAATTTGATTTTCAGCACTCGACACAGCTTGTTAAAAATTAGAGATTCGGGTTAAAAAAAATGAAAATAAAAAAACGAGAAATACTTAAGATTTAGAACCGGATTCGAAACAAAACAAAACTTGCCGGGGGAGGGGGTAGGCAACAGCAGAAACAAATGGAAATAATCATCAGCTGTTGCTTAAATGACGTAGGCAAAAGTTATAATTAAGTGTCGATCAAATAAAATAACTGAAAATTAATAATAGCCTTAGCGTGACGAATATGTAAATACCCTAGCCACAATGCGTGCATTTTAAAGCTGATTAGTAAGTTTATAAACTGCAACAGCTGACTAACTGGAACTTGAAGATATTCGTGTTTTAACAAACCGGTTTTTAAATTTATCGCATTAGAGCCAATAAAATGTTAACGACAAGGCGTTGTTTCGTTAAATTCAATAAACCAGATGTCTAAGAAAACGATACTAAAGATTATACAAACTTGTATTAAATTTAAAGCTTAAAGACCAAACAAATTAAAGTTTCTCAAATGCTAATTATTGGATATGAAGCAAATAAAACAAATACAAGTTCAGTATATTGAAGTAGGAAACCAAACTTAAGCTTAAGTTAGAAAGAGGGAACCGACAGCGTGTAAATTATGTTACTAAGCCAAAACTTTTAAGATGGTAGTTAGAGAAAGTCATAGACAATGTCAAAAGAGTCAAATACTAATTTGTGTAGCTAGCCGGTTCAAGTTCAAGTTTTAAAAAAAAATCGAATTTTGTTATGTTATTGTGTATAATAAATTTTTATTTAAATAAGCTTAAGTTCTTTTGACTGCTACACATATTTGAAAAAAATACTTTATTAATAGGTAGGACTGAAATCTATGGAAGTTTAAGAAGCGGTTGACTTACAAAGATCTGTTACGAATTTCTATATCAGTTGGTTGTTGTAGGGTTGTTAGAGCACAAAAATATATTTATGTAATATTTATTTAATTCTCTTTGTTAGACCATAAAAAATAAAAAGAAGATATTTGAAGAAAAAGAGTAGTCAAAGACTTAAAACAAATCCATAGAGATGTTTGTATCACACTCTATTGGCAAAGGTCTGTACAGGGTATACCAAATGAGAATTGCGCATACGCCATGTGTTGAGACACATTGGCACGCGGATGTAAGTGAGTGAAGTCAGTCTTTGGGCATTATTGAAGTATATTTAAGTGTATCTGCGCAACGGGGTTTTTCCCAAGCAGTGAATACAAGTTCTGGCTTTGTGAAAGTCGACATGCCCCAAGGGGCAATCAGTGCCTGTCCATACCGCTAAGAGAGATTTAATGAAGCAATATCTTGACTGAATGACATTTAGGAAAAGAATTATTTTAATTCTATGCCAAGCAACTTTTAATTGTTCTTACTTAGTTTTAGGCTACTCTTGGCTTAATAAATGTATCATATAAAAATAATATATTGGTAATCTGGCTTACTTTATTAAATATTAGCAAATTTCACTTACCAAACTTGTCAAAAAAAAAACCTGCATATAATGTTGTTTCTGCTTGTTAGTTTTGTGTAAATTGTTGTTTTTAAATCCGATTTAGAATGTCGTTCAATTTTGAATGCAGTTTAAAAAAGCAGCAGCCGCTAAGCAATGACCAATAAAATTGGCATTTATTATTTAAAATTGATTAATTGATTAAATTTGATTAATGAAGCACGTCACACACACACGCACAAACACATGTGTAAGCACACACAGGGGAGAGTAACACAAATTGCAAAATTATGCATACAAAATTATTAATTTATTGTGCTCATATTTCTTTAAATAGTTTTTTTTATTTATTTATTTCTTATTTTATTTTTTGTAAGTTTAACTCATTGTTTTCACAGGTTTTAACATATGTTTGCGAAAGCATCGTCTTTTTATATATATTTTTCCTATTTAAGATTTGAAAACATTTTATTTGAATCGTTAAAATTTGTTGTGGTTTTTTGGTTGTTGTTGTTTTTGTTGCACCTACCTAATGGCTATTGTTGTTGTTGGTGCTGTTTATGGTGGTGCTGTAAACCGGTTTGATTTGTAGCCAACGCCGCCTGACTTTACACATAAAGTGCATTTTATTTTTAAAACCCGGTAATAAATTGTTTCATTTATAATTAGAATTTTTCACAGACTGACAGCGAGCAAAGCACGAAAATATTAATTGCAAAACACAAACGAAACATATGTAAAAACGTGAAATCAAAAATCTTATTGGGGCGCCTCATTTGTTGTTGTTGTGGTTGTTGCTGCTGCTGCTGACCTTCGCATAGTTGCTGCAGGAGCTGTTATTATTAACTTGATTGCCCAACAACAACAATAACAGCAACAACAACCACAACAATGCAACTGCTCTGCTGCTGACGTCGACGCTGGACTTGGCACCAAAACGTTAAACGCGTCGGCGCATTGCATGTGGAAATCTTAAAGCGCATTACGTTATTACGTTATTTACTACACAACGACTTAACAAAGAAACCAACAAAAAAAAAAAGCTTTGCATGCGTCTGTCAAACAGTAGACTACAACTACAACAATGCCACAAGCATTACAGTTACAAAATGAAACCGAAACTATGCGACGCCAGAGCAAAGCAAAAGCGAAAAAAACAACAACAAAAAAGCATCAGCAACGCCCCAGTAAACCACCAACAACAGCAGCAGCAGCAGCTTCCAATGCAGTTGGTAGCCAACCTGTGTCGCTCTCTCTCACACTCTCGCAGCGCTGCAGCTTTTCAAGTCCAACGAAAGTGAAATTACTGTTTGCTCTCCCCTACTGGCTGCTGCTGCTCTTATGGTTGAGGAAATGAAGTAAACATGAAATTGACATAATCAACGCGACGTAGTGCAAATGTCTGTCGACGTCGCTGCCAGCGTTACAGGTTTTTGTGTCGTGCTGCTTTTGCTTTCTGTTTGCTGCTTGTTTCTTTATGTTGTTTTTGTCGTTGCTGTTTCTGTATGTGTGTGTTCAATGAGCGCTGGTGCGTGTAAATATGTAAGAGTCGCCTTCAACCGGCTTTTTGTGCGATTTTTGTTGCTTGTGCGGATAGTTTTTGGCTTTTCGCTTTGCTGCACTTTTTGCGCTGGTCAGTTTTGGCGTGGGTCAGTTACAGTTACATGTGCGATCGCAGCATATAGGAAATAAACACCAGATGAAGTAACCGAAAATTATACCCCGAAATAACGTATAGTGAAGAAAACAAAAAAAAAAAACAACAACAGAAATGCGCGTCTGTCGGCAAGCTCTTTATAAATATATGCACAAAGAGAGAGCCAAAAAACAAAACGGTAAAGTACACAAAACGCAGACGCCTCCCTCCCCCACCGCCTCTCAAAACAAACAAATGAGCGCGCGTTGAGTAAGCGACAATGACACAAAGACAGAGGGAAAACGTGCATACGAAAAAAATTCATGTAAAGTTTACAATTGTATAAGCGGGAGAGAGAGAGAGAGGCAGCTTAAAAATTCTCGCGTTTATTCCTTTTATTTTTATGAGTTTTTAATTTTATAATTCTTGACAGGTTTGATGCATTGTTTAAGAATAAATAAATAAATTACGAATCGTTATTGCATTTTTATTATTTCCATATGCAGTACGATTTTTAGTTACATTTTTTATTACATATTATAAAAATTAAATAATACACTACAAACTTGTGCAAGCAATTACAAAAGAGCAGCAACAATTACAAAATACACTTCAATGAATTTTTGTATTTATTTTTGACATTATTAGACGAACAATTTGCACAACTTTTTTGTTAGCACTGATTATACATATATTTTATTTTATTGCTGTTAATTGCCATTGCACACATTTTTGTGCCCAATAATTTTCACGCACATTTATTTAATTTAATATGAGGCATTTATGTTAACCAAAAACCCAGAGCGAAAAACGGAAAAACGAAGACGAAGTGGAAGTGGAAGGCGTAAATACAAATAACTAGAAAGAGGAGCACAGTTTGTTGTACCGTTATATTGCAGTCGATTTTTTGGTTGTTTTAGATAAAAGCAAGCTTTTTCTAGTTTTGTTTACCAAATTTTGCTACAAGTTTATTGGCTATTTTGTATTTGCTATTTGAAATTTAGCTTTACGACCAACGCATGGCGAAAAAAGCACACTTTTAATGTTGTACGTAATACGTAACTGTTGGCTGCGCCTGTGCACAGCGTTCGCGTCACGTTGCCGTTTTTACTTGCTCGGATCGCGTCCGCATCGAACGCCTGTCGTTGGCTAACTGAGTGTTATTAAGCGTTGAGCGCAAGACAAAACACGCGCAGAGAGCGAGCACCAGCACGAGCACGAGAGATCCAATTTTGTGGAGAGCGGTGCCAAAAGCTTTTTGGCAACTCAAAAAGCTTTCAGCACTGCAGCCAACCAACCAAAGTGAGTGTGAATTTTTTTTCTAGCCTTATACTCGACACAAAAAATTTAAAAAAAAAACTGGACCAGACACGAGGGCTGCTCCTGGTGCTGGGACCTTGCCAGCCTATTTAACCATTTGGGTGACAGCTAGAAAAACTCGCTCACTTTGAGGCGACGACCTTACACTCAATACAAAACTTTATAAGCAAGGCAAAAATTTGCAATTAATTAAAAATAAATAAAATACAAATACAAAGAAAAACATCGCCCAGCAGCTGTCACATTAAAAAATGCAAAAAAAAAACGATGATTTGCGTTCATATGTCGTAGATGGCTGCTAATTGAATTAGCATCGAAATGACCGCTGCTTGTGTGTATTGCATGTAATTAATATTTAATTTACTATTTGAATTTTTAGTGCCGACTACCGTGCAACGCCGCCAAAACAGTATTATTTAATCTGTGCTCGGATCTATACATGGATGTATGTACATACATATGTCGTTAAAGATCTTGACAACAGTCACAAATTTGGCAGGCAAACACGAAAGCAGTCAGAACAGCCACTCAGCACAGCCACTATAGTCGAGCTGTGTGATGCAATTTTTATGATGTGCCAAATTAGCCATAAAACACACAAATCGTATAGTGCATTAAATACTATGATAGCTTTCGTCTATGAGTAGCTGCTGATCCCACATACACATATATTTAAGATGAGCAAATATATATGTTAATTAAGCAAGCTAAAAGCATTGACATTAAGGCTTTAATTATCAGTTTTAATATATCGATCTTAAAATATTTATAGTATTTGTAATTCATACAACACATTACTTGGGTCAAATTCCTAATTTCCAAAAGCAAATTATTTTTCTAAAAATTTTACGATGGATATCATAATTTAATAATTTTGTTTATTGCTTATTGTTTGATGGCCTCTTTTATTTTATTTATATTTACTTGAATTATTTTATTTATATTTATTAATTTATTTTAAAGTAATAATAATAAAATATGTAAATAAACAAATCTTTATCAGCTGATTTTAAACTGACTATCGCTGACTGTGCATCTTAAAATAGAATTTGATTATATACAGATGTCAGCTAACTCAATTTATAGCCGTGTTCTACAGAATTTATATTAATTACTTAAATTGGAAGACAAGAACTGAATGTGCCCATCATAAAAGTATCGAATGTATGGCGTCAAGTTCGTTGCCTAAGTCTTTTGTTCTAACACCATTTTCATGCCAAATTATCACCTTGAGACAGCATAAAACTTATTGAACTCCAATAATCAATAATAAAAGACGTAAGCCCAAGTCAAAAAAAATAAAAATAAATAAAAATTAAAAAAGAAGTTAGCAGCTGCTACCACAAAATACAATTTAACTAAATTGGCGCACAAGGTCGTGACGGTCAGTGACTGACTCAGCAGAAGCAGAAGCGCAAATGGAGTGACTGGACGAACTGGATGGGAACTGGGCCCAGTTTATTGGATTGATACAAAAGCAACTTAACCGCAGAATGCCCTTTTATAAAAATTGCTAAAATTGTTATTGTTGTTGTGTGCACAAATCAAATCAAATCAAATAAATTAAGCAAACATTAAATTTAATAGAAACTTCTGAGCTACGCAAAATCTGCAACCGGACTTTAATACAAGCTGATAAAAAACTGAGAAGTGTCGCCAGTGTTTTGGTAACTGGGAATGCGCACAAAACATGCCGAGGACGGTCGTTGGTCCACCGCACCGAACCCAAAACTAATAGTCAAAAAAAGAGATATGGAATATACAATGTGTATACAAATTAAGATACGTGTTTAATTTCAGCATTCATCACACGCGCCAACTGTTCCGACTGACTCAGACAACTTATATCCAGAAGCTCAACTGAATGAAACACACACACACACACACACACACACATACACACAACTCAGCAACAACAGCTGCGAATCAAAGAAACAGAGCACTCGAAACAAAAGGGAAAGGGAATCAAGCCACTTAATTATATTTCAGAGTGACGAATGCACTTTACTCAAGTTCAAGGTAAATTTCGAACCGGACACCGGGGCACTTGGGGAAGGGCAACATGTAATTGTAATGAAAATAATAATAGCTATGAGAAGAAGTTGGTGATTGTGTTAAAGTTTTATAAGTGATCTGAAATGAGTGTTATTGATATATATGCAAATATAATGTAACGACTATAGTTATTTATTGGCTCAGCTGATTGTGAATTCTGTGTAAAATAGCAAGAAACATAATAAGAGATTGGAAATATATATTTTAGCTGCGCAGTCGAGTCTGAGAATCGAATGGAACCGGTATGATCTGTATATTCTGTCAGAATGAAAAGCAGAGAAGATGCTCCTTGCAAAAAATATACACGCTAAATCCGTAATTTAAAAATAATTTTTACAAACAAAAAAGTGCCTTAGGCACAGATATACAACATTTTAAAATAACAGCTCGCATCTCCCATTAAATATATTATGTATTTTTAGGCTTTGAGTTTCTATAAAAAATCATAATTACTAACTATAAATATTTCCCTTATCGTTGTTCAAGGTTTATTCTCGTCGAGTAATTATAGCTCGCGGGATGTATTTCAGTTCCCCCAACTACCCAACAGCAGGTGTGAATTCTAATCTTCACATCTTCACAATTTGTATATATTTAATGATCAGAAATGCCATCTCCCTCGCACTAATGGCATTTAATATGACTCCACTAATTACGGCCATTACACAAAAGCGACCCAAATGGCTTCCTCATGTCAAGATTCTACACAAATATACGAATCGAGTAGCACAGATTAGTTATGGCTGTGTGCTCCGTTCAAGCCCCCGGGTTCAAGAACTAACTAACGATTGTATTATTGCATTGCAAGCTGGAGATCTTCACAGAACCAAACAATGACAATATCTACGAGATTTCTATGGTTGCCATTAGCGATGAGCGCGTGTCGTTTATGGTTTTTATACTGATTAACTAAAAATATAGTCGGCTTTTTGGTTCGTTCTATTTAACAACTTAAAAAACGTGTTCTTCTTAAGATTCTAATATTAGAAAGTTATATTTACATTTTAAATCTGTTTTTCGAGTGGTTTTTTCCGACTGGCTTCGAAATATATAGGAATATATAAAAAACCAAAACACTTGACCTTGACCCAATGAAAATCAGTTTTATTTACATATTTAACAAAAATTTGTGAATTATTCATTTAAACATGATTTATACTCAGCAATTTCAAAGTGATTTCTAATATTCTATATTACAAAAAAAAATCTTGAATGTGTAAATTAGCTATAAGATTAGATAATTGATTTGATTTCCTTAATAGAATGCTTCTGTTAAAGAGAGAAGAAATGACAAATTTCTAAAAGTTTCATTCAAAAACAGAATTTAATAAAAATTTAATTTATTAATTTCCGTTTTGCAATTTCAAAGAAGTTTAAAAAAATATATAAAATTAAAAATTGTGAACTGATTTTAGACCATATTAAATAGATAAATAGAAAAAATATTACAAAATTAAATTATAGGTGAATTTTAAATAATTGAACAAAGGTATTTATGCAATGGTTAGTTGAGTTTCGATTGTTAGAATCTCGTGTCACGCATTCATCACTAGTATAACAACAGTGTGATGGGTGGGGGTGCAGGGGTGTAACTGCGCACTGAGGCGTTCCACTAGACTGCTGTGCTACGGCTGTTAGTTAAGATTTTCCTTTCATTTGGTTTATTGTTAATGTGCGCGCTTAACGTCACACAACTACAAATTAAAACTAATAATAAATGCGCAGAGCTATTGTGTGAAACTTGAATTGAATGCACATCCAACTGGCTGATTATAATTATTATAATAGTAATAATGAAAATAGCAGTGTACGCGTATCATAATGTGCTGCTCAACGGGGCGTGGCCGCCTTTAAGAATTAACTCAGCTGAGGCGACCTCAGCTACAGTCCATGTTTCGCACTGCTAATTAAAACATTATTGCCACTAACCATGCCCCGAGGCTGACTTTGCATGCGGCATCGACGAATGCGAATGCGAATCGATCGATAGAAGCCCCAAACCGAAAGACAGACAAGTGGCCCCAAAAAGCAAACAAAAGAAGAAAAAAAAAAACTACATCGTGTATAAAACGGTAGGCAACAGTTGTCAGCTGTCATAAAAAACAGAAACAAAAACAACAACAAATGGGATATAACTGTTAACTAGAAACTGACGAAGTTTTAATACCCTTGCAGATGTGGATACCTATATTCGATGACAAATGATGATCAAAATGAACTAATGACATATTTACCCAATCAGGTTGGAACCAATTTAAAGGTTGACTTATAAATTAAAATTAAGAAACGAAAGAAAAATATTTATACAATATCTAAGGAAAATGTTATCTGCACTTTGTAATAGAACTTTTATACATAAAAACGTAATTAATATTTTTAAGATTATCCATAAAAAAAATATAAGCAATTTTACAACTCTTAGCAAGAGTATTGAAGCAAAATAAAACAAAAAATCAACTATCGACACACGACAACAAAAACAACAACACAAAGGCAAGTCAATTGTTTATTGATTATTTCATTTGTTTAACGCGCATGCAGATTGTTCCAATTTTGATCGGTTTATCGCCTTTGCAAGCGGACGCTAATAGTTTTGAACCTGAAAATAGTATTTATTATTTTTTTTTTTTTGACTTTTTGGCATTTGTATGCCAGGGGCAAGACTGATGAACAGCCTCGAGTTGGAAATGGCGAGACGAAGAGGGTGTTTCGCAATTTTTTTGGGCAGGGTCTTGTTTCTGTTTTGGCAGTCCGTCAATTGAACCCATTGCAAATTATAAGATTAAATAGGCTAAAGTTTTGACTTCCTTGCCTTGGCCATTTCAACGACTTTGATAAGCGTTAATTAACAAATTAGAATGGGCCAGTCGCAATTGATCGATTAGCAGTTACCCTGTGAGCATTTCCAAGATGAGTGAAATATATATTCGTGGTGTTGAATAAAATTTATTGTTAAAGACTTCTTTTATAATTTAAAACTATCTTTAGCTAACATATTTAAATTTTTTTAAATATATTAATAAGCCCACAAATAAATACGCGTTATTTAATAATTTACGATAATGAGGAAATTGTATTTGAATTCACTTTTATCTATCAATGGTACATTTTTAATTTTGCCAGGGTATAAGTTGTCAACTGTTTTATATATGTATGTATGTGCTAAATAAGCCCAATATCTACATCAATTAAATCTCTTGAGTTATGAAGTTGAGTGAACTTTAAAGGTTTCTTTGGCGCTCTCAGTGTCATTGTCGAAATGATGTTTGTGGTTGCCTGGGTGGCCGAATATCTGATTGACAATGATTGACAATGAAGTTGCAAATGTGTCAGGTTTTATAATAAAAACACACTCTCAGACTTCACACACACGCAGACACACACTTGCTTCGGTTGGTAGCTCATAAAATAGCTACCATTTATGTGGAGCATTGGCCCGGCTTATTATGGCCAACTGGCCCGAAGGTTGGCCCAAAGTGTGCACCGCATTTGGCTAGGAAGTTGTTAGTTACTTGCTCATTGTGGGTGCTTAATTGGAAAACAATTTTGCAATACGACGCGTGTCTTCCGATACCACTCGGATAAGAGCACTACGAACATAAAAATTACTATCTATTTAATATTCATGAGATTTCTCTGCTCACTCTGTGTGCTTTAAGCGAGGGCAGAAAATAATTAATGAAGGTCAACGAGCTTCGACTAGAGAACCATATTTTTTATCAATGGGTAAATTTATCTACGTTCAATCTACGTTTTATAATCATATAGGAAAAAACTTGAAAAAACGATGAGAATCTTAGTGCAGCTATTGCTGGAATAACTGATAATTATTTTAATTTCATTTAATTTGTTGAGCAATTCAAAGATTTCAATTGTGAATATGACTTATTTCAACTAAATATTCAGTGAATTAAACTAAAATAAAAAAAATTAGGTATAATTTGAAAGAATACAGTGGTTTTTCGACTTTAGGTAACTACACAACAGGCTATATATCCACTTACAAAGTAATGAAAAATATAACCCTTCAGCAACGTTTCAAGTTCAACGAAAGAAATATTTAATGCTTACAAAGAATAATTCAATATAATAAATTCAATATAATGTGGTTTTAGTTAAGCGAACTCCAAGCCAAAATATAGATGGCTAGCTTCGAGTTATTTTTGCCTAAAAACGTAAAAACTAAAATAAAAACAAAACCAAACCAACAAAGTTGATCAGCCTATGCGTCAGTTGCGGCCACCGAATAAGGAAGTAATCGGTGCGAATGTCAATTACACGCAACGTGCCACGTCATAAATATATAAATGATTACGTATACGCGATGTAAGCGGCGTCGTGTCGAGATCGCCTTGGGCCCCAGCTCGTTAAATATTGTCGACTACTACGCACACATTAAATTCATGAAGTTCAAGTAGCGACAGTAAATAAAACTGGCAATCGAAATCAAAATCGAAATCAAAATCAACTGTTATTGCTGGCGAATTACGCGGCATGCATGCGACGAGGACAGTCTACAATATGGTGCCCCCCCTCCCACTACCCCCATCACTTCCCCACCATCGCATGTACCCCTTGAGACTGGCCGCCCCAAAGAGCATGCTCTTTATGCTATACAATAATACGCTTATAAGCATAGCTAATAAATGTTGTTAGGCTTAATTTAAGTCGGCATAGAAGTGACGAGGATATTTTAAATATTTATTTATTTTTTGCATTACTTTTGTGTAGTAAATATTAATAAATTAATATATATATTATTTACTATATATAACAATTTGTTTTCTTGAAGTTCTTAATATGTTTTTGAGGTTTACATAAAAAATGCGGAAGCAGTCAAGCAAAATTAAGTGAGATACCTTTTTATTTAATATATTTCAAAGTTTTTTATTATTAAATATAATACGAGGTAAAACAAATTAATGTCAATTGTTAAATAGCACTCAAACAATAATATTAATGTTAGAAATTAATATATTTATTAGAAAAATGAAAGCAAAAAAAACGCAAATTTAATTAAGTGAATTCAAAAACTAGATTCTTAAATGATGTTTAGCAAATTTTGAGGCGATTTTCAAATGTGACTTAGGGTATGCATAATTCGCTGTTCGGCGGCTGACTTTCCCTTCTTGTTTTGGTTTTGTTTGCGCTTGTTTTGCCTGGTCGCTCAACGCCCGACCAAGGTCAAGTGCACGCTAAATGTGTTTTATATTGTTTCTTACATTAGTAGCAACTTTTTGTTTAATTAATTTTTAATATTCACTCGCTTCACTCTTTTTGTTTATTTATTTTTTTTTATGTTTTTCATTCGCTGTTGACTTTTGCTGATTGTGACAAGCGGCACGCAACTTGGGAGGTTCTCGGCTAATTGCCCCGCCTGAGCTTTGAAATTGTGAGGCACTTGTGGGGCGTCGGAAATGTGACCATGATGGAGTTATGTGATTACCAGTTGCTAATCTAGTTTGTTAGTCCGTTTCATAACACAAACTGGCATAAAACGTTGATTTCAATTAGCATGTCAAATGTTCAGATACATAGTTCCTTAAATAATTATATACAAACACAATTTGGAACAATATAAAAAAATAATACATAAAGTCTATTTTGGCTGACACTTTCTTTAATTAAATTTGATATTATCACTTTACATTTTGCACAATACATAACTTAATTAAACAATTGTTAAAGGAATCAGCAATTACAATTTTTTCAACTCTACTGAAACTTTGCTATAATTTATAATTTTGTAAATCTTTAAAGCCTTTAAACATTTCCTACGAATCATGAAGAGCTCTATCTACTGTTTTTCTTACGTCAAGTCAATATTCGGACATCTCATAATACATTTGGCTTCTGTCAATAACATTGACGATTTATTGAATTTCGCTGCTGCATTGAAACAAAAGACTTGAGCAAAAAACTTGTTTGCTTGCATGCAAAAAAGTGAAAATATTATGCAATTGTTGTCTGCCTCGTCTGCCTCTTCCACTTCCCCCTCCCCGCCCCCACTTTCCCACCTCACCTTGTGCGCAATAGAATTCAATGAAACATTTTTCTAAATTTTTAATTGCAATTACAAAAAAACAAAATGGATTTGCTGTTTTTGCTTTTTTTCGCATTGTTCGCAAAACGACATCGACATCGGCTGATGTCGTTATATATAAATATATGTCTAAGGCATTGTTTCACTTGCCGTCTTTATTAATTATGTGCTTATTTATGATATTTATTTCTGGAATTTTTTTATTGTTTTTTATTCGCCCCTGGGCGCACTTGAGTTTTCGCCTCACCACAACTTGAGAAACGATTAAAACGCTTAAAATCAACAACTAAAACAAAAACAATAAACAAACTGAAGCTGCGCACACGCTCGCTACAACAACAACAACAAAAATAATAATAATAACAATCTGGCAAACAGATCGTGAGATTGGAAGAATTGGACGGTCTGCCCAGGCGGATGTGCACTGCGTGTATTTAAATCTTGATTAGCTTTTTGGGCATTCAATAATATGAATATCAGCAGCACCAGCAACAAAAGCAATAACAACAAAAACCCAGCACTATCATCAGGGCCATCGATGAGGTAGCATTGTAAATATTTACATAGATGCCACCAGATGGAGATTCTCATCTATCAATGCTTGATACGGCATGGTCAAGGTCAGCGTGTGGCAGCCATAGAACAAGTATTGATTGTGTATTGTTAAACCCATCAGCTGTAGATGAACCAGAATTGGTCTTAAAATAACATTGAATAAAATTGAAAGAATAGTGAAATTCTGCTTTAACTAATATTTCATGTAAATTACTCATTCTCTATTTGTCTTTTCCCTTGTTGTATATATTAGTATCTATATTTCTCTCTCGCTTTCCCCCATTATGTTTTTATCTTATTACATGTTAGACATTGTCTTAATTAATATGCGTATATATTTTTGTTTTTGATAAACAAAAAATGGGTACTAAAAAAATAAATTAAATTAAATTCAAATATTTTACCAGCCTTTGACATTTCTATAAATTTCATTACTTAAACATTTTTGGAAGCATTTATATATTATACAAAATTTACATAACATATATAAATTAAATAATTTATTCATTTTCAATAAATCTTTTTTGTGTGAAGTTTGTAATATTTATTTATTTATGTATACAATATACATACAATAAATAAAATATGAATATATATGAATCCACATTACATTCACTTTCAAAAACCTCTCAACAAAATACGTTATACAAAAAATTCTTTACTTAACATCGGCACAAAAAAAAAAGCAACTGAATTAAGCGACAAACAAATATGAATCAGTTGATTGTTTGTTTGATTATTTGTTCAATTGTTTGTTTGTTTGCTTGTTTGTATTGCATGTGCTTTAACTGCTGTTGCTGTTGCGTATACATTTTTCAATTAATAACTGAACATTAGCAGATCTGCTAACCTTTAGCTGGTGGCTTCAAGTTGAAGTTTATTAACCTTAGGCTAAAGGTGCAACACCCCAAAGCCTTCAACTGATGGCTTTTCTACAAAGATTGCCAAGATTTAGTTTCAATTTCAGTTGGTAATTGCTTGGTGTTTTTGGTTTTTTTCTTTGTAATAAATTAGCCAAAAAGTTCAGATGGTCAACTGGCCATTTGGTCAAATGAATTATTGGTAAGGTCGACCAAGTTGAATATCTAATGGCTTGAAACAAAAATTGAAAGCAACAAATTCATTTACATGCTAGCCGCATGCGCAACAAACAATAAGTTGTATATAGTATTAGTTGAGGTGGGCACATCATAATAATGAATTACCATAAATATGGTTATGAGTGTTCTGTGCATGCACAGAACCAGACATTAAAGGCTGCCTGCCTGCCAATTAGCGAATGTGGCCAAGAGGAGGAGGGCCCTTGGGCACTCGAGCGTGCCGAGCCCGAGTCGAAGGCCAACCCACCAACACACCGAGCAGACCCGATTATAAAAAAAAATAACAATTTAATTGGAACATCATTTGAAATGTGAGGCATACAACATTGTATTGTTGAATGCAACTTAAAACTAAATACTTTGTATGATATCTCTTAAAACAAAATTTCAATATTATTAAAGTGCACGAAAATTGCATATGATTAAAATAAATTTGTACGTGCATTCAAATAAAAAATGTACTTTATTTGTAATTTTCATTTTTAATTTGTACTCAAACTAAATATTAACATTTTTTTTATTTTATAAATCAACTATAAAACACAAACAAAATGAAAGCATTTTTCAACTACAAATCTTATGAGAAGATTTTCTTTTTAAACAACTGCAAAATATTATGTCGTAATTTAGTTTTGATAAGAAAAAAATATATAAAAAAATTATAATGTAAGTAATAAACATAATAATATAATATGATAATATAAAAAATAATAAAATAAAACATCTAAAATTAAAAAATTGTGAAAAGTGTACCATTAAAATAAAAGTGTACCAAATTTAGCAACGTATAATAAGTGTACTAACTATTGTACAATTGTAGCACAGAACTGTGGTCAATTCAGCAGTCAGTTGTTTTTATAGACATTCTTCTACTTTGCATTATTATTAAGAGACGATCTAATCAAATTGCAGCAGCTGTAGCTAACAGCAACAACAGCAACAACAACAACAAGAATGTACAGCATAATTGTTTGTCCAATCAACGCTGACGGTTGCCAACCGCATGCAAAGTTCAGGGTTAACGTGGGCTAAACACCTGCAATTGCTAAGAGCACCCGCATATAATAACCACAAAGTAAGCAATAAGCAAGCAATAGACTGCGCCTAATTAACTGAGCAATTACTAATTTAAATATGCAGAAATGCATATGAAATTTGTGCATTGCAATTGCACAGAGTCTTGTAGTAGTCAGCTTTTTGTTAGCAGCAGCAGGTTAGCCAAAAGAAGTTGGCAACGCCACATGCCAACATAAATATCGATAGCATAATTATCGAAACAGCTGAGCTGAAAACGCCAGCTAAATTGGCAGAAATAAAGAAATTCGGTTTTTAATTAGTTATTATAATGGAAATTGCAGACACGTATTACAGCAAAGATGAATATGTTGAAACGGTGCGTAGTGCCAAATGCCCTTATCTATTGTTCTCTTGTCGCTTTACTACTAGTTGCCTGCGATGATCTCATCACTGATTCACTTTCCATTTATTTGTTTACAGGCCTCGGGGAACAAGGTGAGCCGCCAAACAGTTCTCTGCGGCTCCCAGAACATTGTGCTCAACGGCAAGGTGATTGTGCAGAGTGGCGCCATCATTCGTGGCGATCTGGCCAATGTACGAACGGGCCGATATTGTGTGATAAGCAGAAATTCTGTAATAAGACCGCCCTACAAGCAATTCAGCAAAGGCATCGCCTTCTTTCCCATGCACATTGGCGATCATGTCTTCATTGGCGAGGGCGCCGTCGTCTCGGCGGCCATAATTGGCTCCTTTGTCTACATTGGCAAGAATGCCATTATTGTAGGTGTAGCACAAGTTTCTGCAAACAGTCAAGTTATTGTTCGTCATTTAATTTCTTAGGGTCGTCGCTGCACTTTGAAGGATTGCTGTGTTATCGAGGATGGGGCTGTGCTGCCGCCAGAGACAACTGTGTCCAGCTATATGCGATATACGGCCAAGGGCAGTATTGAGGGTGGACAGGGTAATCCTTACTTTGTGCCCGCAGCCATGCAGGACGAGATGGTCAACTATACAAAGTCGTTCTACGAACACTTTGTACGCACCCCAGCGCCAGCCAGTTGAGCAAATGGAAACCGCAACAATTCAACTAACATTAAGTATTATTATTAAATGCGAAAAACAAAAGACTTGTGAACTAATCAATCAGTCCAGTCGCACAGTTGAAGGCCTCGTGGCCGATCTCAAAGATTACATAGCTCAGGCCTGTGCGACGAGCAATGACATCTGCTGTCTCCTCCGAGTTGTTCTCCTTGCGTGCCTTAATATTCCGGTCCAGGAGCAGCACAGTAGCCGTGTTGCGGCAATTGGAAACGGTCGCCGTGATGTGCAACGGTGTCTGTTGGCCATCGGATTCGGCATTAACGTCGGCGCCAAATTGCAGCAGCAGCTGGGCGCAGTCGGCATTGTTCCACTTGCAGGCAGAATGCAACGGTGTCCAGCCGAGTTCTGTGCGTGCATTAGGATTCGCCTGATGCTGCAGCAGCAGCCTGGCCATGTCCACGAAATTGTTGTAGCAGGCGCGATGCAGTGGGGAATATCCATCGTTGTCCCTGGCATTCACCATGTCCGCATCCAGTTGGAGTATTTCACGCACCTCGCTGATGCGATTCTCGCTAACGGCCCATAATATCATGCGATCGATGCTGGCTACAATTACAATATTTAGGTATTGTTTAAATTATTGAGTCAACTTTTTACCCTGTGGATTTTTGTCCTCCTCGATTAGTTCGTCGGCGTCGTCATCCCAGCCGCTGACAAACATGCCGCGCGGCACTTTCGCGTTGCGCAGTTTCTCCACTTGCGAGTTTTCATCATCCGAATCAAAATCGCCCATAATGCTATAACTTTCGCAATAATTATAATTTTTGTTTACTTTGCATTTAACAAATTGTGTCTATCGATTGTTTTGGCGTTTACCAACACAGCAAAACTTAACAGCAGCTGCTGGGTGTGCTTTAAACATCGCATAAAATACCGATATTTACAAAGTAAGTGTACTAATCGATATATCGCTATTGGTTGATCAGCCCTAGCAGCATCGTTGTTTATTATTTTCGTTTCGTTTCTTGCGTTTTGTTTACGTTTTCGTGCGCGCAATGTCAAATCCCCAAGAGGAGCTGCTGCCACCCAGTGCCGAGGACGATGAGCTAACACTTCCACGCGCCAGCATCAACAAAATAATCAAGGAACTGGTGCCTACGGTGCGCGTTGCGAACGAAAGTCGCGAACTGATCCTCAACTGCTGCTCCGAATTCATCCACCTGATCAGCTCCGAGGCGAACGAGGTATGCAATGAGCGCAGCAAGAAGACAATCAATGCCGAGCATGTGCTCGAGGCACTCGATCGCCTCGACTTCCACGACTACAAACAGGAGGCGGAGGCGGTGCTCAACGATTGCAAAGAGGTCGCCGCGAAACGACGACGCCAGAGCACACGCCTGGAGAATCTGGGCATACCCGAGGAGGAGCTACTGCGCCAGCAACAGGAGCTTTTTGCCCGCGCACGTGAAGAGCAAGCCCGCGAGGAGCAACAACAATGGATGAGCATGCAGGCAGCAGCCGTCCAACAGAGCAATGCCCTTATCCAACAGCGACCCCAAAATCAGCAGCTGCTGCTGCAAAAGCCAGAGGGCAGCTCTGTGAGCAAACCCAGTGAGGATGACGATGATGATGACGACGATGACTACTGATCGATATATAGTTCAACGAGCTCAATTTTCATTTGGGCGTAATGTAATTTTGTAGTAATTCTAATTATACTATTCTCATAAGTAAAAAAAACCCCTCAGCTAATTCTGGCCTTCTCCTCCATGTGATCCGTCAGCTGCTGCTCCAGCAATTTGGGTAAGCTTTGCTCATCCAACAGCTGCTGCTTGCCCGGCACATATTTGCCCAGAATTTCTGTGTGCTTCCGCCAGAATTCATTGCCAATCAGATCCTCATGCAGTGGTACTATTGCCTGCCTGCCCTTCTCCCGTTCATCCTGCCCAGACTGGAGCACACGCTTGCGTAGCAGAATGGTGCCCTTTCGATACATGGCCGGCATATTGTTGTAATTGATGCCAAACTGCTGATATAGCAGCTCATTCTTATCGGCGGAGAGTGTGCCACGCAGCCGCTGCTCGGCCTGCTGATTGCTCAGGCCGGACTCGAGCACCAGTTTCCAAAAGGCCGTATTGTACAGATTGTTGACATGCACATCTGCCTGCCGCCAGCTAAGATAATCGCGCAGATTCTCATCCGATGGATAGAGGATGATCCTGCCATCGAAACAGGGCGCATAGGCCAGTGGCTGTTGCATCCACTTGGGCCAACTCATCACATAGCTGGTGGAGAAGAGGCTCGTCACATACGTTAACAGTTTGGCAGCGCGTCGCTTAAATGCATCCGTATCCTTGCGGAACACAAATGAGTACTCATCACTCTGGCCATAGCCCAGCACAATGTCCCGGAACTCCTGCATTACGCCAATGCCAGCGGCGTTCATCACATTTAGCGCTGCACTCGTTGGAAGAAGCATTTTATTAAAATTTATTTGTGATTATTTTTGTATAGTTTACCATTTTCATCGTTGGGTTTTTCAAATTTGTGCGCATTGGCAAATTTGTGAAACTTTTTGCCATCGATGCGTATCACAATCCACACATTTGGCAATATTCTGTCGTCCTGCTCGTAGCCTTTAACATACTCGTATCTGCTGCACGCCATGCTGCGTCTGTTGTATTTGTTTTTAAAGAAATGCTTGAAAAGAGCGCTATTTAATGCCCGAAAATGCATTTAAAATCTTCCTTTTACCACATGTGAAACAGGTGTGTGAGAAAAGGTTACTCTCACGAATGCCTGCTTCTAAAACTGACGTCACATTTTTTCTCAACTCATCTAAGTGAGCGGTTGTCGTCACTAAGTCTTGCTAATAGAGCGCACCGAGTATTTATTGTTCAACAATCGTTCAGAGTTGTGTTATCGATAAGCAAGAGAATGATTTAAAAACAGCTGTTTGGACAGTGCCGCGGCCAGACTTTTCACAATTAAGCGGTGGACGCATTTAATCAATCGCATTTCGTACAAATAATAGAAATGAGCATACAATTTGAAACAAATACAGCGGATGAAGATTATGCACGAGGTAAACTATCTGACGACGAGGAGAGCGAAGACAATGTCACAAGGAAAAGAGACCAATCACTTGCAGCAAATGCCCAGCCTGATAGAGACGCAGAGGCTGACGGACAAGCTGACGCAGAAGCTGATGCAGAAGCTGAGGGCAGCGGTGCTGCCAACACACATGTGGTGGCCCATCATTACAACGAGCTGAAGGAGGCCGGGCGGAGGGAGCGACACAAGTCGAAAATTTATTTTATGCGCAACTTCAACAACTGGATCAAGAGCCAGCTGATCAATGAGTATATGGCGTTAATTAAGAGTCAGAAGCGCGTCGGCGATGCTCTCCGCGTGCTGGACATGTGCTGCGGAAAGGGGGGCGATCTGCTCAAGTGGGACAAGGCGTTCATTTCGCATCTGATATGCACTGACATTGCGGAGGTGTCGGTGGAGCAATGCCAGCGTCGCTATCAGGATATACTGCAGCGTGCTGAGAAATCGAAATATGGCCACAAATTCACTGCCGAATTCTTTGCCTGTGATTCGACAATGGTGCGTCTGCGTGAACGCTACAAGGATGCCTCGCTGCAACTGAATCTGGTGTCGTGCCAGTTTGCGTTCCACTACTGCTTCGAGTCCCTCAGCCAGGCAGACTGCATGATGCGCAATGCCGCCGAGTGCCTAAAACCGGGTGGCTATTTTATAGCTACCATACCGGATGCATATGAGATCATGAGAAGATTGAGAGCTGCCGGCCCCGATGCCCGGCGTTTCGGCAACGATGTCTACAGCATTGAGTTTGAAGACGATATGATGACAGAGGCGCCGCCGCTGTTCGGTGCCAAGTATCAGTTCCATCTGGAGGGCGTTGTCGACTGTCCCGAGTTTTTGGTGCATTTTCCCACGCTGGTTAAACTGGGTCGCAAGCACGGCCTGCAGCTGATCCGACGCAGCACATTTGCCGATTATTACAAGGAGACGATGCCCCAGGGCCGCCAGCTGCTCCAGCGCATGTCCGGGCTGGAGTCTGTCCAGCCCAATCGTTGTGCCAACGATGAGCAGTTTAACCATGTTGCAAAGGCCGTTGGCGCACAGCGCGGCCGACCATTGGGCACACTCTCCAAATCCGAATGGGAGGCAACAAGTGAGTATAAGTCTTGGTACAGTGGTCGCTCGATAATTACAATTTGCAGACATTTATAATTCAATTTGTAATTCAACTATAATTATTAATTATAATTCAATTTAGATGATTTGAATGCGAAATTCGTATTTACATTAACAAAACATTATTTATTCATCTCATTAAATTTGTCTATTGTATGTAAGGTATTTCGAACGGTCACTGAAATTTTTTTGCCATAACTGCGACCCATTTACCTATTCTCCTCAAATATATTTTTCAGCACTGTATCTGGTTTGTGCCTTCAAGAAGTGCAAAAATAGCTGGGACGCCAATGGCAAGCCGATCTTCGAGTTCAATGACTGATGCTCCATTCAAATCTGCGCATATCTATATATATATATATATATACATACCCAATTGCTTCAATTTTGTTCAAATAACTGGTTCTTAAACAATTTCTTTACAACATACTTTGCATGATAAAAACAATTTTTTTTTTGTTAAGTTGAAAAGTGTATTAAGAAGCTTTTAACGTTGATATAAACAATTTGGGAAAACAAAAATTGTCGTTTCAGGTTTATTTCTACAAATTCTGATTTTTTGTCCGTTTGTTTCTATGCAAAGTAGCTCCACAGTTTTGAAGCAATATTGATTAAACTTGGCATATATCCGTCTTTGAGCTGCATGCAGTACATGTGTCGGAGACGAATCTGATCACTATATCAAATAACTCCTATAGGAAATATCTTTCGAAAAATGCGTTTTTATAAAAATATATAATTGTTTTTTACCCAAATCAAACTTACGCAATATACGTATTATTGTGCTCATAACATATAGCTCTATATGACTAATCTGTTGAAAGATGAGTTATTGTATAATACTTTCATTTATCGTAGCCAAACTAACACCTTGACAAAAGATTAGATTCGTAATACTATATTTGTATATAGAGAATTACGATATATATATATATATTATATATATACAAACAATCGGTCCGGTTATTTGATTTATAGTAATATTTTGGGGACGGCGATTTAACTCTATTATACTATATGATCTCCGGCGTGCCTAACCGTTCTTTTTTTGCTTATAATAATATGTTGGTCATGGTTTTCCTTAAGATGTGCAAATTATGCATTAAGAAAAACTAAAATTGTTCGTCTAGCCTGATTCAAAAAATATCCCTTACTACCATTCAAACAATAAATATATACTTATCTTTATAACCGCTTTTATCAATCTTATTTTGGCTCTGCCTTTGTTGTTTCCATGTAGAATTGTTGAAGTTTACTTAAGAAAGAGGAATTTGTCGTGCAGCCCTCTCAATTTTGACAATACCTTCAACATTCTCTTGACGTTATGCAGCTTTGATAACGAAGCTTTCTGCCAACGAATTCGAAACTGGAAGTCGAAAGCTCTGTGGAAGGACGGGGAATGTGTAGAGAGAGAGAGAGAGAGAGAGAGAGAGAGAGAGAAGGAGAACGAGAGAAAGAGAGGGAAAGAGGGAGAGCGAGCGTGAGAGAGCGCGCACAGCTGTTGCTTTCACAGCGACGGCGCCGTTGAAGGACAACGGGCAAAGGTTAGTCCTGACGCTTACGTTGCCGGGTCGTGCCCAAGACCGATTAAAGCAACTGTGCGAGCCTGTGCCTGGCATTCAATGCATCAATGAATTATTATAGCTCAAGTGTAAATAAATATTTGGTAACGCAACGCGTAGGTACAAATGATGGGAGTATTTGGGAAAATTAAGGCATAAGTTACGCCCAATGATTGGCTTTTTTTTTGGGGCAAAGCCAGCGAAACATAAACTTTTATATGTTTGTATGTATGTATGTATGTGAGAGAGATAGAGACAAAGATCTCACACAGACGCATAACTTTCTCTTGCTCTGCCTCTGCTCCTTTTTGCACACGCTCTCTTTCTCTCTCTCTCTCTCGCTCCCTCTCTCGCTCTCTCTCTCTCTGCCGTTGTCTCTCCGTCCGTTTGTTGCTCTTTGTATTATGCTTTGCCCATCTTCAAGTTCTTGTCAGATAATTTCATTATTTAAAGTTTTGCTCATAAAAATAAACTTTGGGCGTAAAGTTGAAATTTGTTTTGCACACACACACACACACACACACACACATACACAAACATGTAAGTTGTTTACAACAGACCAGCACGTGTGTGTGCTTGCATGTGTGTGTTTGTGTGAGCCACGCTTTGTTTAAAGTAGAACGTGCGTATTTAGAAGGCAAACAACAAAACTGTTTACAAATACACTCGCACACACACACACACACACACACACACACACACACACACACATACATACGTAGCGGACTCGCCTCGACTCGTGCCGCAGCGTGTTCAGCCCCCTTCTTGCCGCCCTGTCACCTGCTACCCCTCGGCCCGACGCGCTTTGCACTGATTGGCCCTAATGAATCTTTTTGTTACCTCCTCGTGCAGCTGGCTGCGCATTGTTCCATGCGGTCTATGCAAATTAGTTCACTTTTAACCCAACTGCTAACCACACACATCAACATTTCCACCGAAATGAAAAGCTCAAGCTGTTAATAACAACACATTTTGGTATTTCATAAACTTTGATGGAATTTGTCCGCAATTCGAAACGAGTAAATTAAGTTTTCGCCTCCCTCGAAGAAAATTAAAAAAAAAATCAAATAAAATTATTTAAAAGTTTTTTGACTTTATAACAAATATTTTAAAGTCAAAAATTAGTATAATCTCAAATTATTAATAGCAAAGTTAAATTGTATATACAAAGCAATAATTTACAAGATAGTGAACGGACTTGAGAAAAGTTCGTGAATTTAGATTTTAACCTTTTGATTAGGTGCCTCTTTACAGTCGATCTTCTCTATAATGAACTTTTATACAATGAAGTTCTGCTCTTTTTGAGCTTTGAGTTTTTTGAGTTAATATCTTCCATGAAGAAAAAGATAGCTTAACTATAGTTGACAGCAAGTGGGATACGGGTTAAATCATTTTGCCACAATGGTTTGACGGGCTGCTGGGCTCTGCTGCATAGACTACGTGACGTGCAGTGTGTGTGCGTGTGTATGAATGTGTGTGCGTGTGTATGTGAGTGTGTGTACGTGTGTATGTGTGTATGTGTGTATATCCTTTGTGTATGTCGTTGGCCACTGACAGTCAGCCAGGTGGGTAGGCAAAAAGAGTGGCCTTACATTACGTATACGCAGTGTGTACAAACATAATACATACCGCAATGTTTATTTTGTAAGCCTGTCGAGGCAAGCGAGCGAAAAAGTGTCTCTGTGTGTGTGTTTATGTGTCTCTGTATGTATGTGTGTATGTGTGTGTGTTTGTGTGCGTGTGTGTGTGTGCAGCTCATAAAATGCATAAGTGATTGTGTGTGTTTGTAACGGCTTGTGTTTATTCAACCGCATGGAACAATGTGAAAAACGCATGCCAGGCATTTGCCTTTGTTGTACCGCCAAAGCCCCTTCCTCCCTCCCCCTGTGTACGCCCGCATTGGCCCCCTTACGCTATGCTAAACTCTTAACAAGGATTGCCCCCAGGGTGAGCGCTCAAGGGGGCGCTGTACTGGCAAGAGGCGTGCAACAATTTAGAAAGATATGTGAATGTGTGTGTGCGTGTGTGTGTGTGTGTGCAAGGACTAGGAGAATAAGCCGATCCGAGCTGAGAGCATGTTAATCTTTTGTGCTGCTTGGCCAAAAGACAACTTGAACTTTGCCTGCCAATGCTCATGAGTGATGATTGATATGAATGATGGACATTCGCAACAACAACAACAACAATAACAATAAAAATTCCCGAAAATTTTCAACAACCAAATGAGTTATTCGAAGAGCAATGATATCATAGCTAAAAATTAAATAAATTAAATTTACCTCCTTCAAGCTATGATTCTAATTTTACTATTTATTTCTGGCCCACTTACCGAACTTTGTGTGAATTTCTAATAATGTGTTCAGCAAATAACTATTTGAAACTCAGCTTAAAGCCAATCAGACGAAAATTTGTTGTTTTTCCAAGTGGGCGGGGTAAAGGAAAGTTTTGTACATCTGTTTTTCACAGTTTTCTCCCATGTCCGGGTCGAATTTCCAAAGTTCCGCCCGAAGTAATTTAAGTTTCAAAAAGCACTCTCAGGCTATTTTTAAGCAAAGTATTTTCATCTACAATAATTTTAAAATAATGTATAAGCACACAAAATCTTTTTAAATTGAATAACTAATTCTCATACTCTAAGTAAGACCATGAATAGCTCAACTTTGGCTTTTTTCATATCCCTTCATAGTGCGCAAAAAAATACAGCTTACCAAATTGAAACAATGAAATGTCTGAAACAATAGTAATAACTTAAATATTAATATTATTTTTTTATTCCATTAATATAAGGATTACAACATCGAACCATCGATTATTATCCTTATGGGATCATCTGAATGAGTTCAGTTAAGTTGTCTAATAATATATTATAAATAAAAATAGAAATATGGATACACATATATATATACATATATATATATATATATATATATATCTATATATATATATATATGGGTCTGTAAATATAATATATAGTATATTAGTCTATGTTAGTTTATGTTTCAGACCTAAGTTAATCTGCTGACATATAAATTTTAATCTGGATTTCGCAATATTGTTATGTTTTTATACATTTTAAACAGTTTATTGTGGCTGTGAACTAAATATTACACATTGAAAGAGTAGAGTCTGTCGACCGAATGTTCCTCAGCTGCGAGCAATGAACTGCCTGCAGTAAAAAGACGAATAAATGCCAAAAATGCACCCAGATAGTTTCAAAACTAGTTTGCATAGCAAGAGACAGACAGTCAGTTTATATATATACATATATATATACATACATATAGAGTACGTTACTATCTTCTCGCCAACATTGTAATGCCCTCTGCAGGAATAGTTTACTTTTGCAAATGCAATCTGGCAAATATGCTTGAATCCGACTCTTCAAAATATTTCATCTAAATAATTCATGGATTGCATAGCAATTTTATTTATTTGCTATGCTGATGTGTAATTTGGAAATTAAATCAATTTTCGTAATTTACTTGCAGTGCATTTGTGTGCGTTTACTTATGTAGTGCAGTGTAGTTGCGCAAGTGGCCATGATTTATTCAGTGCAATTAGGTAAAATAATTGGCTTTGCCGGAAATGTATTGATTTAAAATTCAATAAGTTTGAGCCTTGATAAGCTCGCCAAACATTCAAGTGGCCGCGCACAAGGTGAGATCCGACCGATTTGAGGGTCCTTTTCGTTTTGGCTCAAGGCGTGGCATTTGCGGGTATTAGCTGGCAACCCATAAAGTTGTTTTCTTGTTTTCATATTGTTCCGTCTCCGTTCGCCGTCGTCGTCGTTGTTGTTGCTGTTGTTTTTTGTTTTTTTTTTTGTTTTTGTTGTAAATTGCACACACGACAAAAGGTCAACTCGGCAAGTGAGTTAAATGACAAGGACCTCACCTTGCCCCATGTTCGTGTGTGTGCCTGGCAGCGGCAACATTTGTATGGCCCCCGTGCGTGTTTGCATGTTTGACTGTATTACGACCCCAAAAACTTTGGCATGCAATGCCAGGCCCAGGGCAGGCCAGGCCAGGCCAATAATAATGGCTTTCGCTTTCAAAACAAACACCGCCTGACATTGGCCATAAGCTGAAGCCAATCGTCCTTGGCTGTACAACAATTTTTTTTTTTCAATGCTTTTTTATTATTATTTGTTTTTTTTTTTTATTTTTTTTTATTTTTTGCGGCCATTTGACAAACTTAACTTAAGCCAAGAGCGCAAAATGCCGGCCAATGCTTGGCGTCGTGTGGCCAAGAGTGGCCTTAAGTCATAATTACGGTGCACACACACAATTGACAGTTATCAACTTCGCGCCCACTAAAAATCAAACTTTACCAACACTCACGCATTTGCCCAGCTGGAAGGCAAGCGGTAGACATCAGGCAGCAGGCAGCAGGCAGCAGACATCAGGCAGCGACGCTTTCCAGTCGCTCCATACGAAAAGCTTGTGCTCAGTAGAAAAAGCTCACTCTGCCTGGCTGGCTGGCTGGCTGACTGCCTGTTTTCTGTGTTTGGCGCTAGCTCAAGCCAATGTCGTCGGTGTGTGCGAATGTCAGTCATGGAGTTCCAGTCGTCGGATACATGTGGAACGCACCGAACACAAAGCAGCGCGCCTCGCCCCCAAATACAATGCGAAAAAGTTTTTTACAAAAATTTTGTGTATAAAACAAGCCAAGCCTATTACAATCAAATGTTTGTGTTTGTGTGTGCGTGTGTGCGATAAATTACAAAATGTTTGCTAAGCACGTGCAAATTCACTGAAAAAGTTTAACAAAAAAAAAAAATCGAAGCAAATAACAAATATTATATACAAAATACAACTAAAACCAACTTGAAGAAAAAAAAGAAATACAACTCAAAGCAAAAGCAAAGGCTGAAGAAAAAAGTCTGAAAAAAGTGGATTAAAAAAACGCAGCTGATAAAAATTAAAAATTCTATTTAAAGCTTTTAGTTTTTTCTTTTCTTTTCTTTTATTTTTTTTTTTGTAAAGCTCCACGCCTTTTTGGCTGTTGTTGTTCTGTTATTTTGAAGTGCAGCAGCAGCAGCAGCAGCAGCAACAAATTGTGCTAGAGAAATAAATAATCAGCATTTAAGGGATAATCTGTGCGGCTTACGGCATTTCATTAAAATGGATTTGCGCGAATGCCGTTGCGCTGAGCTGCATTTGTGCATGGGATTATCGATTGTAATGCGCAGTCATCAAACAATACAACAACAACAACAACAACAGCAGCAGCAACAACAACAACAACATCAACAACAGCAACGCAGCAACAACAAACATTGAGTATTGGCCCCCAAAACAGTTTTAGTCAGTGTCTTATGAAACAATCGAAGCGCCGGCCCAGGCAGCATCAGCAGCAATCAACCAAATCGCATCACATTTTTGTACGGCATACGCAAAGTAAGTAACTGAAATACGAAATCAACTTAACTGTAAACTGAACTGATGTGAAGCGCGGGGCAGACGGGCGAAGCAGGGGTGAATTGCGGATGAGCCTGGCTGGTTTGGTTGGTTGGTGCACTGAAGTGTTTAAGTGGCAAAAAAGCGGTCTCACAGTCTACACATACGCGCACTGCTCGCGTAATTATTTAACGCGTGTGTGCGGGCCTGAAACTAGGTCAGCGGAAGTTGCCCACCAGCAGCCAGCCAGGCACAAAATAGCAACAACAACAAAAGCAAAAACAGCAACTCGCTCCCTTTTTCGCACAAGGTGTCACAGTGATGCGGCTGCCGCAGATTGCTGCTTGATGAACGCTTTAGTCGCGGCAGTGGCGATAATCGTCACGCAAATTAATATGCTGCCTGCTTTTGGAGGCACGCGTTGAATGCTGCGCATAACAAATACTGCCTACATTTGTGGGCAGGTATCTGTCTCTGTGTCTGTTACAATAATATGTGCTGTCACGCTTTGAACACTCGACAACACACTTCAAACTCTCTCTCTCTCTCTCTCCCTCTCTCTCTCTCTCTCTTTGTCGCTCTTTCTCGCTGCAGCAGTTATGAATGGAGTACAACAGAAAGAAAACTTTGAATGCGCAGCTAAATTATGTTGCCTACATTTGAGGGCAGGCATTGAACTCGAGCTGTGAAAAGAATGTTGCCTACATTTGAGGGCAAGCATTGAACTCGAGCTGTGCAAATGAATGTTGCCTACCTTTGAGCGCACTGTCATTCAATAACCACAACGCTTATATTTCCTACACGCGTATTTGTGCGCCTATCTGTATCTACCTCGAACACACAGACACACGCGCACACACACACACACACACACACACACACACACACACACACGGAGACGCACACACGCATACGAACGCACAATGAGCGTAGCCTCGCAAAACTGAATCGACAGCAGCCGACTGTGGAAAAAACAGTTATTCTGCTCTTTTCGTTTTTTTTTTTTTTTTTGCTTCTCATAAGCAATCGTTTGTCTGAAGTTTTGAACGAGCTGATTGTGTAGTGCGGTGCCTGCGCTGAGGTTAAAGCTATAAAAACGAAACGCCAAACAAAATGACCTTGCTAAATGTGGGGAGAAGAGCGTGCACAAAACTCAAAGGGAAAGAAAAATATGTGAAAACGAAATAGAATCTAATTATTTATTTATTTGTTGTCACAACTGTCAGTTGAACAAGAGCTTAAAAGCTTCTACATCAACACGAAAATAGTATACTGGCAATCAAATCAGAACTATTTAAGGGCAAACCAAATTTTGTCTTTACTTACGTTGACCTTTAAATAAACTAGAGCATAACGGCAGCAAAAGAAAAGAAAAGACAGTAGAAAATAGATAAACATAATCGAATAAATCGTGGCTGCCAAGATTGGTGAATAGAATACTTTGATTCTACGAATTTATTAAAAATAATTGTACAACGCAGTATATTTTCATTATATTCATAGTTGGAGTTCATAGTTAGAGTATATTAAATAAAAAAAAAAATAGATATGAATCTATGTTTAATGGCACTTGAGTTTCAAAACATTTTCGGTTACACCTGAATCTATCTAAAATGTTCAATTTGATTTGGGTCAATATGTTCTAGCAGTCATTTGCTTGCTATCACGTACGTCAATTTCTAAAGAAAAGAATGTTTTGCGGTGCTGTCATTTTCAAGGAACTTCTACTAAACTTTGAACGAGCTTGCTTGCATATAAATCAATCTAGCTTAAGTGCTTACCCACATATACAATCAATATGTGATATTCTATAACACTGCAGATAATTTGTACCTGTGTCGAGCTCTGACTTTAAAAGATTTCAATCTTGTTTAAAATACTTGCTATTACGTTATTTGCATACTCAACTTGCAATAAAACATTTTATGCAGCCAACGGCAGAAATATAAATGTTGACAATAGATACAGCAATAATTTGAACAACAACAACTGAATTAAATTCAAAACTAAACAAGCAGAATAACCAATTAAAATATTTATAAAGGAATATTGAGAGATTAAAAATGAATTAAATTGAGATCACATTAAAAATGTTAATCATCTTGATAGTGATTGACTTCTACTTCTAAATTTAGACATACTAAAAGGCGGGTATTGTTTAGTATTTAAGATGCAAATTTGTATTAGTCAAATTCAAATTATACCTCAGTTAATATGAACTGTGCTAATAAAATTGTATATCTTAGCATGGCAAGCGAACACAGATATCCTTGTAAATGACTTAAACGAATAAGGATAACAAATCCGGTGAAAACATGAACGTTCCGAATGAGGCCCAACCTTTCAAGCGAGGAGTGTGGAAAATTGCTCGCGTTGGCTAAAAACATAACCAAAGCGAGTCATAAAAAAAATTGCGCTGGACACATAAAACGGTGCTTAAGGCACGTTTCGGTTTCTCATTTCCCGTTATCCGTTTCCCGTGTCGCCGTTTTGCCGTTTTGCCGTTTCGCCGTTTTGTCGTTTTGTTTGATTTTCTATTTGTATTTGTATTTGTATTTGTATTTATATATGAAATTTGGATTTGTGATGCGGTAATCACATTTGAACATTTTTCTGCAGGATATGACAAGTGATGGTGCTGTTACGTTTTGGATATTTTTGCTTTGTTTGATCGGCACACCGCAGCTGGAGGGCAGCGAGGCCGGCAAACCGGATGAGCTGCACATTGGCGGCATATTTCCAATTGCCGGCAAGGGAGGATGGCAGGGTGGGCAGGCGTGCATGCCGGCAGCAAGACTGGCATTGGATGATGTCAACAAGGAGCCAAATCTGCTGCCAGGCTTCAAGCTCATCCTGCACAGCAATGACAGCGAGGTGAGTTCATATTCGTTCATATACGTTTAGTATCAAATGTCACTATTTATATGATAAGCTGACCCAGACAGTCAGACAGACAGACAGACATGATACTGGAACAGCCAGTAACAGCCAGTACCAGCAACCCAGTAAATACGTTTATACGTTGATACGTTGATACGTCGTACGTTGTAAGTGCGACTAGTTTCGACCCCTTGGGTGCCACTTATTTTGTTTCGCTTTTGCGTTTTGTTTTTGCGAGCGTTTTTCGTTTTGTCGCTTTCGTCGGTTGCTACGTTTTTTGGGGGAGGGGGGGGGGGGGGGGGGGTTGGGGTGGGTGTGGGTGTGGGGGTGTAACTTGGCATTCATTAGCATATTTCTCTAGGGGGTGACACACAGTAGCGTTTTATTATGCTTTTGTTATATTGCGCATAAAGGGTATTAGTCGTAACTGTTCTTCAAATCAATTTCAACTCAATTTCGAACAAGTTTTTTTGTTGTTATCAACGCATTCCATTTCCATTTTTATTAAGTCTCCTAATAAATCTGAATATGGTTTATTTAATACTCAGCCTAAAACTAATATGTATTGATTGGTTGTGTTGATATAAGAAATAAGTTAAAATAAGAATTGTATTTTAGATGTGTCCTTCATTTGGCATTGCTCTAAATATGGAACATTCTCAATTGAGTTCATGACAAACGAATAAAACTTATTCTTGCATGCATTCTTACAGTAGAATTATTTATTCTGTGCTGTTTGTTTAGGATGTTATTATGTATATTATATACAGCTATCAATATATTTTTTATTATTATTATTATTCTTATAAAACATAAACTCAAATTGTTTATTATTTTGTGAACTCTTTTTACAATATATATTTTAAATATATAGTTTTTGCTAACTCCAGGCAAAGTATTTTTTTTTTAAATATTTCATAATCAAATTTTATCTAATATATTTTGTACCCACTCGCGATTTGTCTTCATGTCCTCCCTTCATTCAGCTGAGAATTTTAATAAAAATTCCAATATTGTTTTCTTTTATTTTTCTCTGCAATTTGGCACTATTGACACTTATTTTCAGCCATGCAGAATTTCTTGAAGTAATTTTAACAATTTATAAGCTAATTCAATTATTTATATACTAATTTATAATGGCATAAAAAATCTACACCATATAATATATATATGAATATATATTAACTTCTTTTTCATTTAATTTGTGCTATAAACTATATCAGATTATTTTCTGTAAGTTGTTTCTACTTTTGAAAACAGTTTTTTAAGTTCCTCAAATTGGTTTTCATTTGGGTGAAAGTGGTTTTGGGAATGCCACTATAATTTGACAATATATGTGCATATATATATATATGTATGTTTATTTACTCGCATAAATGTCATATGTCATAATTAATGGCTAGTCGCAGGCTCGCACGAAATTTTATCAATGCTCCTGGCGACCGAGCTGTTATGCTTATGAATTTAGAAAGGGAAAGAACTAACCCTAGACTTCCATTTACAGTTACATTTACATTTACAGTTACAGTTACAGTCACAGTTACAGTTACATTTCCATTTACTGTGCGTGTAGTTGTTTGTCTGTATCTGAAGTAGTGTCTATTTATAGGCGTAGCTCATTAGTTTTAAGTGAGCGAAACTTATCAACTTGTTTTGAGTTTTGAATGAGGTCACTTTGTCGCGCTCAGCCCATCATTTGAGTTTATTTCCATTCAAGGCTGACAGACAAACCTGACCAGGCACATGTGTACATACCTACACATGTCTGTATACATTCTTATGGTATATGGGGAGCGTGTTGAGAACAGCTTGAATTGAGTTCAGTTTGAGAACATGGACTCCAACTAACTGGGGACTATGCTGGCGAGCGTCGCTGGCTTAGGCAAACAGCTTCCGTTAAATGCTGCATAATTAGTTGACATCTCTATGCACCACCTACGTGCCACATGACCATCATTATCATCTATCTCATGACAAAATGGCAACAAGCGACAGAGGCAGAGGTCGCACGCAATTCTTGCCGCTGGCTTTGGATTTGCTTTTACCGTTGCCTTTGCCTTTTGCTTGACCTACTTTGATGTGTGAATTGTCCCTAGAAACGCGCTCGCACACACACCGAAACGATTAAATAAGTGCGCTCATAATGCGGTGAGCTCCGGATTTATATACTGCAATATTACAACTGGTAATGCGCTGTACAGGAAAATATAAAAGACTAAAAACAAACAAAAAAAAAATATGTATATGTATATAAAAGAGAAAACAATGCGACTGGACACGAAGCCAAGCAATTACAAAAGTTGTTTACACGCAAAGTCAACTTAAACAAAGCGTAAATGAGTTTTTCATTAGAGGCAAAAATTAATGAATCATCATGAAGTGAATGCAAATGAGTGCATGTTTTTTGAGTACCAGTTGATACTGACAAACGCCTGGCAATTCATCTAAGCACATTAATTATTCATTGAAAGATAAGTAATAACTTAAAAGTTGACTCGTTATAATATTTTAAATTGCTTTTTAATTGCGAAACTTGCAGTTTCATTCTATCTTTGTAAGAGTCTTGCGCCCAACTTTTTAAATTTAAAATCTTGTTCAATACAAAGATTATTATTATTATTCTTATGGTAATCTGAAATTCATATATTTTTTTCAATATTTAGAAAAGTATAATTTTAACAAGCGTAATTAGTCAGCTTGCTCAGAAATGTGTCCTTCAAACACACAGCTTCTTCTTCTCACAGCTTCTTATCACAGCTAAACAATTTATTTGTTCGATTCGAAGTTATGTTTCAACTTTCATCAAAATAGTTGTATCACAAAATTACAGAAGTCTATGGACGAATGTAAAAGGCTTTCTATATCATCAGATACTTCAAATGTTGAATTGTATTTCAACCCAAATAAAATCCAAATGATTTCAAGGCCAAAAACTTACATTTTTTATTTAATTACGTATTGTATATCCTTTAAAAGAAAACTTCTCGATAACTACATAAATTACTTAATATAATTCATTCCATTTAATATATTGCTTATTTTTGGTATATTTCTTATAATTCATACTTGTATCGCATTTCCTTTGTTATAAAATGTTTGTTTTGCTATATTTGGCCATATTTAAATACCTTCCAAAATATTAGTCAGTGAAATATTTTTAAACAAATAAACAAAGTCTATTAAAAGAATAAAATAAAACATTTCTAGTTCCCTTACAGAACAACTTAAAGAAATAAAACATTACTTAATTTTGTATGTTTCCGAATAAATCTACCAATCAATACATATTAGTTTAAAATAGAGTTTTTAGTCGGACTAATGCGTATTTTGTGGCAAGATTTACGTTGCAAACAATATTTTAATTTGATTATGTAAACCAACATTGAAGAGTCGTTTGCTGGCAGTAGACAAACTGGGTCATGCCGTTTGCCAAATGGCTTTTGTACACGTTTATAATTCAGTTTCTCATTTCATGGTACAGTGCGAGCCCGGTTTGGGCGCCAGTGTGATGTACAATCTACTATATAATAAGCCACAAAAGTTGATGCTGCTTGCGGGTTGCAGCACTGTGTGTACCACTGTGGCAGAGGCAGCCAAAATGTGGAACTTAATTGTGGTAAGCAAAGTGGAAAATATCAAATATATCATAATAATGTATGAACATGCATTTATTTAATTGAATTTGGTCTCACTGTAGCTATGTTATGGCGCTTCAAGTCCAGCTTTATCTGATCGCAAGCGTTTTCCAACACTATTTCGCACACATCCCTCGGCCACAGTGCACAATCCAACGCGCATCAAACTGATGAAAAAGTTCGGCTGGTCTCGCGTGGCCATTCTACAGCAGGCCGAGGAGGTATTCATATCGGTACGTGTTACTCTATTCTTAATCCCACAAAATCCCCATCTCAAATAATTCACTTCTTCACTTTGCAGACTGTGGAAGATCTCGAGAATCGCTGTATGGAGGCTGGCGTCGAAATCGTAACTAGACAATCATTTCTATCCGATCCAACAGACGCCGTACGCAATTTAAGACGCCAGGATGCCCGCATTATTGTGGGACTCTTCTATGTGGTAGCAGCGAGACGGGTTCTCTGCGAGATGTACAAACAGCAGCTCTATGGACGTGCCCATGTCTGGTTCTTTATTGGTAAGGTTTTTGTCTTCCCCAAACACAATAATCACTTCGAAATTCTAACAATTGTTATTGTTGAGCTACAATTAAAAATAAATATGACATATAATTTTCAAGAATAGCCCAAAAAAATCACAATAATTAATATTAACAAAATAGATTCTTTAAAAGTAGAAGAGTGTAACAAACAATCCAAATAATATTTTATTTAATAAATTTTAAATATGTTTCCTTCTTTTTTTTTTTGATACACAGATATAAGAAATCCATACTTAAAGCTTTAACAAACTTTTACATTTTTCCTTATCCTTTTTATTAATGAATTTTATTAGTTTTATTTAAATGACAATCACGGATTTATACAAAGAAAGAAAGAAAATAGAAAAGGCGTGTTAGTATTGCGATTTACTGAATTCTTGTTGTTTTGTTTATGACATTATAATATTATAATATAAAAGAATTAATTTTCTTTTGAAAAGCTTATCCGCTTTCGCAAATTTGAAAACACAGACCCCCACTTTGAAAATTTTAAACGAAAAATGAGAGCACGCCTCTTTGAAATTTTTGAATTACAGTGTGAAAAGACCAAAAGAGCAGTTCAATTAAAAATGGCAAAACAAATATAGAATGAATGATAATGACTAATAGTGTTAAGAAATATAAGCGAGTAACTTTTATGAACTCAATGGACAGGCTGGTACGAGGACAATTGGTATGAGGCGAATCTGGAGAACGAGGGCATTACCTGCACAGTGGAGCAAATGCGTATAGCTGCCGAGGGTCATTTAACCACAGAGGCGCTCATGTGGAATCAAAACAATCAGACAACAATATCCGGAATGACGGCTGAAGAGTTTCGGTAAGCACAATTCAAATACTTAGCTCTTAAAATGACACTATTAATAATATTTTTGAAAACAGACATCGACTGAATCATGCACTAATCGAGGAGGGCTATGACATTAATCACGATCGCTATCCCGAGGGCTATCAGGAAGCGCCGCTGGCCTATGATGCTGTCTGGAGCGTAGCATTGGCATTCAACAAGACAATGGAACGTTTAACATCACGCAAGAAATCACTACGAGATTTCACCTATACGGACAAAGAAATCGCAGATGATATCTATTCGGCCATGAATTCAACACAGTTCTTGGGCGTATCGGTAAGATCGAAACAAATCATTTTGATGTCCCATAAAACTATAAAAGGTATACAAATTTACAGGGCGTTGTTGCATTCAGCTCACAGGGTGATCGTATTGCGCTCACGCAAATCGAACAAATGGTGAAGGGAAAATACGAGAAGCTCGGCTATTACGACACCCAGCTGGATAATCTAACTTGGCTAAATACGGAGCAATGGATTGGTGGCAAGGTAAACATAATAAGCATTCCCATATTCGTTTTGTAATTTAACTTAGAAGCAGCATGATTTAAACGGAATTAAAAAAAAGAATTCTTTTAAGATGTCGTCCTACAATGAGAAACCAGCGGGCAGCGCAGAATCAAAAAAGTCGCAGGCCTCAATCAATAAATATAACAAAGATACTCATTCATCAGGGGATTAATGTATAATGGGGCGAGTACTTACTCTATCGGAAATGTGAGAGCTGTATATGTATACAGTTTTTATTTAATAAATCTTAAATCTATACGAAATATCAAACCTTTATTTGGACCACTTTCAGTATTAGTTAAAGATTGTCAAAAATAAATGGATATGGAACAGTTTCTGTATTCTGCTGACAGATGTGAAAAGTTTTTCGTTTAATTCGGTTTGTTTTAAAATACGATTAATTTATACTTAAGAAATTCTAGATTTAAATAACAAGTATTTGTAATAATTTAATAGCACAGGCTATGCAAATCAATATTTAAAATTATTATGCTACAACATCTTTTACACTAAACAATCGTTAATTAATTTTGCTGGGCTCATTGCTAATTGAAAATCATTTTGTTGTTTGGCTTTCTTTAAAAAATCAGGTGCCGCAGGATCGAACGATTGTTACCCATGTCCTTCGCACTGTATCTTTACCGTTATTCGTCTGCATGTGCACAATCTCCAGCTGCGGCATTTTCGTGGCCTTTGCTCTGATCATCTTCAACATATGGAACAAGCATAGAAGGTGAGTAACTAAAAGTAACCCATAATAAAAAAAACTCAAGTCTGTCGCAATATTTAAATGCGTGTTATTTCTTTCCTAGAGTAATACAATCCTCACATCCTGTTTGCAATACCATCATGCTAATTGGCGTCATAATCTGCCTTATATCAGTCATCTTACTGGGAATGGACGGACGCTTTGTCAGTCCGGACGAATATCCAAAGGTATTAAATGCTTATATACAAATCTTCTACAATACATATATTTATATTAATTTCACACAGATTTGTCAGGCACGAGCTTGGCTATTATCCACCGGTTTTACACTAGCATATGGTGCTATGTTCAGCAAAGTCTGGCGTGTGCATCGATTTACAACAAAAGCGAAAACTGACCCAAAGGTAAGAACCTCTCTCGTCCAATCTATCTTAATCCAATTCAGAAGTTATTTCGAGTATCTTTCATGTTTTCTACAGAAAAAAGTGGAACCTTGGAAGCTATACACCATGGTTTCGGGGCTCTTATCAATAGATTTAGTGATATTACTGTCTTGGCAGATCTTTGATCCGCTGCAGCGTATACTCGAAACATTCCCACTCGAAGATCCAGTATCTACAACTGATGATATTAAAATACGTCCAGAGCTTGAGCATTGTGAAAGTGAACGGAATTCCATGTGGTTAGGTATGAATCAAAATATATTTCTATCTAGTAAATATATATATGTATATACAACTGTATTATTTGACTTATCATAAAAAAAAAGTTTTGTCTATATGAGCTGGGGCAACTTCCTGATGAAGGATATGTGTTAACTAATGTCCACGTAATTTTAACAGCTTAATCCTTATCATTTTATAAGTTTAATAATATCGGGAAAATTTTAAGTAAATTCAATTAAAAATTTGTAGAAAATTATTAAATTATTGCGACTTGATCAGAGATAAGACAAACATATATTAAAAAAAAATAAAAATAGCTTTATTTTAAATAAATTAGCTATGGATATAGATTTTAAATACTTAGAAGTAGTTGTGTTTATTTTTGTTTAATAGTGTTATGTTCGTTTGGTTCTTTCAGGACTCGTTTATGGCGTAAAGGGTCTAATACTTGTATTCGGACTGTTCTTGGCATACGAGACGCGTTCCATTAAAGTCAAACAGATCAATGACTCACGCTATGTGGGCATGAGCATCTATAATGTGGTCGTGCTCTGCCTGATAACGGCGCCGGTGGGTATGGTCATTGCATCGCAGCAGGACGCGTCTTTTGCCTTTGTTGCACTAGCTGTGATATTCTGTTGTTTCCTAAGCATGCTGCTGATATTTGTGCCAAAGGTAAATGCACAAGTCTCATATCATATCATAGAACGTGTACTAATATATCAATTGGTCTTAGGTCATTGAGGTCATACGACATCCAAAGGATAAGGCCGAATCAAAGTACAATCCGGACTCGGCCATATCAAAGGAGGATGAGGAACGCTATCAAAAACTGGTAACCGAAAACGAGGAACTACAACGATTGATAACACAGGTAACAAGGAAGAATAGCTATCCTAATTATACCTTTGCAGACCGTAGTTCAACTGCTCAAAATTGAGAAATTTAGATTTGTGAAACTGATAGGAGCCAAAAGTTATTCGAATAAGAAGTCATTTTTTGACAGATATTTTCTATGGCAGATACATGATATAGTGGTCCGATTCCACCGACTCGCACATAAAACTGTACATATTTTTACCTAAGAGATTAGTTCACCCAAAAACAAAGATATTCCCATATCCATATCAATATACATACGAATAGGCTAAATTGCAATATTCTCTGCAATTGTATAAGAAGGTAATACAAGTTTCAACTCTTATATTTTTGTTTTATTCACTGAACAGAAAGAAGAAAAGATACGAGTTCTACGGCAACGACTGGTCGAGCGGGACGTCAACACGAAAAGCACAGAACTGAATGGAGCATCTGGGGCCGGTGCCGTCGGCACAGCAACAACTTCGCTGGCAGTCCAGCAGCAGACTGCTTCTATCATTAACGCAAACGCCTCTGCGCATACGACGCCTGTGGCCTCACTCGCAATCACACAAGGTGAGTTCGTCCGTTACACATACATAGATATAGAGTAACAGTTGTTGCTATAAGCCTTTTATAGTGTATTCATTTAACCCAAACTATTTATTTTTATTAGAGATTTTAGCAATTTTTGCGGGCATTGAGAAATTCGATTGAGCAGTTTGGAGTTAAAAGGTTATTCCCATTTATCTGTTTACTTAAATGTTTTTTGTTTCTTTGTTTTCAAAGGAATTTGTCTGTACTCAAAATGTATCTTTTATTTTCATAAGCACGAAAACGCGCACTCATTTGTACAGTAACGGTTCTTACATTTAACAGAGCCGTAACACAGCCATAGCATACACATTCTTATCGATTGTTATTTGTCGCTAAGGTATGCGTTCACAATAGCACAAACGATCATCGCTAAAATCTCGATACTCACTGCGAATCGTTATCGATCTATTGAAAGCAATCGCTTAGGGCTGTCAACTTAACCAAAAGTCAATTGTTCTGATTTGAAAATATTAATACATTTAATTGACGAAATTGAATTGATTTTCTTTCAGATACTCATGAGCACCGTACATGAAAAAACTTGTCAATTTCCTTTGCGTGATAGGTGAATTATACAAAAATGATTATGCTAAATAAAAACTTAATAAATATTGTATGTACTTAATAAACTTTGTATCAACTTTAAGCTGAACTAAATACGAGAATTGGTAGCAGCAATTTTGTAGATTAACTGAAATATGTATTGTACCTTAAACGTGTTTAGCAAGTACTTAAATTAATAAAACGAAATACTTTTAACTTACTACAATTAATTAATAAACAACATTAGAATGTGAACTAAACAAAAATGTTAGGCTTTAATGTTGAACACAAAAACCACACATACTCAAGTCATTATGAAGAAAAACAAATAGCAAATTATGAAAGAAATCATGTTAAAGTTCGTAATTTTTAAAATGAAAAGCAAAACAAATTGTTGTGTTAGTACATATGTTCTTCTTGTATAACGAGTATTTTCCATAAACCTATTTTGCTCAGCGCTATCTCCTAGAGCTAAAGCACACACACAGACACGGACACAGAAATGTTTTCCCAAGGCGGCCTTTCCCATTTCATATATTTAGTTTTATTTCACTTTATTTTGTTTAACCCAGGACTCGGATCCTGACCAATGCCGTGGCAATACGAGCTCCTAGACTCCAGTACCAGACTCCTATAAAGTTTGGCCTCTTTAACACGTAGTTTAGCCTAAGTTAGTGTTAGATTTTGTATAGACCGAGTGTGTACGTGTGTGTATACATTTTTGGAGTCATGTCCAATACTTCTCATACTTACACACATGCACCTACATACAAACACACATACATACATACATACATATATATTATGCACTCGAAAGTAATGTTTTAATAGTTTAAATTTCTGTGAGTCGTAAGTAGCACAAATCGAAAGCATAGCAAATCTTAGATAAATAATACACATAGAATAGTCTAGTGTAGTATCAAAAGTTAATATATATAATATGTATATGTATTATTATATTTTGTGGGGGTATGGGCCGGGGGCTTACGTGCTCAAGCAACATTTTAATTTTTTATGTACTGTTATACAAATGAGGAGAGATACATTTGAAAGCAAAGGAAAATTTTTGAACATACTGTAAGTTCTAAAATTGCATTTATAAAATTATAAATATATACAGACATATATACACAAAGCAAAACAAACGGAAAATAGTGCATATTGTGAACCAAATGCGTCGTTATTTAAATAGGAATTGAAATTATTAAAATGAGGAAAATCACAACAAAAAAAAAATAGAAATAAAAAACTAATGTAAACGAAAACGAAAACTGAGAAACTATTGAAGAGCATTCTCGTACACTTACATTTATATAATAAATCGAATTCAAAACATTTTTAAATTCAATCACTCTAATCCATCACGAAAAGTGCTATAAAAGATGAAGTAATATAAACACAAAGACAACATCAAATTCCTACGAAATGAAAGACTTTAAAATCTAAGCCGTTAAATGAAATAAAACTATACACACACTCACTCACACACACACACACACACACACAGACATACTTAAACATATATTCATACATCTACATATTTAAATATAAATCTATAATGAATGGATGAAGGACATAAGTAAATTTACACATTGCAAAAATGACATCTCTAGTAAATAAAACATGACGAAAAATAAAAAATAAAAAAACAAACAAACAAACACATTGATATTGTTAAGGATCGTTGGAATTTGTAGTTTAATTGGATTGTAATTCATATAGGGAATGCTGTTAGGGTAGCTGTAACTTGAAACATGTACTTATATTGTATATAGCGTGTTAAGCTAACAACTAAGCGACAATTGCAACTTTTATTCAACAAAAAAAAAAGCAGAAGAACAAAATGAAAAAAGGCAAATGTTTAATTAAGTAATTCCGTTCTTTTTGCTTTCTTGTCAAAATCACAACCACAATTAATAACTAAACTAATCTACAACCCACAAACGAGAGAAGTAAATAAGTAAATTAAGTAACACTTTAGCAAAGCTAATTGTTGTATAAATACGAGTAAATAAACCAGATTCAAATTGATTTCCCAAAACATAATGTTAATGAAGTCGAAAAAAGAAAAACAAAAAAGGTAAAGGTAAAAAAAAAAAAATGTAGCAATATGAAGCAAAAAAAAACTCGGTATGTTCTTATGAAAGTAACATTAACGAATTAATTTAAAGTCTAATTAACGGAATATGAGAATTTTACTGAATAAACCAAACAAAAAAAAAAAATCAGAACAAATTTAATTGTGTGGCATAAAAATGAGAACACCAAATCTCGTTTTTGTAACAATTTACATAGCTTTGAAACCGGCACCCTTAAACTCATCCATATGCATATAACCAACTTTATATGCGAGATTAACATTAGTCTTTAACACTGATTTATGGAATTATTAACTCCTCTCTTTGCTCCTGAATAATTTAGTTTATTTTTAATGAATTTGTTGTCTTTTTTATAATTAACATTTAAATTTTTCGAATGACATGCACGAGTGCATTCCGCTTTAATTCATTGAACCTATTCCAATTGGATTAGCTGCCGCTTGCATCTATAATGGCCTAATTGCCCAACAGTTATGAGTAGAATTGAAAGTCGCCTAGCTACAGCTATAATCACAAAAGCTACAGCTAGAATGTTGACGCTTCGATTGGAGCTTAACACATTTAACAGATACAGCGGAACCGGCTTTCTGTTAACTTTTACTCGTAGTTTTCCATGTTTCCAACTTGTTTAAGCCGTAAACTAGTTTGCAATTGGAGTCGCTGCATACTCACATCTTAAATGGTCTCTGCGCCGCAGTTTCAATCAGTGGATGTTAAATAAATGCAGTAAACATATATATTTTTTTTAAGCGCTCCATAACATTTTATTAATACCTGACCGTTTTCCCTTCCGGCTATGCTAATTTAGCTGACCACCCACAGAAAAAAAAACAGCTGCCTGGAGCTTCACCGCTTGCCCTGTGAAAGCTTTGCAAAGCTTTTAGCTTTCGTCAGCATATTAAGCTTCGAACAAAGCTCAAGTCAAGCAGTAGACGAGCTCAGCTTGAACGGAACGAACGGTGTCATAGTAACGGAGAAAGATCAAATAACAATATGCGCTCAATTAAATTATTGGCTTTGTGCCTTATCAGCTGCTGCTGCTGCTTAACCATTGATGCCAAACTGGAGGAACGATTCTCGTGGAAGCAGCTGACCTTCGACTGGCCCAGCGCCGAGGCCGAAGCGGATGCCAAACGCACCGGCCACTACATTGAGGGGAACAATCTGCCGCTCGGTTTGGAGCGGTGGGAAAACAAACTCTTTGTCACTGTGCCAAGGTAAGGCGACGAGGCAGCAGCAGCCAAAAATTGCAATTGGCTTCGACAATTTCGTCGTTAATTATTTTGAATAGTGTAAGCGGGGCTTGCGAAAAACACATTGTAGCCAAGAGGAAAACCGGTTAATCAATGGTTATTCACAGGCGTTGCTCTCTTTCGCTCTCAGTGCACAATTAAATTATAATTTTTAATTACTATTATGCAAATTTGACAACCAATGGATTAATGCCTTGACAAAACAGTTACATGGAAAACTACCCAAATATCTATATATCATTTTTATTTGTTAATAATCTTATTTACGTTTTACTTGTTCAAAAATATTTTAATCTGAATTTCGGCTATTTCAAAGCGATATCATGTGTATGACATCATTGATGCTTGGTAATTTACCTGCCGAAATAATAGACAAACTTTATTAATATGTTTATCGGTGCTGACAGATAAGTCGACCAAAATTCAGACTTATTGAATTGTTTATTTAAATATGTTTTGAAATGAATCACCGGCAATAGCTCGATTTTTGAGCCATCTATTATCTTAATTATATAGTGGACAGTCTGTTCTGAATTCGATGTCTGCTTGCTAGAAGCGAAACAATACGCAAAACTGGTTAGTTTTGTAGAAAAAAAAGGCAGCTAGCTATATGATATATAGTGATCGGAGCGAGACCTATAAGTTCCGGTTCAAAGCCAGACAATTGACGAAGCTGATAGACTAGCTGACATATAAGCAACTGTATAAAATCCTTTATATCCATTCCTCATCTCATGCATAGATGGAAGGCTGGCGTTGCGGCGACATTGAACTACATTGATCTGTCGACCACGGAGAAATCACCAAAGCTGCGTCCCTATCCCAGCTGGGAGGCCAACAAGCTGCCAATTGATGTGAAGCCTCAAGAGCACAAAACACCTGCCGGTGGCCGACTGGATGCGGATAAGGCAAAGGATGAGAGCGTACAGTTAGTGGATAATGCAACCATAATATCCACGTTCCGCATTCATGTCGATAGCTGCGATCGCTTGTGGGTGCTGGACACCGGACTCGCCGACATTCTGGGCAATCCCAAGCAGATAACGCCCAGTTCCATATTGGTGTTCGATCTGAAAACGGATCAGCTGCTGCTTCGCTATGCCATACCCGCCGATCAGAGCAAGGAGGACACTTTCTATGCCAACATAGTGCGTTTATTTGGCTTACACAATTGACTTGCACATTACTTACATATATCTATATATATATATTTCAGATTGTCGATGTGGAGCGGGATCAGTGCAATGATGCGTTTGCCTATGTGCCAGATCTGGGTGCCTATGGTGTGGTTGTCTATTCCCTGCGCGACAATAAGTCGTATCGCGTCAAGCACAACTATTTCCACTTTGATCCGCTGCAAGGTGACTTCAATGTTGGCGGCGTCAATTTCCAGTGGACCGATGGTGTTTTCGGCATGGCCGTTGGCCCATTGCAGCCCGATAACACCAAGGACATCTATTTCCATGCACTGGCCAGCACAAAAGAGTTTAAGGTCTCCAATCGAGTTCTGCAAAACCAGAGTCATGTGAATGGCGGCGAATCCTATTATGATTTCAAGCTCGTCGGCGATCGCGGCATGAACGGACAGTCAACGGCCGAGGTGTACGACAAGGAGACAGGTGTATTATTCTATACGCAGGTCAACAAGGATGCCATCGCCTGCTGGAATGTAAAGCGTCCGTATATGGCCGATACACAGGGACTAATCGATTCCGATTCGCACACTTTGGTATTTCCCAATGACCTGAAAATGGACACCACCGGCTCCCTCTGGGTGCTGTCCGATAGAATGCCCACGTATCTGTACAAGGAGCTGGATCACACGGCCGTCAACTATCGCATATTGACTGGCAAGAATCGTGATCTTATCCGGGGCACACCATGCGAACTGTGAGGCGTTAATTGTGCGCAATTTATTGTTTTTAATGCATTTGCTATTTACATATATGAAACTATTATTTTCCCCCCCAAATAAAAGTGTAACAGTCTATCTGGTTTGCGTGATTATTGTGCGTGTTCTCTAATCTAAATATCCGATTTCAGCAGATTATCAGCCAGCTGAACCTTCTCGCCCGGCTTGAAGGCCGGCATTCCCAGATAAGGACAAGTCGAGCATCTGAACGCATCGCCCAAATAGCACTGCAAATACATAAAACAAACAAAAAGAAACATGAGATAAAGCATCTAAATTTAACGTGTAGCTTGAAATTTGATTTAGATTTGATTCGAATTTGTAAATAATACTAATTCTTCCACATAACAAAAACTTTGTTTAAATAATCTAGCTGATTGAAATTGTACTGCTCCTATTTTGATTATGCAAGAAGCATAATGAAACACTTTTGTACTGATTTTAGTTATCTTGAAAAACTTCTTCTCTTTTGAGATTTTTCCAAATATGTTTAGAACTGAGAACATAGAAACAGACAGGCAATCAAAAGGCTCTTCATGCTGATCAAACATATACTATTACTTATATGGGGACATTATAACCTTATCATTTGGCAGTGGTAAAGGTTATCTTGGCATTTGCAATGGTAATTTGTTGGATAGTAAAGTATTAAAGACGTCACACATACACTGCCACAACTGGATTTTGCATTCTCGGTGTTCGCCGCACTGGTTGTCTTCTCGCTTTCGAGCTCCTCGGCCAGGCCGCAGGAGCAGTTTTTGCACGCCTTACGCTTGCCAGTGGTGCTGCAGACACGCAGACCGGACGGATCTGGTTTTTGTTTGTCCGCCTCATCCAGCAGATCCTCCTCGTCGATGAGCTCCTCATCGTCGCCGCTGATCTTCCATACATTGACGCCAGCTGCTTTCTTTGCAAAGGACAAGCGAGCCGCTGAGCCCGTCTCGTAGCCAGGCTTCTCGGCAGTCAGTGTATTGGCTGCGGCATCCTCGCCGCAATTAATGAAACCGGACAGCTTGATTTCCTGCAACAGACTCGATGGGGTCCCTATGTAGGCAATTAGATGGAGTTTGCCGCTCGGCTTCAGCATGTGCAGCAGTTTTACATAATTGTCGGTCAACTGGGCGCATTCGATCACAATCAGGTCGAAACAAGAGTTCGCGTAAGAGGCTAAAATGCGAGCAATTGGTAATTAACATGCTGACTCACTCTTTGCCCTAAAACAAAACTTACAAAACGAAAGGCGATGGACATTTTCAACAGCCACCTCGCCGCCGGTGGCTTCTTTAATTGTTTGGACGCGCTTGTCCAGCTCACCGCTGTCAGTCCATATGTACAGAGACTTTTGCAAGTCTTTGAATTGTTCCATTACTGCAGTTTATTCGAGAACTTCTTAACAATTTTAAAGCGCACGCACACAGCGTGCAATTGACTGCCAACTCGTTTGTAAACTGATTGCGAGCTGCCAACCTGCTTACTCACAAAATCAATCAATCAATCAATGAATTTGCCAATGCGTTAAATTTTGAAAAAGACATATATGAAAATATTTTAAATGTATTGAATTACATCTTTAAATAATCAGAATAAAATTTGTGTTGAATTACAAGTACAGATCGATAGTTGAGTGTGGCAATGTTACCTTCTATAGTCTTTTTCCATGCAAATATATCGTTTGGGTCAAGATTAAACATCGATAGTTGCATAGCTGGTCATATCGATACGATAACAACAACCCTAGTTTGTTTGGTAGCTGCTGCTAGTGGGGTCGGTCGGTTTGGTTTTATTTATTTTATAAATCGGTTAGCAGAGTTTAGTTGTCAGTTTAAACAACAGCTAGCCGCAGCGCGCTTCAGTCGTATTCGCAGTCGCGATCCCCAAACTGCACATGTTAATTGTGGCCAGCCGGACACTCTGACGGACGGAAAAAAAAAAAAACACACTCAAAACATCAACATCGAAAGCGAATCCGTGAGAAACGACAGCTGCTGCTGCGTGTTGTGCTCTTCTCTTCTGCTGTGTGCCAGGATACAAAGACTTCGAATAAAATACACACACACACACACAAACTACAAGCGGGACAAGAAGAAGTGCCAAAGTGTTAAACAAATTGCCAAATAAAAAAAAAAAACAAAATACAAAACAGAAAAATAAACAGCGCCTATGCATTTAAACAGCATGTGCATAAATGAAGAGCTACAGCCAATTTAATTTAAACGCCGTTGCCGCCGCACCGCCCGCCATTGTCTACGAGAACGCAGTCGCAGCAGCAGCAGCAGCAACTAATAACAATATCAACTCCTTGGAGCTCAGCAGTCAGCTGCACGGACACAGTCACAGTCAGGATATGCCGCACTTTGGACTGGGCAGTGCGCCGCCGCCACAGCAACAGCAACAACAACAGCAGCAGCTACAAGTGCACCATCAACAACAACAACAACAACAGCAGCAGCAGCAGCAGCAGCAACAACAAATGCAGCTATCCATGCTGCCGGTTGCTGTCCCAGGTCCAGGTCCATACCGGTCTCACATCGAGGAGAAGAAGCTGACGCGCGATGCTATGGAGAAATACATGCGAGAACGCAACGATATGGTCATCGTTATACTGCACGCCAAGGTAAACTAAAAAATCACATCAACTAACAGCAAAATAACCAAAAGAAATGTAAGAGTGTGTGACGTCACAGCTCTATATATTTAATAGACAATCAATCAATATATATATATATATATATATATATATGTCGACAGCTATAAAACACTCAAGTTCTAATGAAGGCGTTCAAATATTTATATCGAAATACTGCTGCGGTGTATTTCAATATTCAGCACTTGTGGCAAAGGATTTTGACTTTTTAAAGACATAGGCATCAAGTATAAGTTTTTTCTTCATTAAGCTGCACACTTTTCACATTGTTGCACTAATATATCCTGTTATAGCTGTCGAAAAATTTGCTATATTTTCGTTGATATCCTTAGCAAACTCTTATGATATCTGCATCAGAAGATTAATCGGAATAGTATATCATATTACTGCAATCTCGTTCGCAATATGGTTTTTGGCAAAATAACGTTGCTGAAATAAATTATTATTATATCTGCAAGGATATATGTAAATGTCGGTTGTTTTTTTTTTTAATATGTTTTTTATTCTCCAATAAGTATCAAATTAATCAGATATATAAAAAAAATATTTAAAAAAAACACTTGTCCTGGAGCCAGTAAAAACCTAATTAGCTTATAAGTAGAGGTCAATAAACAATCATTAAAAAATATTTCAAAATTTAAAAACAATTAAAAATGTATTTATATTGAATTAAACTAATTTGAAGTATTAGCAGGTTTAATAAAATGCTACGCAAATCTAAGTTCGCAATTAAGAAGATTCAAAAATCAGATAAAATAAAAAAAATTAAACCTACCTTAAAATAAACAAGGTATACCATTTTAAAAATAGTTTATAAATGTATAAATCTATATATAAATAAATTTGCCATGTTTAATTCAAGTGTACATCAAATATGTAATTTTATATACATTTTGTATGTTGAGATATGTGGCATTATAGATCAATCAATGTGTGGGCTCCGCTCACAATTCCAATTCCAAATGCCAATTGCCAATGCTGCTCCAGCTCCAGTGGGGCGTTCGCTGCGGTTTGTCGCTGCTATCTTCAAGCGGCGGCCGCCGTCCAGGCATCGCATCCTTCACACTTGAGTGCACGCAAATTAAGCAAACGGCGGCCACAATAAAATAATTGAAATTAATTATATGAAAATTTAACAGCTGCCCTGCTGCGGTTACAATTTGTTACGATTTATCTGTTGTCGATAATCGATGTAATGATTATTTCTAATTATTATTATTATTATTATTAGTATATATCAATTTGAGTACATAATAGAAGTGAATACTTTACTTTACTTTCAGGTTGCCCAGAAATCATATGGCAATGAGAAGCGTTTCTTTTGCCCGCCGCCTTGCATCTATCTATTTGGCAGCGGCTGGCGGCGACGGTACGAGGAGATGCTGCAGCAGGGCGAGGGCGAGCAGGGGGCACAATTGTGCGCATTCATTGGAATTGGCAGCAGCGATCAGGATATGCAGCAGCTGGATCTCAATGGGAAGCAGTATTGTGCCGCAAAGACGCTCTTCATATCCGATTCGGATAAGCGCAAGCATTTCATGCTATCGGTGAAAATGTTCTATGGCAATGGCCATGACATTGGCGTTTTCAACTCCAAGCGTATTAAAGTCATCTCGAAGCCGTCCAAAAAGAAGCAATCGCTGAAGAACGCCGATCTGTGCATAGCCAGCGGCACAAATGTCGCCCTCTTCAATCGCCTGCGCTCCCAAACCGTATCCACCCGTTATCTGCATGTGGAGAATGGACATTTTCATGCCTCATCGACACAATGGGGCGCCTTCACGATACATCTGCTCGACGATAACGAATCGGAGTCGGAAGAGTTTCAGGTGCGCGATGGTTATATACACTATGGCGCCACAGTTAAGCTGGTGTGCTCCGTAACGGGCATGGCACTCCCGCGCCTAATCATACGAAAGGTGGACAAGCAGATGGCACTGCTGGAGGCCGATGATCCGGTCTCGCAGCTGCACAAGTGTGCCTTTTACATGAAGGACACGGATCGCATGTACTTGTGCCTGTCACAGGAGAAGATCATACAGTTTCAGGCCACACCCTGTCCCAAGGAGCCCAACAAGGAAATGATCAACGATGGTGCCTGCTGGACAATCATATCCACGGACAAAGCCGAATATCAGTTCTACGAGGGCATGGGACCCGTTGCGTAAGTGCCCCAAGAAATTACAAATAATAGCTTTTTAGTATTAATCAAATATCTTTTTAGATCACCGGTTACCCCAGTGCCGATTGTGAACTCACTGAATTTGAATGGAGGTGGTGATGTGGCCATGCTGGAGCTGAGTGGCGATAATTTTACGCCACATTTGCAGGTATGGTTTGGCGATGTCGAAGCGGAGACCATGTATCGATGCACGGAAACGCTGCTCTGTGTGGTGCCCGAAATCTCGCAGTTTCGCGGCGAATGGCTCTGGGTGAGTTGTGGGACGCCGATATACATTCTGTGCAAAAGTGTGCTTAACTTTGTTGTTCAATTTGGTGCAGGTGCGTCAGCCAACACAGGTGCCAATATCGCTGGTGCGTAATGATGGCATCATTTATGCCACTGGCCTCACATTCACCTATACGCCTGAGCCGGGGCCGCGGTCGCATTGTAATCAGGCTGAGGATGTAATGCGTACGCGTCACAACAACAACAACATCACAAGCATCAGCAACAACAATAATAGTAATAATAACAATAATAGCAACAACAATAACAGCAACTCGCCAGCAAGCGGTTCCAGTTTGCAGCAGAGCTTGCAACAGCAGCAACAGCAGTCGCATCAAACACTGCCCTCCATCTCGGAAGTGCAATGGAATAGTCATGGGAGCGGCTTGTCTTGAGTGCGGCATTATGGCTTTTATTTGCAATTCCACATACATTTATTTATGCCAAGTAATTTAAAGCTCTTCTAGCACATATTTAGTTTGAACATACTACATCCTTAGTTTGTAAGATGTGCATTATTCTAAACATACACCCAAATCTCACCCAACACGTATTTTTTTAGAAGCCAACTCGCTAAACGTGAGGCGAACAAAACGAATCCCAATTCCAAGTTGACCAATATTTCTTTTCTTAGTGCTAGCCAGTACCAATAGATGTATAAATCCAAGACATAATTGTACATAACTCGAAAGAGCTCACTGACATTAAAAAAAATTAACTATAACTCTAGTTATCTAGTTGAATATGTATATAGTATATGGAACATTTAATGTGTGTGCTGTGGCCTATGTGTACCCCTGCCTTAAGTGAATCACCTATATATATATATATATAAATAAATATAAATTTATATGTATATATTGCAAAAGTTGGCCAAATATCTTGTAAAACATTCCACTTCAAAAAGCTACAATTCATGGTAAACTCTGTCTGGAGAATTGAAAAATTTCAAAAATGTTCTCGCTGAATTCACTTGAGGTGAGTAAGGACAAAAGTGCAGCCCAAGACCATTTATATATATATATATATATATATATATATATATATATATACATATATATGTATTCATGTATGTATGATCGTATAATTTTGTAAGATAACAGAATAAGCAAAAGTTTTTTAAGCGTAAGATAAACACTAAACTTAAATAAATACAAAATATGTCAGACCATAATTTTAGTATGATTTTTAACATTTACTATTTCTTGACTTTGAATGACCTACCTGCTGGAAAAGAAGAAGAAGACGAAACTCTCACCCACCACCAACCCCTTGTCAAGGCGAATAGTCCATTTAAATCGGCATGAGAAAATGTTGCCATGTCGTGTGAAAAATTTTGAGACAAAACAAAACAAGTGCAGCACTTCCCACGGTGGGCTGCCTCTCCAACTTTAATTACAGTTGGTTGGTCGATTTGAATTTTTAGTTGCCATTACGAAAAACGCAAAGTCAAGATATATGTATACCATATACAAATACATATATGTATGCCGCATTGTTTCCGTTTGGAGCTAAAGGAACAGAATATTCACACAGCCCCAAAAAGCGGCGACAGCAAGCTGCCAAAGCTGTGAACTGTTTTTCTTTTTTTTTCTTTTTTAACTATCTTTGTTTAATATTTATGCATTATTTGTCAGACGGCTGTTATTGTTGTTTTACAGATTTACAAATTAACAATCGCAGCTTTGCATTAATTATAGCGCTTCCGTTTGGATTGCCAAACTAATGACAGCGTCGAACTTGAGAATTTCTCTTGATACCCTACATCCATAAAATTGGCTAAAGCTGGCATCATCATTAATTTGTGCAAAACTTACATAAAATTTACGTACAGCCATTTAACAACGGGTTCAAATACTGTTTTATACAATTTGTATAAGACATAAATAAGGTAAAATAATTTCTATAAAATATGAATTTTTTCTAGAATGACTAACAGAAAATTTAAATTTAATTCAAAAATTTACAGGCAGGTAAACTACCAGGGCTTTATTAATACAAATATAGACGTTACTTAATATTCAACAAAAATTCTTAAAATAAAAAAATTTAAGAATTCAACAGAACTGAATAGCAAACAAATTAAATAAACAGAAAAATCATTTAAAAAAAAAACTGTACCTATAAAAGGCGCATAGAAAACGTTTTTAATTAAATATATATTTCATTACATTTATTCTACGAACACTAATTACAGGGCGTTTTCTAGTTCAGCACACCCGACATGAACACTTTGAGAGGGTCATTTTTTTATTATTAGAATTTGTGAGGCTGAGACTCAAGTCTTATCAGAGTCAGCGAAGCAGGCAAGCAACAAGTGCAACTCACCCCAAAGTTGATGGGAATATTTAGATGGCAAACGAAAGACACAAACGACAAACTTGGCGGCGTCGTCGCCTTTTGCGTTGCGTGCAAGATGCGCAAAACCAGAGGGGTCAGAGTAGTAAAAACAACAAGAAGAAGAAAACCACCACCAAGTTTTTGTAATTGGAACTGCGACTTCTTAAGGCCGCATCCTATAAGAAGCTGAATTTGAAATTAGTTGCATTTTTAATGAACATTCACAATTTCGAGAGCATAATTCTTGTCCCTCGCCGTGTCTGGTTGGACAGGTGACTTGTGTTGGGTGTCTTGGTAATTGTGGTCGTTACACTCCATGGGTGAAAGAGGGGGGGAGTGAATATTTTCAAAAAGTTCTCAGGAGCTCCCACTGCACAAATTATCTTTAAAAAAAAATCGGAGTCTTGACTTTTAAGCCGGCTGCCGTTTTTCACACGCTTTAAAAATTCTAGCCACACAATGCGTGGGAATCGCCAGCCGGTTGTGTGGGAGTCTAAAGGGTTTGCATGCAATTATAGTACAACTATCAAACGCTTTATTATATTAATAAAGACACACATATGTATATATATATATAATTTAGCCAATTGCTTTCAAGCTCTACAAATATCTTCAAAAACATCAAATGATTTCCAACCCGTCTATTTTAGCAACTTGTATTGAAATGTAATAATAACCACAAGCAAATCGTATCTTAGCCTTGAAAACGATTATATACACCGAATTGCATCTGCTTACATACGAAATTAAATTAATTTATTTATATATTATATATATATTATGCTTCCTTCTTCTTTTCTCAACTTCATCATACACTTTTCGCTGGAGACTTGGAATATATATTCGTCTATGGACGTGTCAGGCAGCATTTAGATTTGGGTGCTAAATTTTACACGGCCCCCAAAAGAATGTCTTGTGTATATCTCTTACAATTTTAAAGCTATAGTTACTAAATATTGGATGGTATATTTTAGAAATCCCCTATGAATATTCTTCAAATACAAGGAATCTCCGAAAATTCCACAATTTGTAAGCAAGAGTCTCCAAATTGCTGCTGGTAACTCCCCTAAGAGATGGATAGGCTTTCTGCCAGCCAATAACACTCACTAAAGATCGGTGGTTTCCAACTTAGTGTAGCCTTTCCATTGTTGCAATTACTTTACTGATTCTCAACTTTACGCAAGCAATTAGAGGAGAAGACGATTATATACAATAAAGTGTGATATTACAGATTACAGCTTTGGGTGGTGATGACCCGGAAGATGTTGTTCTATCATCAATCTCGATATACTAGCACATATTTAAAGTACAAAATGTGTACAGAATGTTCCGATTTTGAAGATTTTGAACTTCTTTCAATGTATTTACGGTATTTGGTTCCGTATTGATATCTTTATTTTGTACATGGTACAGTAATGTTAATTAATTAATGGTAATGTTAATTTTCTTAACTCATGATTTCCGTAGGGGAACGCCCGGCACTGTGTGTTTGCAACTAATTCTTCGACGACGATCCAATAAAAAAAAAATTAAATGAAAATTATTTCCGTTCTGATCCAAAGAAGAGAATTGCAGTGCAACAAACCGCGTATGCAACATCGAGGATTTTTAAGTAAAATGAAACTAAATGATTGAAGTTCGTATAATTACTGGTTCGCTTCAATTGCAATTTGCAAAAATTACAGCGCATACGTCGATTCCCAGACTTCAAAATTGCCAAAAATCCAAAGAGCTGATCGGAGCCGTTGTTGACTGAGAAGACATTGGGGGTTACACGAGGTATTATTATAGATATTATCATAATCATACTGTATCTTATGTATGATAAAATTTATCCATATCCATAGGCCGCAGAAAATCGGAGAAGGTGTCTTTGGCGAGACCTTCAGAGCAACGTGGCTTTTGTGAAGATTTAGCTGAAAGAAAATCAATTTGAATTGATCACAGAACAATGCAATTTAAATCCGCCTTTCAACAATCCGTTATCGAGCTATTGATACACATTGTAATCATATACGGCATTGCTATGGATGGAGAATCAACATATTTTCTGTCAGATTGCTTCCTGCATAACTTCTTGCTTGGTATAAAACAGCACGATTATTCAGTTGAGGAGGCCTTAAAGTGGATGCGTCTCCATTTGTTGATATACAAAATCAGTGAAAGTGCGAAACCTGCCTGCATTCAGCTTGCATTACAGCATTACAGCTTTAAAGGACACTTGATTACAAATTTTTGGAATCACGATCCGGCAAAGCGTCCTTCGTCCTTCGTTTGCTTTTCTTTGTGTGCACCAAACATTTTGGTGCAACGTCCATTGAGTGGCTTAAAAACAAATAAAGAAAAGAAAATCACATTTGACTGTACATTATTAAAGCCAAAAATATCAAATTTCGGCAACAGCTGTTCGAGTTTCATTATTATTCATTATTTATTTTTTCATAAATTTCACGTTATCTAGTTACGTTTGCCAGCACAAGCCAGAATATTTTATATTAATAACAATTGTAAATATTTATTAAGTTTAACCTTTCGCTATAACAAATAATACCAATATAATATAGATAGTGACATAAAATACCACTGCAAATCGCCGAAAGTGAAAGTGTGGTGGTTAATTCAATGAGAAGCTACAAGCTATATTATTATTTAATAAATAATTAATTTTATTATATTTTCTGCATTACATTTTTTGTTTATCATTTGAATTATATTTTCCAACAGACTGTTTTGCAAGTATGACCTTTGCTTAAAAATACCAAATATATTTTAATAAATTAATTTTCACAGACGCAAACTTTTTGTCAATCTAAACTAGGCTTAAATACTATTTATTAAAAATATATGCAATCAGATACTAAATTTTCCAGATTCCAAATTATTTGATAAAGTTATGTTATGTATTGTTGCCTATCGGACGTATCAGTATCTCGTTCTATCGGTTAAAGTTTGCTATCACTAATGCGTCAGATTTTTCAAAAAAATATATCAATTACTATACTGCCTATAAATGCTGATAATCAAATATGATCAACTTACCATCGGAAAAGTAAGTATTTTTGTATTATAAATCTGATTTCAATTAAAACGAATGACATTTTTGAAGATAATTGGAAGGGGTGCCGGTGGAGATGTCTTCCGTGGAAGGTATAAGGGCAATGATGTAGCTATTAAACGCATAATCGGGGTCATTGACAAGGAGGAAGCAATTATGAAAGAGGCCACGTATCAGGAAATGGTCAATGGTCATGAGAACAGCGTCAAACTGTTTGGTTATTCAATTTTCGAAGAGAACACCCACTTGGTAATGGAGTATATGGCTGGTGGATCCTTGTGGCACCTTTTGCATGAGAGCAGCATCGAATATACCCATACGGATTACGTTCGGTGGTTATGCCAGGGAGGGCAGGTATATATACATACATATATTTATACCTACATACAGTGACTCACAGCTCATTTTGACCAGTGCCTAGCAAAAAAATTTAAAGTGCTATAAAATTTAAACAAAGATTCCAACGCAAAATGTATACGGTGCGGAGCAAAAGAATGGTGATTAATGTTCTATTTTTATTTCTAGGCGGCGGCTTATCTTCGTGCGCTTTCCGTGAGAGGCTTCATTCATCGGGACATTAAACCCCTCAATATGTTACTAGACGGTGAACGAAAGAATTTGAAACTCTGTGATTTTGGCCTTATGCGCAATGTAAAAAGCAACATGTCAAAAAATGTGGGCACTGTCCAATATATGGCACCCGAGGTTACTATATCTTCATATTGTCGTATACATTTTGTTACTTATAACGATTTACAACACACAGATTTTAAATGCCACGGAATATAATGAGAAAACTGATGTGTACAGCATGGGCATTACAATCTGGGAGGTTATAGAACGTAAGAAGCCATACGAGGATAGTATCGAAAAATTTGGTCTTGCCGAAGTCATAAAAAAAATTTGTGTTGAGGGTATGTACATCTTAATACATACAGTCCAATAATAATAATTAATAATCATTGATGCTAAAATACCCAAATACATTCAGGAACTGATAAAGGAGTGCTGGGATAAAGATTGCAATAAACGACCTTGTATGCAAGCAGTTGTGGACAGGTTGCGTACACCACCCACAGTTTGAACAAAGAAACAATCGCAAAATGTTTAAATGCCAGTTTGTTTCGTGTTATATCAGAACACAAAACATGCGTGGTTAATTGAAAGGAAAGTTCACTTGATGTAATAAAACATATTTATATATTTTTTTTATTTCAATAATTTATTATATATAATAATGTGGGCTATGATATTGATAAAATCACATATCACAAAATTTGATTAGTATCTTGATAGTCCATTAAAGATCCACGTTTTACTTATAATTGTCCCCAGCTGACTGATAAATTAAGTATTTGAAAGTGCAAGCAATTTAAAAAGTTTATTAAAAACTTTGGAGAAGCAACCTACTGCAAAAATACACATACATCCCCATATGGATGGCGGATTATAATATATTTGCCCCGTTTAAAGGCTATATATATATATATATATATATATATATATATACATATATATATATACTTCATGTTTTTGAAACTAAGAAAGCAGTTTTGGGGAAGCTTTCTACTTCGAGGTACTCTGGAGCTAAATAACAGAAGCCACTCCCAAGTCAAGTTAGCCAGTAATAATTATAAATTATAAATAAATAAATGAATTACAGTTGAACATTGAAGAACTAAAAGTGCACATAAACATACAAATGTTTGAGTTGTCTGTATTATAAAAATACGATGTGAATTGCTAGACACCATAAATCATAAATCAGTTTTTCTTTGTAAGACCAACATTTAATCATTAAGAAGTTAATTTAAAAAAAAAAAACACTATTTGGATTTGAGTTTTTTCATTTTGTCATTTATTCATTGATTTCGCATTAATCGGTAAAAAAAAAAAGAAGAAAAACAAAACAGATATTCTACAAATGATTAGAAAAGAGTTGAAAATAAACATTTTATATAAGTATGTATATAATTTATTAAATAATTGAACATTTCTATGTATTTGATACAAAAAGTCATCAGTACAGATATGCAGTTGAGATATACAGAAAGTTATACAGATTGCAAAATGATTTGATATAATAGCTTATCAATTATTTACTCATATGTAAGACCTTCTAATTGACGTGTTTAATTAATAATTTAAATAAACGGAATGTGCCATAAAATACTAAAAACAAAAGTTTGCGAATTTTTACAAAAGAAAGGCAGAATATAAATATGAAAATGGGTGGGGAAGGGTAGTCGTGCGGAGTGGGGGGGAGTGGCAGGTGGTCGTGGAATGCACAATAGGTAATTAACTATGAGTACTAGTTATATAATTATTGCATTTATATTTTATAATTATAAGTATATGTGTGTGTGTGTGTGTGTGTGTGTGTCCGTTTATATATATGTAGATATGTTTACTAGTTGGCTCGTATGGTTCGATTCTTGTTCATATTGGTCAGCATTAACGATATATATGATGTCAGCAGATCGTCCATCTTATAACCCAGCGATGTCTCGCACAGCAGCTTCGAGCCACGCACCAGATTCCCGATGGTCATGTGGAAGTACGTGTTACCCGATGACCAGTTCGAGATGCGCGTAAAAGGATGCGTAACCAGTATATCCTGCAATTGCATTAATTGTGTTATATACATATATATATATATTTATATATAGTGATAGTGATCATATACACATTGTTTTTACTTACCTTTGTTACTGGATGTATGAGACTCACGCCATGCTTGTTAATGGCAATAAGCAGCATTTCCGGATAGTTTGGCTCGGTGGTTTGCTTCACCTCAAAGAATGCAGAGCCAAAGGTTGGCCATCTATTTATTTATGTAGATTTGAAAGAAAAGAAAAATATTAATTACACTTGTGCACGCACACTTCCAAACACACACACACACACACCTATATACGATCTTCAGAAATGCCACTTTGGCATCCTCGGAGGTCATGCCACCATCCTGATTATAAGATGCAACAATGGAACGCTTCCATTCGCTTGTGCTCTGCATCTTCATAATATCAGACGGTATCAGCTCGCGCAGCATTTGCCTGAAAGTGATAATGGGACAATGGGGTAACAACGATAATGTTTAATGTGTACAAAACAGAACAATTTGAGATTGGACATTGCAACACTTACGGTATGGCCTGCAGCTCCTGTTTGTTCTCGCCAAAGCGAACGCGAAAGACGAGAGCGGCCAGCTTGGCGGCCTCCTCGCGAGAGCATTTGTGATAGCCGCGCAATAGCTTGGGCAGCTCCTGGTGATAGTGAAAGATGAGATCGGCATTGCGATCCTTGCCTGGCACCGTATTCGTCCACAGTTTCTTCATGAAGAACACCTGATAGGTGAACTGCGGATTGGCGCCGTCGCGTATCGGTCGCGCCTTCTTTATCCAATCGGTCAGATGGCGGACAAAGTCAAAGAAGAAATCGCCCTCCGGCACTGAAATTACCTTATCGGCGATCTTCACAAACAGCGAGAAACCTTCGCTGGTGCGCAGCGAAAGGCGCTGCGAGATGTTGTTGCAAAAGTCCTTGGCCCGCGTGGACGAGTCCACTTCAAACGCTTCGTCAGTGTCGTCCGGAAAGTAGACCTTGTGAAAGATTTGCGTTGTCTTGTGCTGTATGGCCTCGACCTCCACTTGATGCGGCGGATATTTGCGCTGTCCATGTCGTATGGTCTTTTGCAAACGATGCATTGAATCCTGTGAGATGGGATGACGACGCGTCCGTAGAAACATTAACAGCTCCTTGAGCAGGCCCTGCGAGCAGGCAAACAGACCCGTTGCCAGCCACATCAGCTCCCAGCCACGCTCCTCGGACATTCGATTGCGATTGTCAGTTAGCTGTTTCATCAGCTGGCAATAGATCTCGTCTCGCAATATCTCATGCTTGAGCGGACCGTCGAAGATGTGATCGGTTATCTCGTTGCCCATGCGCGGACGCTTCGATGGCAGATCGCCCATATATTTAAGTATGGCAGCAAAGGCGAAGCACGCCTCCTCGACCAGCTCCTCTTTGCTCTGCAGCTTGCGCAGCAGCGGCGCCTTAATCGGATCCCTCGCATACCGCCACAGTTCCTCGCTGCGTTTTGAGCTGAGCGTCAGTGTCTTGGACATGGTGCGCTTGGGCGGCAAACGGAAATGATCGAGGGCATATTCCATAAGCGTGTGCGGACGATCGCGCGGCTCCACAGCGCCTCCATTGGATGCCATGCTGAGGCGCCGGCCGTGATGCGCCTCCTCAATGTTAAACAAGGCCAATATATCCTGTGGCGGTTTACTCAACGTTGGCAACACATACACCGTTTCGGCGGGAAAATCGCCGCGTTCCTGCGACCTATCGCAGCGTCCAATGCACCAGCCATTGTTCAGCACCGATTCGCCGCATGATTCATCCTCCAGTATGATCAGATCGCCCTTAAAAAATGATAGAAAACTGGTACCGTCCGACGGCGCACGATAGTCCTGCAGGGCAATCACATATTTTGATCTGCAAGTGTTAATGATGGATTAGCGATATACACACACTCCACACATAAATCTCACAAAAGCTCAAAATTCAAATTAATATGAATTGGCTGAGGATGCCACTTACCGTTTCTTGAGGCCGTCCAAAAAATAGACGACCAGGTCACGTATATCCTCCGCATTGGGACTTTGGAATGTGAACTCTTCGCCGCGTACCGTGGACAGGCTAAATGTCTGGGTGAACACCTTGTTGGTCTTCTGGCTGGAAACGGCTGTAATCTCCGGAAAGCTGAGCTCGAGCAGCACCTGCTCCTGATCGTCCACAACGTAAACGCCCGTCCAATTGACCGCTATGATGACATCGTTCTTGGGCAAATTGGGACCCGAATTGCGATACGCTTCATAGAAGCGTGAGAAGAGCAGCGGCCATTTATATTTGGCATAGCTGACAATGTCCTCTTTGATCTTGAGCGGTGCTATCTTATCCTTAACGTAGTAGGACTTCTTGTACGCCTGCAGGACAAGTGCTGCCCATCGCTCGATGGCCTTATCGATGCCGCTGAGACAGAAATCGGGTATAAAGTTGGGCAACAGCGTAAACAATCGCTCCATGGACATATCCGTGCCGTATTCGATAAAATATTGTTGGGCCGCTATCATGGCCAGATCCTCCTCCTTGTCGCAACGATACTCGCCAAATTTAACGCCACGCACAACCTGCTGATAGATGAGATTTGTGGCCACTTGATCGTTGGTCGGCTCATGCCATGGCGCAAATATCTCCTTACGAAAGAAGAGACGCCACGGTGCATTGCGCTCCTGGGCGCCTTGCTCCTTTGCATATTGTTCACACTGTGATATCGCATCCATCACATGATCACCGCCGCTGCCCAGCGAGCTAACCTTATCGAATAGCGCAATATATAGCGAGAAGCCAAATTGATCCTTGAGCGTTATCTTGTCCGATAGCTGATTGCATAATTCGCGAGCCGTTGTCGCCGAATCGGCCAGCAATGTTTTCGTATTGCCATCCATAAATGTGATGGGCAGCATAATTGGCTTTTTCGATTTGGTCGCCTGCAATTCCAGCCATGACGGCGGCTGATTCCGTGTACCATTGTTGAATGTACGCTTCAAACGCTCCTCACAATACGGCGCATAGCCGGGCGGCCCCTCTCGAATGAATGCCCTCAGATAATTGACAAATTTCTCCGATGGGGCAAAGCAGCCGACGCACAGCGATAACAATATCCAGCCGCGGGCATGCGATGATTTTAATGGATTATTTGTTAGCTGTTTGCATATCTGGCAGTAGATCTCGTCGCGCAACTCTGCCCGCAATATGCCATGGCCAATGATGAAGTGCAGCTTCTCCAGATTCGATGTCGGACGCGATTGCAGCCACGACTGATAGCTATCGGCGGTATACTCATCATCCTGCAGTCGCCGTCGCACATCCTCGCCCAGTTTGTTCTTTCGCTTCAGCGTCAGCGAGACGAGCTTGTGGCGTATCGAGCGCGGCTTTTGCTTGAGAAACGCCTCCGGGTCGAGACCCATCAGTTGAGCCTCCTGGAATTCCTGCATCAAAGTCGTACCAAAGTCAATTTGTTTATTATTTTACACTTTTTTTTTTGGAGTTTGAACTCACCTTGCTTCTGATGAAATTGCGTCCGAGCGTTGCCGTCACCTTCGACATGACGGATGTGGTGTCCATGCGATCCATGGTATGATATTTGGGCTCCTGCATATCGCCAGTGAAACGTAATATGGTTATCCAGAGCGCCTGGGCGGCCAGCTGATCGCCTTGCGTGTGGAGCGGCAACAGTGGATGCTTCAGCGCCTTCTTGGCATACTGATGATTGACATTGCCCTGAAAATAGGTGGCCGCAAATTTTTGAAATTTATATTCAGATAGATCCTCCTCATCCTCCGAGATGTGCATCGGCGCAATGATATCCTCATGATTGACGGCCTGTGCATGGGGCAAATCATTAAATACGGACGTCTCACGTCCGCCATGCGGTGTCGGTGCATCACTGCTCGAATCGGGCAGAAAATCGAACATGGCCTCCACCAGTTTGCCATCGTCGACGGGCTCCTCCTGTTTCCTGGCCGCATCATTAATAATATTCATTTTGACCTCGACACGCCGTCTATCCTCCAGCTGTTCCTGCAGCTCCCGTCGCTCCAGCTCATGCAAACGATCCCGATAATGCTGTTCGGCAATTTCACGTGCATGCTTATTGCCGCGATGCAACAGCTCCTGCTCCTCCAGTTTGCGCAGCTGCAACACCTCGGCAAACTGTTTATGCTCCAGCCGCAGTTTGCGATAACGACGCACGGCGATCATGCGTCGCACATGCGACTGTATCTTGATCACCGCCCACATCTTGTGGCCGTATTCACGGCGCACCAAATAGCCACGCGCGTGCGCCTGCAGCCCCACAATATGGCCGCGCAAATGGCGAAAGCGATGCGAGAGGACACGCGATCGGATGAGCGCCTGCAGCCGCATATAGCCCACACGCATGCTGCGATAACGCTTGCGCTGCGCATACCCCTTCCACACGCGCTGCACACTGATGGCGGCGGCACGGAGACGCAGATAGCGACGCCTGTACACCCAGCCGCGTATGCTGCGCTGCAGGATTAGGATTTTACGCGTGAGGACACGATCGCGCTCCTGCTCCAAATACAGATCGTGGGCATCCTTTAGAAAGACCTTGGTGTGGCCCAGCTGATAATCGGATTTGCCCAAGACCATTGCGCAAATGCGAGTTGTGGCCGCCAAGCAATCGGTGCGATGTGCCGGCGGCACACCGGCAATGAGGAAACGATATCGTTCGACAAACTCACGAAAGCCATGACGTATTGGATAGCCGGCACGTCGTATCCGTATTGTCTCCATCATGCCGGAGTAGCGCAGCTGGCGACAGCATAGACCACGATCGAACAGCATCGGTTTCTTCAGCTCGTTGGGCTTGATGCAGCGTATAAAGAACGGCTGGCAGCTGCTCAGCGTCTTCATCAGTGCGTCGAGACTCTTGCGGAATTGTGTCGAGAGTGTTGGTGTGCGTTTGCGCGTCTCCGCACCCATCTCAATGTCCTGGGCAAAGATTTGACGCAAGAACTTATTGCCACTCTGGCTAACCAAATGCAATAAATCCGGACTGAATGTGTCGCGATTCTTGTCGAGAAAGCCGCGTGTATCGTAGAAAACGACACCGGCAAAATGATTGAGACCGAAACTGGTATTGATATCCGATTTGGGCTTCAGATAGTTCTTGTGGGCGCCGTGCGTCTTGTGCAGCTTGGCGAGCATTGTCTGATCGGTGCCCTTGGGGAAGCGTGCCTCCTCATCGATCAGTGCCATTATGTTTAGCTGCTTGATGGCAATCAAATCGAGCGCATCCTGATTGTCAACAAACTCAATGTGCTGCCAGTTGATTGCCTCGTGATTGTATTCCTCCTGCTCCAGCTTAAAGATGTGCTGCACAAAGAACTGCTGCAGATTCTCGTTCGCATAGTTGATGCAGAACTGCTCAAAGCTATTCTGATCAAAGTTCTCAAACCCAAAGATATCCAGCACACCGATCGCATTGCGAGACGTCGCCCTCGGCTTAAATATGGCCGTATTGATTTTACGCACAATATGCACAAACATACGGCCATAGATGCCCTTGACAAAGGCGTCGCGGACATCGACAGACTGATCGCGGGACAGTGTCGAAACGACAGTCTCGCCATGGGCGAACAGTGTGCGACGTGTCAGGGCATCGATCAGCGGCTGTATGGGCAGGCCGAGCAGTCCGGCGACACGCTCCACATTGATGTGCTCCGGTATTTCCGTTGCATCCAGATTATCCACAACGGTCGCCTTATATTTAATATTGCCGCAATGCAATAGCGCCGCCAGCAGCTTGATTATCTCCCAAATCTCCTGGTCGGAGAACAGCAACACCTTCATCGCCGATCGTATATCAGAGAATTCAGCGGCATCGTCACGTCCCTCACACGTTATGCTATTCCCGCCAGTCAAGTATCTGTAGAACAATTTTGAAAAATATATATATAAATATTTACTTACAAGAAGTATGAACGATATGTATTTGGACCCAATATAATCTTTATACAACAACTCAATTTTCTCAAGATCAGCATATCAACGCTTTTAATCAGCTCTTGCCATAAAATGCCAAATTAAAATGTTCTTTTAAAACAAACTTAATTGTCGAAATAACAATATGATATTTCGAGTCTGGTAAGAAAGGTATAAAAAAAGAAAATAATAATACAATAACAAGTGAGAACCGACTGCGGAATACACTGTGAAATACCAGTGTAAAGCCAGCCATTAGCAGATGGCAAATAAAAAGGGTAAAATGAAGTTGTGCAAATGTGTGTAAGGGACAGAAGGACATGTCTGCAATCCCATAAGGTATATGCGGCCAATTCGAAATGATTGCCGCAACTCACTTGTAGTCGGCAGCTGCGCCCAGGTCGAGGCGACTCTTCTCATCGGCGGACAGACCTGCCAGTATGCAGTAGAAGACATGATAATTCCGTTCGCTGTGATTCTGCGACACAATGCGCGACTTCTCCAACAGATATTGCTCGATCTTGGCGCCCTCGATCACCCCATTGGCGCTAAAGTGTATATCAATGTATTTGCCAAAACTGAAAGGGAGAAATGTGCAAAGGAATAAATTAGAAAATATTTGAATTGGCTGCTAGAAATAGCTGTCAGTTTAATTACCGCGATGAGTTATCGTTGCGTATCGTTTTGGCATTGCCAAAGGCCTCTAAAATGGGATTCGCCTCCAGGATTTGCTGCTCGATCCACGAGTGCTTGCCGCTGATCGCAGCCAAGTATTGCAAAATCAGTTTTGTGCTCTCCGTTTTGCCAGCGCCCGATTCGCCAGATATCACAATGCACTGATCCTGGCGATAGCGTTTCATATGCGCATACGCATTGTCCCCAATTGCAAAAATGTGCGGCGGCAGCTCGCCAATTTTGCGCTCCTTGTACAGCTTGATCTGATCACCCGTATAGATGGGCAGTATCTGATACGGATTGACGGCGACCAATATGGACCCAGTGTACGTCTAAATGTGCAAACGAAAGTAAAACTTATAAATTCTATACAAAAATCGATGGTATTTAACTAAGCAGTCAGACTTCAATTTACATAGCGCTGCCATTTTTTAAGTATAGATTGTAAATGGCAGCTTAAATTTCGCAATAATCCCGACATTTACATCATCTTTATTCGAGAGATGATGTCAATTTAACTTGAACTTTAAAATGGTAATAAAATAAATAGTCATTTAAAAGTATACGTTGGAAGTTCTGTTTGTCAAAGTTTGTAATTTAAAGATAGTTTTCCTCTGTGTATTTTGAAAAGAAATCGAGTTTAATTGCAAAAATACTTTCAAATTCAAATGAAAATAGTTTCCGATTCCAATAATACATACAATTTAATTACAAATTTATTTATTCCAATTTGACAATTTGAATATTGCGAATAGAATTGAATTGATTTACGTACATATATCAGGTTCTCCTTGTAACGTATGAGCAGATTACGTAAGATGCCCGCCTCGTGCAGATCACCCAGCGATATCATATCCTCGACACCCTGAACGGATGAGGCATGCATCGCCTTGATGCGACGCTCTGGCGCCAGCCACACTTCGTCGCCGTCATCGTCTCGCACCTGGATGCGACGACCCTCTGCGGAGATGACACGTGCTCCAATGGCCACATCGAATTCCCGTCCCGATGCGGGTTCTATCCAGATGTAGTCACCCTGTCAAATGCAATTGTGTGTGTGTGTGTGTGTGTGTGTGAATGGGAAAACAAGTGGTTACAATTTGACATTCCAGTTTACGAGTCATGGGGTTGCCATGGACGTTTTCACGACTGCCATAAAACTTTGCGTTGTTTTTTGTTGTTGTCATTTTTTTTGATGTGTAAGAATCAGTTGAGCGTAACACAAAAAAAAAAAGCAACCAGGGACAGACCACAGATAGATATACGAGGCATGGGAGCTATCCACGCATACATTTCAATGTTTCTATGTATGAGTAGAAGAAATTAGAGTGCCCAACCGACAGATACTCATTAGATCTTGAATATTATTTTTATATTCTTAAATCATTTCAGTGCTAATTGATGATCAAAAAACCCGAAGAAGAAATGTGAAAATTGGTAATAAATGAAATTTTTTGATAAGTGCTAATTGTGTTATACTCAAAAAAAAACAATATTCAAGATGGGTACCAAGAGTAAAAATGTTGTAAAATTCTGCAAGTTTATTATACCTTATGGGAGGCTATACAGGGTATTCAGCAAGACGATACACACATACATATATAAACGTGTGTGAACTTCCGATTGGCGTTTTTATCGCTGCAAAGTTTTCATGGCTCTCGCAAGAGATCGCATGCATAAATGCATAAGTTACATACATACATACATATGTAACTAGTTCTCTCTTAAGCTCTCTCTCTCTCTTTCTCTCTCTCTCTTACGCTTATCGGATGTGCTCTTTACTTACACGTGTTACAATCACCATATTCGTCCTCCTTCATTTACTGTTCCTGGCTCTCTGGCATCCAATATCAAGGCTCGTCAAGCTGTTGAGGGAGAATAAGAAGAAGAGTAGACGCTCTTTATAAGTCACAACAAGCAAACAGCAGCAGCAGCAGCAGCAACAACAACAACAACAACAACATTATCAACATCAACATAAACATGTTGCTGCAGGCGCTTAAAACCGGCTGTAGAAAACAACTATTAAAAAAGAAGTGGAGAAAAAAATTAAGGTGAAGTTTACGGTAAATGGAAAGAATCTACAAGTTGTCGCCATCTCCTTTTGTTTGTTTGTTATCGTCTTCAGCTCCCCATTTCCTCATTTCTTTTTCATCTTTTCTTTATTTTATTTTTTATTTTTTTGGCAACCATTTAACACTTTACTGCGACAAGTTTGTCATTGTTTCTTTTTCCTTTTTCTTTTTTTGTACTTTCGTTGCTGTTAAGCGGAAACCAAAATTTTAAATCCAACACCAAAAACTTCATTGATTCGTTGACAGTCGAAAATCGAATCGAAAACAAAGCCAAAAACCTTTTCACATGCAAAAAAAGGCAACGCACAATTTCACTTTTAATAACTATTGTTAATACCTCTATTTTTTTTTTGTGCCTCCCAATCAGAACTTGGTTCAACATTGCGTTTGTTATGCAAATGAATTGTTTTTGTTTTCTTCTCATTTTGCGATTTGTTTTCATTGAAAATATTTACTTTCATTGCTTATACGGCGAACTGAGCGCTTCGATTAGGCCATAGAAATTTTTTTGGCCCAAATGCATATGGAAAGCATTACCATATCAAGTAATCGCACAAGGGGTATCTTAAGTCAATGCGTACTTCATGTTTATAATATTTAGATACCATTAGTATACTCATTATTTATTTATCAGAATTGTGTTCGAGAACTTCAAATCAGAGAACATATTCATAGAAAGCTAAGCGATAAATCGATCGGAAAATGGATGGAAAGAACTCATTTACTTTGTTATTGAAATTGTTATAAATTAAATTTAACTTGTTATTTAGATTATAGCAGTGTATAATATATACACACGCAAATGTACACACAAATATATGTGTAGGTGATCTGAATGATTTTTTCAATATTTGATATATTTTAATTTTGTATGTCGCCAGTAAATAATACTCAATTTGAGTTCTAATAAAGTATTTAAATATAAGTATAAAAAATATTTGGAATATTTAAGGGTATCAATTTCATTGTACGAGAAAATAAAAACTGTTGCATGCGTTTAGCTAACCAAGTTGGAGGCGTCTCTGGCAACTGAGATACAAGCACATATGTAATTTATGTGTGTATGTAAGTGTGTAATTGCAGACAGACGGAACAACTAAAGCAGCACACACACAAACACATACATACATATATATATATATATATATATGCTTCTATTTAGATATATATGTATATACAAATATATAAGCACATTTAACAGCTTGGTTCCGCTCTGCCGATCAAAATACAATGCACCCAACAGCACCCCCTTCCCCCATCCACACACAAACACACACACACACGCACACGTTATAATGAGAGCGAGAGAGAGAGAGAGAGAGAGAGAGAGAGAATGCGTGTAATTAGTTAGAGTTCTGCCCAAACGTATTTAAAATTGGTGTTGCCTAATAATGTTATCAGTAAACAGCGCTGATAAGCGCGACCAAAAATCAACAAAATGTAAAATATTAACATTATCATCATTGCAGGCCACAGCAACATTACTCATTTTAGGCACGTTCCAATTGGAGATTTCTGTCTGTTTGGACGTTTGAGACAAGAGCCATGTCAAAATTAAACATCAGTTAAATCTGCACAAATCTGATTGCGAATTTGGATCGACGCATTTTAGCACGTGCAACTGTATGTGTGCATTGTGTGTGTGCGTTGTGTGTGTGTGTGTCCGCGTTGTGTGTGTGTGAGAGTTCACCTAGAGTCATTAGTGAAAGTTCGTGCAGCGTTGCCACGTAAATTACGCGTTAAATATAATATCTATGTATCTGCATATTTCATAAATGATTTCCTTTTTCTTCTTCTTCTTCTTCTTCTTCCACTTTGACATTAAGAGAACTCCTTTGTGTGTGTGTTAAGAGAGCACTTTTAGCTGCTCTTTTGAAATCTTCTTAAATATCATAGATATAAACGGAGCGCGTTCAGTTTTCAGTTTGTTGTTGTTTTTTCAGCTTCTTTTTTATATTTATTTTTTATTATCATGCCGATGCCGACCTTAAAAAAAGTTTCACCAAACAAACAGAAAGTCGCCGTCGCTTTGGCTGCGTCTGCGGCTGTAAAGTCGCGAAAGCTGCACAACAACAACAACAACAATAACTATGTTAACAGACGCAAAAAAAACACACACACACACACAGACACAATGTGAAGCTTTTATTGAAAAGGGTTCTTTGGCTGCAGCAAAAGCTACAAAATATCCCGTTGTGCAACAAACCGGCTAAACAAGAGTTGTTGTTACTGAATAGAATTCTAACAGCGTCTCAAGCGCAAGCTCAAGGCTTTTTTTATCTCTGTCTATGAATTGAATGTGTGCGAACAGGCCGAATACAGGGAGAGAGAGCGAGAGCGAGAGAGGGGGAATATGAATGCAATTTGAGCCGCTCTCCACAAATAACGCGCTCTCTCTCCCTCTCGCTCTCTCTTTAACGCGCACCTGTTATGTGTATGTGTATGTGTGTGTGTGTGTGTATGTGCGTGTGTGTGTGTGTGTAAGTGTATTAGTACCGTTCTAGACAACGAAACCTGAAGCGTAGCTAAACATTATTTGGTCAGAGAGGTTTTAGCCACAATGCAGCCACGTTTCAGCTCATCTGTTGACACACACACACAAAGCAATAAAAAATAATAATAATAATAATAAAAAGCCAGGGTGTCAGTTTCACTTGTGACCCTTTCAAACAAAAAAATAAGTACGCCCTTGGCTAACGATGATTCTCTTATTAGATTTTCAGCGCACTTTTCTAGTTTCACACACACACAGACAGATGGTGGCTTGCAGGGTGAATGCACTCATTTTTCTAGTTAGCAGAGTGTTTTTGGCTTTTTTAACAGCGCTCGATAATAAATACACTTTTTGCGGCATTCAATTTAGCTGCTAACATTTGATTAACACTTTGCTCACATCCAGTCAGTTCAAGTCCCAGTCTCAGCCCCGTCTCAGTTTCGGTTCCAGTTCAAGTTCCAGTCCAAGTCCCGAAACTTGTAGCTTGGGAGCGAGACTGAAGCGGTATATTATTTAAAAACAGGTTACATAAATAGGTCACGCACCATCGAGTGCAGCGCGCAACAGGTTAACTGACAATGGCCGTTTGGACTTTTAACTTGAACTTTAATTATTTTGCCACTTTGGAGACGCGTCAGCCGTTAAGTACACATTGGCGGTTGGCAAACTAAACAGGCTAATTTGTTGCTGGCTGGTTTGATTTTTTTTCTTTTTCTCACTGCTTTTAACGGTAGTTACCTCAACAACCAAAATAACAACCGAACACAACCGATCGTCGCAAGCAAAAATTGTGGACTGCCAGCAGTGTGACCGAATGCGCTCAAATCACACTACTTCTGGCAAAATGTGACCAAACTCCTAACTACTATGGTGTCTGACGTCACGCAGGTGATTTCATTATGGGAACTGCCAACTTTTTAAAAGTAACAAATTGTAATAATCAAAATTATTTATTTCTTAAAAAAAAAACAACTTGAAATACCAATAAATGGGCACCAAATTATATATATTTTGGGTACGAAATTGTAATTGCACTTTTGTAGCTATAAATATATTGCGAGTAGTTGGCAACACTGTTGTGCGTGCATACTGTACCAGTTTACAGTGACACAAAAACAACAACAACAACAGCGGCTTTATCAGAAACTGATGACTATTTTTCTTTTCTCTTCGTTTTATTATTGAAATTTATTTGTAATTTAGGTGGTCAGTGTGTGAATGCATGTATACAAATACAAAATGTATTGCTTAAATGTGTGTGTGTGTGTGTTTGCTTGAGTGGATGGGATAAAGGGGAATAGCGTTTCTTTCTTTTTTAGCAGAATTTCCAACGATTGCCGCACTCGTTGCACATGACGAAGGTGGTCATCGGTTCGTCGGCGGATCTGGTCTGGAGCTGGTTGTAGGTGCAATTGCGCTTTTTGCACTTGCCACACTTGAGGAGATCGGTCTTGGTGCCTTGCACTGTGGCTAGTTGGGCATCGTTGATCGCTTCCTTGACGAACTTCTCCCGGAGCTTCTTCATCTCATCGCTGGCCATCTCCTCGGGCGTCATTTTGGCTAGCTGCTTGGCAGAGACGGCGCCGCACATGAAATTGCCGCGCAGCCCGGGATTCTTTGGATCCTTCAGATTGGCGACACGCGATCGAATCCGATTCTTGTACTTCATATCCGTATTCTTGAACTCCATGTAGATGGCATCCTCCAGTTCGGCGGCCATTTCCTCCGGTTCCGCACAGCCGTCGGGCACCTCGCCCATCTTTAGGGCCGTCGTCAGCATTTCGCGGCACTTGAGACGCACTGCATCCTTCATGCCACCACCGCCACCCGATGGGAATGTGGTCTGTGCCGAGGATGCCGACGACGACGACGTCGACGACGATGACGATGAGGATTTCTTCTCCTCGCGCTTATCCTTTACCGTTGATGAGGAGTTGCTGCCACTCGATGACTTCTCCTTGTTGGCCAATGAATTTGATTTGCCGGCACTTGAGGATTTATTGTTGTTGCTGGCGGCGCCGCCACTCTCCTTGTTTGAGGCGCCTCCACTCTCCTTGGCGGTGGTGCCTCCGCTCTCTTTGGGCGTCTGGTTACCGGCGGCGGCGGGTGGCGCTGGGCTGGCCAAGAATCGTTTCCAGTTCTTGATGAGCGTCTTGGCCAGTGCGATGACCTCGTCATCTTTGCTGCTCTTCCGCAGCTCATTCACCGTCATCCCGATGCGCGTCTTTGTCAATATCTCCAGATTAATGTTCAGCGTTTGCAGCGCTTTTAGCAAGTCCAGCGCCTGCTCCTGTCCCTATACAAAATAAACACACACAATCATTAATTATTCATTTAAATTGACTTATTTCATTATTTTACTCACGGCTCCATCGCTGGACGTGGATATTTTGCCGATTTTCTTTTGGATGCGGAACACTTCGTCCTCGACGCTCATTTTGACAGCCGCTCGCTGAGTGGGGAACAGTGAGAGAACACAGAGGTTATGTTTGCTGAGTTTTAAGTGCGTTTTGATTTTGAGTTTTAGGCGATTGCTAGAATATATTTGGCATAAATGGACTATTACATTAATTTCCCTCCAATAAATGTTGTTTACTAATTTTTCTTTTATGTATTCCCAAGAGTTGCGTCGTTCAGTTCTGGATCTAGTTCTAGTTAATGATTCTTAACGTAACAGCGCCATTTGGCGTTTAACATTTTGTGTATTTTTGCCTGCTCGAGGCTACGGTCACATTGACACGCTCGACATTTAGCGGTAGTCATTAACCACGCTATGTTTTAAACGCCGAGTATAGCAAAGTTTGCTACTTAATTCGAATTTTCGCGTGTGTTTTTGGGAAAATAATAATTAACAGTTGCCTTTTGGTGAGTAGACAAAGTGCTCTTGTGCGATGCCAACTAAAATCACTTGATTTTTAATCAATTTAATCAAAGCTAATTTAAATAGCTTACAGTGTGAATAGATAAATATAAAAGTATATATGTGCATTTAATACGTTTATTAATGAGTATGTATGTGTGTATAATGTGCATTTCACTTCTTAAAATGCATTTCACAAATGAATTTTCGAAAAGTTCTCTTCATTTCCTTTTTTCCCCACCTTTCGCGTCGCTTCTGACTTGCGATTCACCGTTACACTTAAGGATTGTCAGCAGACCCACCAATCGGCTGTGTTTGTAGCAAAATTTAAATTTAGCATGTAACGATAATAGGTGACAGCCCTAGAATCACTGCAAAACGAGAAATGTCCCTTGATTCTTTTCTGTTCCATTCTTTGGTAATTTTCTAACTATTTCATTCCGATTTTGCAGTCATCAAGCTGTGGCGCTTACGGCTTTTAGTGTAAGAAGCACCGATATAACACATTTAAGGTGAGTGACAAACAATAACAGCAATTTTAAATAAAAAACATTCCATTTTCGATAAGTGACCTAAAATCTTAATATGCCAGTGTATCAAATGTTAAAATGCAATTATTTTACCTTCTTTTTGTATTTCGTGTTGCTCATTAGTGAATTTTGTTTAGTTTTGCTGGTGCTCAGCTGGTTTGCACTCATAAATAAAACTAGAAATACACCCTTTTTTTTTTTTTTAAATCTGGATATTTATGTGTATATGATTACATATCTAATATATACAATACAATAATGACCCATTTCGAATTTTAATGAATTTGACTCCTAAATGTGCCTTTTAAACTGTGAATTGTACTTATATGCATTCAAAAATATTTAAATATTTTATAAAAATATGTTTGAAAAGTAGACTACTTCGGTTCTATAAGAAAATCACCTGGATCGTAAAATTAAAAGTCAATTTGATCTATGGATCAAACTCATCAAAAAGAAAATGAGATTAAATGGTGGCTAATTGGCCAATTAAATTAATTATTATTCTCTTAATGAAACACCTCTTGATAGTTTTTGTGTGTTTTTCTTTATTTTTATCAAATAATTTTTAAGTTTTTTTTTAAATATTTTTAACCTTGTTTTAAACAAGTTTCGCCCATCGTTTTGTTGAATTGGGTTTGATTTGTTCCATTCTTTGCGGTCAAAATATAATACAATATTAGTCACAAAACGTATGTTGTATTTGTTTTTTTATATACATTGATTTCCCTCGAATAAATGTTTACTAATTTTTCTTTTATGTATTCCCAAGAGTAGCGTCGTTCAGTTCTGAATCTAGTTCAAGTTGATGATTCTTAACGTAACAGTGCCATTTGGCGTATTACATTTTGTGTATTTTTGCCTGCTCGATCCTACGGTCACATTGACGCGCTATGACATTTAGCGGTAGTCATTAACTACGCCATGTTTTGAACTCGAGTATAGCAAAGTTTGCTACTTAATTCGAATTTTCGCGTGTGTTTTTGGGAAAATAATAATTAACAGTTGCCTTTTCGGTGAGTAGATAAAGTGCTCTTGTGCGATGCGAACTAAACTCACTTGATTTTTAATCAATTTAATGAAAGCTAATTTAAATAGCTTACAGTGTGAATAGATAAATATAAAAGTATATATGTGCATTTAATACGTTTATTAATGAGTATGTATGTGTGTATAATAATGTGCATTTCACTTCTTAAAATGCATTTCACAAATGAATTTTCGAAGAGTTCTCTTCATTTCCGTTTTTCCCCACCTTTCGCGTCGCTTCTGACTTGCGATTCACCGTTACACTTTAGGATTGTCAGCAGACCCACCAATTGGCTGTGTTTGTAGCAAAATTTAAATTTAGCATGTAACGATAATAGGTGACAACCCTAGAATCACTGCAAAACGAGAAATGTCCCTCGATTCTTTTCTGTTCCATTCTTTGGTAATTTTCTAACTATTTCATTCCGATTTTGCAGTCATCAAGCTGGTGGCGCTTACGGCTTTTAGTGTAAGAAGCACCGATATAACACATTTCAGGTGAGTGACAAACAATAACAGCAATTTTAAATAAAAAAGCATTCCATTTTCGATAAGTGACTTAAAATCTTAATATGCCAGTGTATCAAATGTTAAAATGCATCTATTTTACCTTCTTTTTGTATTTTGTGTTGCTCATTAATGAATTTTGTTTAGTTTTGCTGGTGCTCAGCTGTTTTGCACTTGTAAATAAAACTAGTAATAAACCAAAAAACAGATCTTAATACTATATGAACTTAATGTCAAAGACTGCAAATTTATAGATTTAAATTTATCCGTATATCTGTCTTAGCAATTTTAACAGTTCATTTTAAATATGCATGTTGGGTTTTGATTTTAACAGCATTTTCATATTATGTTAAATGCCAATTATAACATTTTAGTATACTTTATGTAAAATTTGGGAATTTCTGCTGCGGTCACACTGGCTGTGTGCCAAAAGTCAAAAGTTTGGCCGCCAAATTAATATTTTAGGATGTGGATGCTTGTGCATATAAGGGAATTGTTTATTTATGTGTATATGATTACATATATACAATACAATACTGGCCCATTTCGAATTTTAATGAATTTGACTCCAAAATGTACCTCTAAAACTGTGAATTGTACTTATATGCATTCAAAGATATTTAAATATTTTGTAAAAATATGTTTGAAAAGGAGACTGCTTCGGTTCTATAAGAAAATCACCTGGTTCGTAAAATTTAAAGTCAATTTGATCTATGGATCAAACTCATTAAAAAGAAAATTAGATTAAATGGTTGCTAATTGGGCAATTAAATTATTATTATTCTCTTAATGAAACACCACTTGAAAGTTTTTGTGTGTTTTTCTTTATTTTTATCAAATAATTTTTATGTTTTTTTTTTAAATATTTTTTCCTTGTTTTAAATATTTTTTTCCTTGTTTTAAACGAGTTTTGCCCAACGTTTTGTTGAATTGGGTTTGTTTTGTTCCATTCTTTGGGGTCAAAATACAATACAATATTAGTCAAAAAATGTATGTTGTATTTGTTTTTTTTTTATATTTTTTTTTTATTTTTGGATTTGTTCTTTTCTAAGTGTTTAGTCGTAAAATTTTGTTGCCACTTCATATAAGTTTTGTTTGTTCATCAATACCAACGTTTTTACTCATACTTATGTATGTTTGTATATAATATACATATTTAATTGTAAAAGCATTTAATTTTACAGGGCTTACAGGATTTTGGTTTTCTTGAATTACTGCTGAATATTTCTCGTTTGTATTTTTTGTAAGCTATTTTCCCAACTGATTTTATCATAAGTCGCGCCTGTGTGTGTGTGTTTGTATAACTCTACTTATTAAGGTTTTCATATATATATATTTTTGCTCCAATAGTTAATTTAAATTTTTTTATTTTTCTTTTTTAATAAGGCTTAAATTTAAATTGTTTCTTTTTCAGTGTTGTGTGTGTGTGGGTGTGTTGCGATTAAATTTATTATAAATGATGCACATAATTTGTTTTATAATTAATGTAATAGAGTTTGCATCAAAGCGATATATGTATATATATTTATTATATATATATAGTTTTTTTTTGTAAGAAACACAATTACAAGATTTCAACACTTAATATTCCTTTTGTATTTTTCTTCTCTACTGAGTTTTTTTGCCTTTGTGTATACATTTTTTTTGTTGTTTTTTCCTTTTGTTCATTTATTAATTTTTAAAATACAATTGTAACACAGTAAAAATTAAAAAAAATGCATTTTTATATGAGGCTATGCATATAAAAATGTTCAACAAAAATATATGTAAGTTTAGTATGCGTGTGTGTGAGTGTGTGTAGTTAATGAAAATGCGCTTTTAAAAACTGCCTCCATAAATGAGAAACTCAGGCCACAGTTCGTGATGTTTTTTTCGTTTTTTTTTTTCGATTTTGTATTTCTGATATATCTCATTTTGTCACTGGATAGCGGACTGTACTTTTTTTTATGTTTATATATATACACATATATATATATTTGCATGTGTGTGATTTTAAATGACTTGATTGACTTGTTAAGATAGTAAATGAAGGAAGAAATTAAAAGAGAGAACCAACAAATTTTTACAATGTGTTATTTTTTAGAAATAGAAACTTTGCTCTTCAGTTTTTTTCTTTTATGTTTTTTGCTCTAAATTGCTTTGCTTAGATTTACAGTTTGGTTTTTTTTGTTTTTCTCTCGTTATCTTTTTTAATATTATTTATTATATGTATGTTTATAATTATTATTTTTCTCATTTGCCATGTGCTTTTTGCTTGATGTTGTCTGTTATTGTTGTTGAATTTTGTTTTTGTTGCTTTTGGCTTTGGCTGCGCTGCAACCGCTTACAGTTCTCAATTGATGTGTGGGTGTGAGTATGCTTGTGTGTGTGTGTGGGTGATATTGGTAACCTGATTCCTCTTCTAATACAGACACCAAACTCTAAAATTGAATGCACTTCCCGGCGCCTGCAACAAACAGCAGCAGCAGCGAAGCGCCCCTCCTCATCCCTTCTCCACCATCTCTCCTTTATCCTCTCCATTCTCTCTCTGCTTAGGCGAGCGTGGGGAACTGGCGCTCATCGTTGACCTTGGGTGCAGCATTCTGTTGCCGCTCATTGCCAAAACGCTTGCCAGCATGTCCGCCACCGATGCCACCGCCCATTCCACGACGCTCAATTGGCGGCCGATTGCCGCCCTCGGCACGAGCAGATGGTCCACCGCCGCCGCCGCCGGCAGCATTGCTGCCACCTTCGGCATTGGCATGGGTGGCGCCACCACCGCTGCCGCCGCCGCCGCCGCCTTGTTGTCCACCACCTTGTTGTCCGCGATTGCCCTCATTGCGTGGTCCGCCGCCACCACCACGGGGTCCGCCACGTCCGCGTCCACCGAAACCGCCACCGCCGCCGCGACGACCATCATTGAAATTGAATTGAATGTCAAGGACGCGCTGCTGGCGGCCAACGCGCTGCGGATACATGGCAGGATCGTATTCAAGTTCCTCTTCGCTTTCGTTCTCCTTCTTCTTGGTGTTGTTCAGCACAATCATTTTCTTCCATTGCGATGTGTCCTCGCCTGGAAGAAAGCATTGCCAGATTGTGATTACTTAAATTTCTCTCTTTAATCTTCCATTTGTACCCACCTTCGCCCGCTTTGCGTATGTTGAACTTGGGCTTAATGCGCTGTTGCTGCTGCGCTTTCCATTCATCCAGGGTCAGCTCTTTGGTCTCCTCCTCTGCCGGTGGCTGCTGCTCGCCCGTTTGCTCATTTCCAGATTCGTCGGCCTTGTTGCCACCCTCAGTAGTAGTGGTGTTGTTGTTGTTAGTCGCATTTGTCTCGCCGCCGCCGGCCTCGCTGCTCTTGTTCACATCATCGATGGCCTCCTTAACGGATCCCCAGTTGTGGGCGCCAGCTCCGTCGCGTTTGTCAACAGCCTTAACACCTGTGTTTGCATTTTTAATATTTTGATTAATTATTCGTTTTAATTGTTATATATACATATTTAAGGAGAGGGAAAGCAGCCAAAACTTTGATTGTAACTATTTGTTTTAACTATTTGCGAATTTTAACAGAAAAAAATACTTCCCTTTTGATTAATCTTGCGGCAACGAAAGAAAAATCTTTATTTTTGGGCAACCACAATGGTAAGTTGCAAATGAAACTAATCAGTTTTCGTAGACTGTGCAAGTTAATTTAATTTAGATATCGAGAAGGCTTTAATGTTATCAACTGCCCTGCCACTTAAATGTAAAATGCTTGAAAATTTTACTCTTTTTTTGCGTACACTTTGAGGAAATTTTCGAATGATCTCGAATGCAAAACAAGTCCGTTTTTGGCATCAGTGTTTTTCAAGTTAAAAAAAGAAATATCTACTGCAACTTTAAAACTTTTGTGGCTTTGTTGGTGGTAACCACACATAGGAATTATAGATAAGTAGTAATCGGAACAGACACACACACACACTTATACAGACATACATACACTCATGCCCACTCTGCCCTCCGTCATTATCATCATAATAATGTTGTTCCATGGCGTGGAAAACTGAGTGGGCCTCCACACACACACACACACACACACACACACACACACACACACACACACACACACATATATATATATATATATATATGTATATTAGGGGACTGGTGGGAGGGGGGTAGCTCTGAAGAAGAAGCAAACTATTTTTAAACATATTTCTATACAACATATTGAGAAAAATAGAAATGTGCGTTTAATTTAGTTTGTGCCTCGTTTTTGTTTTTTTTTTTTAATTTTTTCTCGATATCGTAGAGAATGTAAATTTCAGCAGCATTTGTAAAAGTTATTTATTTTTGTTATTGGTTAGCCAGTTGTTTTTGGGGTTAGGGTATATATCGTTATATATATATATGGATATATACGTATATATACTCACCAGTTTTGTCTGAGCCAGATTGGCGATCAAATTCACGTTTGCGATTGCCTCCCTCAAAATTGCGATTCTGACGCGGTGGACGATCACCGTTATTGCCAAAGCCGCCGCCGCCGCCGCCTGTGTTGCGATATGGTCGAGGATTGCCATCGGCAGCGTTGCCAGAGTTGCCACCTGGAGCGCCATTTTCGCGCACGTTGCGGCGATTGTTGCGCTGCTCGCGCGTTACCTCCCCACCGCCGCCACCGTTCTGTTGACGAAAATTGACATTGCGTTGTTGTTGTTGCTGCTGCTGCTGCCCTTGACCAGTTTCACGTGTTTTGCCAGCAACGGCTCCGCCAGCATTGCGAGCAGCGACAGCAGCCCCACCTTGCTTGTTGTTGTTGAATTTGTCATTGTTGTTGTTGTTGCCACCGCCAGTTGCATTATTTTTCTTGCCATCATTCTTGTTGAGCGCACCTGGTTTGTTTTCCTTTTCGGCTTGATTTGGCTTCTTCGTGGTTGTGGCTGCTGCTGCCGCTTTTGGTGCCTTTGCAGTTGGCGCCGTTTTTGTGGTCGCTGCCGCTGCTGCGGCGACCGTCGCTGGCTGCTGCTTCTTCTTGGCCGCGACAAGATTATCTAATGGATCGCTAACATCGTCTTCCATGAACAAAAGTTCATAACGATTTTTACCGGCACTATCCATGTTGCTGCTGCTGCTGCTCCTCCGCCTCTTTTTACAACAATTTATTTACCAAATTGATTTTTCCACACACGACGGTTTCTATGCGAAAATCACACACAGAATTTCACAGAGTTTCTGTCAGAAAAAAAACTCGTGTGTGTTTTCGTCGCTGCTGCTGCGCCTGTATTTTTGTTGGTGTATGCGTGCGTGTGTGTGTATGTACGAGTGTATGTGTGCGTGCGTGTGAGTGGGAATAGAAGAAATACGTTTTTTTAGTCTTTGCTTTTCTGCTATTTTTTCGTCGTGTGGTTGCCTGGCTGCGCTCTAACCTTAATTTTCTGCGTTTCTGCTTTGGCTGCTACACACAAACATGCACATATACATATACATATACTACTCAAGCGCACATGTGTTCTACTACCAGAGAAGGCAAGGCGAAAAAACCAAGCACAAGCAGGCAAGCATGCTGTGTATACATACACAGAACAGAGCAACTCACGTTTTTCGCTTTAACAGAGTTGCTGCGCCGCAACATTAACATGCGTGCGTGCTCGTGCTCATGTTCGTTTTGCGTCTTTTCGCCGTTCTCTGTGAATGGCAAAACACAAATGTGCGCTGTTTTTAGTGCACTGCCAGAGTTGCTGCTTAAGCGTTATTTTTTAAATTTTTAAGCACAAATGCTTTTAAATGTGCTTTTCACACATTCGTTTTCCTATTTGCAGTAAACAACAAATTACGGGAACACCATGTCCGACTTTGAAAATGAGGTAAGCTATAATTTAATTAACGCAATTTGTTAGCTTGAGTCACCCACAAACGATTTCGAACCACAGATCAATGGTGATGGAAACCTTGTTGGTGGACATCTTGGCGAAGCAGAAGGAGCCACAGGTGGCGGCGGCGGCTATCGCGGACCTCGCGATGACGGAGGTGATGGCGGTGGTGGTGGCTATCATCGCGTCCGTCGTGAGAATGACGATGGAGTCAGGGGCGTTGGCGGTGGAGGTGGAGGTGGCTATCGTGGACGCCGGGATGGAGGAGAAGGCGGTGGCTATCGCGGACGTCGCGACGATGATGAACGTGGCAGGGGTGACAACAAAGAGGACGGTAAGCTTTCATTAATAAAAAATAATATTCTCTATACAAGTCATTGGAGAAATTTCGAAATATACAAGCAGAAAAATAATAAAATCTCGAGCATTTTGATAAGTGATCAAAAACGGTGCATTTTATAAATAGGAATACAATTTAGACGTGAGTAGATGGACTTTGGTCTAGCTCTAGGAGGGTACATATGCGATCCTTAACTCTTCTATCTAGTTCTGGAAACTAAAATCAGATTTGAAATTGTCAAGCAATCGAAATTACATTTAAATTTATATGTTGTTTTGTAGTTAAAATAAAGGTGTAATCAAGGACGAGGGGCAACTTTATGTTGCGTATTGTATATTGTATATTGTACATTGTGCCTTTTACTGTTTAGCTCCTCTGCATGCCATGTAACTAATTATATATATGTGATATATATACGTGAGTGTATGTCGTTCTACTTGTATCGCCCTCCCCCCGCCCCACACACAATTATATAACAACGACGCGAGCAGTGGCACAACAGCTACAATGCTGCGGACTGCGAGTGCCGACGAGTTACGATGCGGAAACCGTGCTGGCATTTGTTGAGCAACTCCACGACCCCCATAAAATGTGCGAGCAGCCGCTGGTCAAGTTGCGGGAACAGCGCGACTATCTGATGACCTCCTTTGATCAGCTGGTGAACAGCGAGTGGGAGTCACAAATGGACACGGACCGTAAGCAGCGTCAGCTAAGGTTGACAGCAATGCGACAGGCTGTTCACACCTCGGATCGTGTCATGGCAGAGGTGAATAAATTTCTCGGCGAGATTGATGGTGAACTGCAGCAGACGCAGCAGCATTTGCATGCGCAAATCCAGCGACTCGACTTGCCTCGGCAACGACGCTTCACTAATGACACATGTGTGGTGCCTGGCCCAGAACTGACAACAACAACAGTAACAATCACAACAACAACAACAGCAACAACAACAGCAACAATCACAACAACAATCACAACAACAGCAACAAGATCAAGAATTTCAATACGAGATCAAAGAGAAGCTTTTAATGATGACTTAACGCCGCCAACAATAGCAAATGTTGAACGTATTCAAAATCTGGTGAGAACTGCAGCTAATAATTATGTGCTAAATGGTGGCAATATGATGACACCTTCAACGGAAATACCAACAGCAATTGCACGAGAGCAACAACAATTTCCGGTACGTTTTCTATCCGAGAATTTTATGCGTTTGCACGAAATGCGTAGAATGCGGCGTTGTATGGTAAGTGAACTGCGCCAGGAGCTGCAATTGCCTACGACCAGCGGATTGGCGGATTTGTTGTTGTGTGCCAGACAACCACCAGCAATGCAATTATCGTTTCTGGCAACAGTCGATAGGCGAGAGCAACAGCAGCAGCAGGCAACAAGCAGCTTGTTCCAAAATCCACTGCGCCAGCAACAGCCGCAATCATCGGATGAGAATACACCGGATCAGCTGAGGATGTTGCCGTTTAACTCGAATGCCAGTGATGGAGCCGCTGCAAAGCCACTAAATAGCAACAATGCCATCAATATCACAACTGCTCTCGGCAACAGGCAGCACAATACCAGTGATGGGTATGCACAACTCTCTCTCTCTATATATATATATATGTATATGCCCTATAATCATATATCTACTCCCTAACTCATCTCTCTTACCTTATGAGGCTTCTTCTGTTGCCGGTATTCGATTTGTTGGCAGTTTTTTTTTTGTTGTTTTTTTGTTCACACACCACAAATACACGCACGATTTATTAAACTTTTTTGAAACTTATTCGAAACATTTTTGATAAACAGCTACTATATACAACAAATGAGTTGTAGTCGTTGTATGACTTGCTGTGAAGCTTCAATCAAAATCAGTCAATCATTTGCAATCTATCAGTCAATCAATATGTTTGTTTGGGTATCCCTTTTCGCCAATAATGATGAAGTTGTATTCAATCCTTTCAAGTTTATTTCGGACTTAAGAGCATTTGTAATGAAGTTCTGAGACCGTCCAATCGATATGGCTATATAGTTGTTAATTTTTTCCTTGATCTTATTAAATATTATTATTACACTCTACATTTTATCCCTTATCCGTCTAGTAATGTCCTTGGCCCATTTTAAATTATTCGGTAGCTGATCTAAGCCTTTCTTCTTATAATTAAAGTTTTCCTAATTTTATGCAATTCGCGCCAATTCCACTGTCCAGCTGAATACGCACTTGTCTGTGAGCTAGAAAATCAATATAATCAATAATCGGAAAGCGATGAAAACTGTATATGACTGTTGCATTTTAAAGCTAGACTCTTGTTGGCGATCTTCGTGAAAGAACCCAAAAATCGATAATGCCTATCACAATTTTGGAGCTCAAGTCTCACCAACCGTAACCAAACTGGAACCGCCTTTATGTATCGATGTATATTTCAAGCCACTCCCAATCCCGCCTCCAAATCGATAAAACTGCATAAAAGCTCGAATCATCAAACTTGTTTTTTTTTTTTTAACTAATGTGAAACCCTTTGCTTTTCCCGATTCTCTGTGCTGATGACAACAACATTTCATGTTGCAAGCAGTCACAAAGCACTCACAGAACATTCACACAATTTACAGCCTACCATCGATGCCACTAACGTCTGCCGGTAATCAGGAAGACAATTTAACAGACGAAGATTTGGGGATGGCTACGATGCCGCCGCTGCCACCATTGCCACCGGATGCGGAGGCCAATGGACCAATGCCAATTACGGCATCAGATGAGCGAAGTGCACTGGAATACAATGTATCCACGTCGCTGGTGTGGAGGTCACGTGCGCTGCAGGCCTCGACGCCACTGACATCGTATCGCATCCAATTGCCGGCCATCGATGAGGAGCCGCACCAACTGCAGCGGCAAGGTGCCAGGAACCCGACAATGGGACGTATGCGTGACTTGATCCAAGAGTTAGAGGAAGATGCAGTTGCAGCAGCACCAACAATTCTTCCACCCTTGCCGCGTGATTGGGCCTCTATTTTTCGACCACGCGAAGCTCTTCCAAATTATGCCGTGCAGCAACCAGGTCGCAGACGTCGACGGAGACGTCGAGCAGCAGGTGGGGGAGCAACAACAGGAGCCGAAGGAGCAGCAGCAGCAGCACGGACTACTCCCGAGCAGATAGAGGCTGCTGAGCCACCGAGCAATGATGAAATTGCGCTCGAATTTTTGTCCAATCTCTTCCAGGCCGCCTGGGAACAGGCGGAGCCATCATCACCAATGCAACAAGCGACGGCAGCCGTAGTTGACGATGTACCAGAGGCGACACAAATGAGGGAATCAGTTGCACAGGGCATGTTGGAACCAACAGTGACGCCGGTAGCATTGCCCACGATGAGCCTAAATGTGCTACCGGAAAGGCCGATTGTGACGTCAATTGAATACATTTATCAACCAGGAATGACACCTCAGTCCCATCTCGCTGGACAACCAGCAGCAAATACTACGCCCATCGAATTTCAAAATTCACGAATAATAACCACAAACGTAGATCAGCCCAACTCGATGGAGGAGGAGGAACAGGTGTTGCAGCAGACACAGCAACAGCAGCAGCAGAGTATTGATCAATCTAATCGCTTATCGGAAGATCTGAGCTATATAGTGCAGCACAAGGACATGCTGCGACTGATGGTCGACCACCACAAGCAACTAAGCGATGAGCAGCAGCAGGAAGATCGCCAACGCAACCGTCGCAAAGATGATAACACCGAAGGCGTTTCAAATAATACCAATGCGGAGGAGAGCAGCACTCGATATCGTTCAATGCCTGCCCAATATACGTATGATCCGCAAATTATATTGAATATGCCCGAGATTAAGCGACGCGTCATCCATGACCTGATGGCTGCACTCATCATGCAGCCAACAGTGGACATGCGCTCCAATGACTTCATCAAGACTCGCATGGAGGCGGCGATTGCATTTCGAGTGCTGCTCGATTTGAAGGCGGCCAACATTATTAGTCTTAGCGCTGATGCTCGATTTGCATCGCTTCTTTAGGCTTACCTGGTTGAAATACTTTTAAAATCGATTTAATTTTTCTTTGTATTATATATAGAACATATTAATTTGAAACACCTGCCAATCTTTATGGTATATGGTGTTCACTTCCATTCGCTTCTTTTACAAAAGGAGTTTTCGTAATTGCTAACAAATATTACAAATATTTGGTATTAGTATTTTCTTAAAATGTTTCAATCTAATTATTGTAACTTAATATTTGAAAACAAGCTTTTAAGTGTTTTTTTTTTCTTTTTTATTTTAATTTGAAATCGACTTTTTTTTCTTATTTGGAAACTTAACATTAGTAATTAATTAATATAGTATAATATAATATAATATAGTATAATATAGTATAATAGTATACATGTTTCGTATATTCTTCAGCTTTCCATATCTTCTTTATTTATAATTTTTAGAAATCATTTATTTGAACCACGTGCCAATCCTTATGGGATATATTTCTCTGCGGAACTCATTTCTTTTATAAATATTTTTTGCTAACAATATTTGTTTTAGTATTTGCCTAACATCTTTAACTTTAAGTTAACTTTTGAAAACAAGTTTTGAAGTGTGTGTTTTTTTTATAATTTGTGATCGATTTAAACATAATGTGATAATAACATGTTTTTTTTAATGATCTCAATGATTAATTATTCTAATTGTCTACTTAAGTATATAAATCAATTTGTATTTTCTTCAGTTTCCACAACTTCTATATAATTATAATTTACATAAAACGTCAGAATTCATTTCTTTAAAAGAGTTAGTTCTCGCAGCTACTAACAATATTTGTTTAAGTATAAGCTTAAAATGTTTCAAACGAATAATTTTAATTTAATCATTTAATTCCCTTTGATTCTAATATTTTTAGAGATTTGTGTATCTAACTAATGCTTGTAGAAAGCATTTATCTGGAACACTTGAAATTTTATGGAATTATTATTTATTTGTGAATTTATATGTTTGAAAAATAGTTTCAAGAACTGTTAACTAAATGTGAATTTGCTAAAATCATATTTTAATTTTATGTTACACTTTTATGTACATTTATTTCAATGAATTTTTGCTTTTATTTTATATTTCTTATCTCATACATATTATAATAATAAATTATATATATTTTTGTCGCATTTTATATCGATTGTGACTGTTATGGAGTCTTGTCTAAAAATGTGTATAATTCCAAACTCAAAAAATTTGATTGAATATAAAAAAATGGAAAAAATTAGAATCATTAGAACGAAAACATATATCTCATAGATTGTTGGAGATAGATTTCAAAATAGTTTTCCTATATTCTTTGAGGTTTTAGGAGCTAGACCCTTCCAATTTGAAACATACTTTTTTTATATTCTCTCTCATATCTCGAGTCCAAATCCAAAAGGTGATCACCGTCGTGGTGGAGGACGCAACGGTGGCTTTAAGGATGGTGAACGTCACCGTCGGGACGATGACGATTTGAACAATAACCACAATGATGACGGCGGCGAGGATGGTGAGAAAAGAGCAAGGGAGTTTTATATACCGCCTGAGCCGACCAACGATGAGACCGAGATGTTTAGCACCGGCATCTCATCGGGCATTAACTTCTCCAAGTACGATAACATTCCCGTCAAGGTGAGCGCATAACAACTAAATCCAATAGCGATAACAGTAACGAATTTCTTGTGCAGGTGACTGGCGAGAATGTGCCACAGCCGATTAGAAGCTTTGAGGGTGCCCAATTGCACGGCATTGTGCTGGACAATGTGATCAAGTCGGGCTACAAAGTGCCCACGCCCATTCAGAAGGTGTCAATGCCGGTGATTAGCGAGGGACGTGATCTGATGGCCTGTGCCCAGACTGGCTCCGGCAAAACGGCCGCCTTTCTGCTGCCGATGATCTGCAGCCTGATGGACGAGGTTGACAACCTGGAGATAGGTAAGCCGCAGGCGGTGGTTGTGTCACCGACTCGTGAGCTCGCTATCCAGATCTTCAACGAGGCCAGAAAGTTTGCGTTCACCACATATCTGAAGATAAGCATCGTTTACGGCGGCACCTCAGTTAAATATCAAAACGAATGCATCACCAAGGGCTGCCATCTGCTGATTGCTACACCGGGTCGTCTGCTCGACTTTGTGGACCGCACATTCATCACGTTCGAGGCGACACGCTTCATCGTCCTTGACGAGGCCGATCGCATGCTGGACATGGGCTTTGCGGATAGTATGCGCAAGATTATGCAACATCAGACAATGCGTCCGGAACATCAGACTCTAATGTTCTCCGCCACATTCCCGGAGGAGATACAGCGCATGGCCGGTGAATTCCTAAACAATTATATATTCGTCACCATTGGCGTTGTCGGCGGTGCTTGCTCCGATGTGCAGCAGACCGTTCACGAGGTCAACAAATTTAACAAGCGCTCCAAGCTAATGGTAGGGCTAATTTCATTGAATTTATTACTCGTTTCCGTTTTTTTTTGTATTCTGTATTCCGGCTCAAACTATTATCACAATAATCCCCTATATCTATATATTATTAGTTTAGTTCAGACTTCAGGATCAAATATTAAATATATATTTTGTGATAATAATTTGATACCTGAAAAGTTTACTGTTTGCCTTAGGTGACATGGATGTCTATGTCTGTTTAGAGATCAGAATTTAGAACTCGTCTTTCGAGCTATTGTTCCTATAGTAGCTATATAATTTAGTTGTCCGATTGGATCTGCTAAGACATATAATTAGACAAACCATGGAGTTGTTTTTTTCTTCAATTGAATGTATATTCATTATTATTTTTGAGAAATTATGTGTTTTTCTGTAAATGATAATAAAGAATATACATTCACGATCTGATGGCAATTTTTTGTTATATATCATATTATACTCTTTTACTTTTGTTTAATTTTCATTTCTATAAACTAATATATTTGAGTTTTTTTTTTTTTAGGACATATTACGAGAGGGCGCCGATGGCACCATTGTCTTTGTGGAGACAAAGCGTGGCGCTGATTTTCTGGCCTCGTTCCTGTCGGAAACGGAGTTCCCGACCACCTCCATCCATGGCGATCGTCTGCAGAGTCAGCGTGAGCAGGCCTTGCGCGACTTTAAGACTGGCCACATGAAAGTGCTCATTGCCACCTCGGTGGCTGCCCGTGGTCTTGGTTAGTTTACATTTTATTCTCCAATCCAATATAAATGCACTAACTTATTGTTGTATCTCCACCCCGCCACTCCACCAGATATTAAGAATGTTAAGCATGTGATTAACTATGACATGCCAAAGATTGTGGATGATTATGTGCATCGGATTGGACGCACCGGACGTGTGGGCAATAGGGGTCGTGCCACCTCATTCTTTGATCCCGATCAAGATCGTGGCATTGCCGACGATTTAATAAAAATCTTGCAGGGCTCCTCTCAAGTAGTACCAGATTTCCTACAGGAAATGGGTGGCGGCGGCAGCTATTCCGACTCCCAGTTTGGCGGCGTTGATGTTCGCGCTAATGTAAGTTTGCCGAAAAATATATATAAATAATTACAATGGTCGCTCGATTCGTAGAACCTACAGAAATTGGAAACTCAATTTAAAGAGACTGGATTTCTTTTCAAATCTATGAAATAAGTTTTTAGATATTATGAACCCATAAGTATACTATTGTAATCAATCATTGGTTCTTCTTCTCGAGCGACTACTGTATTTGGTATTTCGATAGTTGTTTACATAACTGCTTCTTGCTCTCTTTTTATCCGTAGTCTTATACCGCAATTGCAGTTAACTTGGAGGAAGAGGAGAATTGGAATTAAATTCGTATATTTCTTTTGCCATGCAGATGTGAATAATGCATTCCAACTTTTACTTTCCATAAACGTAATTGAATTTCGTTTAATTATTATCAATAATCAATATCGATATTTAATAAAAAAAAAAAACCATCTATGACAATATCAATTTGTAAAGAATGAAATGTAATGCAAATTTTTCTGATCGCAGTTTGTTTTCATTAAGATATGAAAAATACAGAGCTGTTGTTCCACTTCTCTGATTAGCATTTAACATCTCTTTAATTAGGCTTAAGAAGAGAAAGAAACAAATAACCTTTAAAAACAGAATCATCTGTCTGCTCTTTTAACTGCCGTCTGCATTTCAAATGCTAGACATTTTTATTGTGCGTGTGTGCTTGTGCGTTTGTGTGTGTTGCTCTTCTCTTTCTGTTTCTGCTCTCTGCGTCATTATCTGCCGGCTTTTTGCATGCCTGCCTGCCTGCTGTTTCTCCTGCACCGCTCCCTTAACGCGACGCTCTGCTCAGCTCGGCTCAGTTCAGCCATGCTACGCAGCAAGTTTCGAAAGGCGCGTATGAAAACAACAAACAACAAAGAACAAAAAGTGTAACGTTTCAGTGTTCTTGTCGCTTAACACACGCACGCACACGCGCACTACAAAATCGATAAATGAGAAACTCACCACGCTCTCTCGGCAGCTATGTTGAACTTCGTCTGCACTCGGTTGAACACTTGCGTGACATTTTAGTCTCTGACGGCATTTTCCAATGTGCAAACGTTTTCGAATCGAGTGCACAATTAATTAATTGTTATAACCATTTTTGGGGTATTTAATATTTTAATTGAATTTAAATTATCCAATTTGGCACATGTGTTCATTTAACATTGACGCGCTCAAAAGTATGCCTTACAAATTAAATATGATGTGTTAATCGCATGTTCTGTGGAATTGGCCTAACCTAAATCGCTACTTAGCGATTATGAAATAAGTCGACGCTCTTTCAGTGAATCCAGTTGTTGTTGTTGTTGCTGCTTTGGCTGCCACTGTTTTAACGCGGCTCAGAACTGCAGACAAATAAAAACAAAGCAAGCAACTAGCTCAGCAAAAAAAAAAGAAGAGAAAATTGTGACGCCCACGCACATTGAACCCGTTTCGTGGGGATGATGAAGAAGGGGTGGTTTGGGGGTGCGTGTGCTGGTCTTAAGGATCCACTATTATCCCCGTCAAATCAAACCACTGCCTGACTGGCCGGCAAAAATCTGGCATTTTCATAGTTTTGTTATTTTTCTTTTATTTGTTGGAAATGAATAATTGAAATTGCCCTTTTTTACTTGAAAGTTTTTGTTAAAATTAATGTTTTTTTATTATTATTATTATTATTACTGAGTATTATTATATTGTTATTGTTTTTGTTGTAAATGAGTAATTTGAAACGCTATTTTTTTACTTGAAATGTTTATCAAAATTGTTTATTTTCATTATTATTATTGTATATTTTATTATTACTGAGTAATGTAATATTTAAAATTTTTATTTTTATTTGTTTGAAATGAATAATTGGAATCGCTATTTTTCTAATTGACATATTTCTTAAAATGTTATTATTATTGTTATATATTTTACAATTGTTGATTAATAATTTGATATCAGTGATAGTTAATAGTTAATAGTTTAATAAATAATTGCATTTCTCGGGCGTCCGATTTCGCGACGTAATTTAACAATGCATTTCTAAGTATTTTAAAAAAAGCAATTTATCAACAAAACTAATAACTAAAGTGAACCGAAAACAAACGGAGAGCAAAACACATTAAAATAAAAGAAGCAAAAAAAAAAAAGAAGAAAATTCGATCTTTTTTTTATTTTGGCACACAATGAGCCAAAGTTTCGATAGTTTAATGCACGGCAGCGGTGCGGGAGGCCGAGGATATGCTGAGCGTCAGTCCTCGGAGGATGTGCCAGAGTCTACAACAACAATAGCCGGCAATAACGAAGGAGGAGCTACTCTTCCAACAGGAGCAGAAGCCGCGGCACGAGACGATGACTTCAGCGAGGATAACAATTTCGAATCGAATTTGCGACGACGCAAAGGCAAAATAATATCCTGTGCCAAGGAGACCATTGAGAACGGTAAGCCATATAGATAAATGTACATACATATATAGAATACACATAATGTACTCCCTTTATATATGTGTATTGTCTGTTTGTCTTCAAAGTAGATGAAAATTGTTTGTAAACATAAAACGACATTTGGCGCCCCATCGAATTTTATGCATTCAATTGGCAAAGCAACTAAAAGCATAGGCGGAGCCATTTGCCACCTGAATTGTCAATAACTTTCGGGCAATCCCATTCACAGTTGGCAATTGCAAAATGGTTTAATATTACTTAAATTTAACTACGACCGAATTGCCGGCAGCCGTTTTATTCTAACAAGACTAAAGCTTATCGAAGAATTTAGACCTTGGAAAGCTTTAACTTTTAATAGCAAATTTCGAGATATTTAATATGAAAAATTTGCCTGCTTTACTTAATTGACTTATAAGATTATATAGCAATTATTATTGGGGACTTTAGCTTTCAACAGTCAAGTTCGAGATATTCAGAACTCTTCATCTTAATTTATTGTTGATTTAACTGATTAATAAGTGTGCTAAGCAATTATTATTGAGAGTCTTTATTTGATTTATTGAATTCTTATTGTCGAAGTTGAAGACGATTATATCCTGTAGCTGAAATGAGAGCCATCAGTCGAAAAATGTTTTTTCTTTGTTTCAAAAGATTATTTAATCAAACTCACTCGGAAAACTTGTTAGACTGTTGTTTGTATTCTGGAGCTGCTATTGTATATCACATAGCTTCTATCAATCAGCCAAAGCACAAGTTCTTCTATATACAAATTTGTAATCTGAACAATACTTACCTGAAAAAGCCTTGACAAATGTTATAGTTTATAGAAATAAATTATATTTAAACGGAAAGAAATTGCTTAAATCAGAAAGCTAGTTTTATATAGTTTTATAGTTTATATTTCCTAATAATTTAAACTGTTTTTAGAAAGTAGAAATGCAAACCCTTGAAAATATACTTTCTCAAATTTTTATAATAGTAATGAAATTTGGTATCTTAACTGCAATGTTTGATTTTAGCTGCTTAGAGTTAGCTCAAAGTACTAATGTTTAAATACTAATATTAATATAAGAAACAAAAAAGCTAATATTCTAATTTTGTGTACACATATAAAAAAAAACAATCTGTAAATAACATAATTTCTTATAATGTTTAATAAAAAGTACACTAAAATTAAGAAAAGAAGAACCGTGGTTTTTAGAAAGACAAACAAAACCCCCCATTTTAGAAATATACCTGCCTTGGCGAATTTCTAAAATGCTGTGTGATCTTTTTCTGAGTGTAGTAACAAGCTTAAAAATGCATCTAATCACAGGTTCGACAGGCTGGCTTTTAAATTGACAATGCAATTTGAATGTGAAGGGTATTTATAATTTTGGCATGCCGCTGAGAATATATTTTTTTTTCTTGTGTTTGCTTTGGGCTTCTGCAGCAACTATCAAATTACCCTAAAATGGTTTTTAGATTGACGGGCTTCCCCTACTCTATCTGTCTGTCGGCTTGATTGCAGTTGTTGCTGTCAGAATGTTGGACAAACAAGGCTAACTGTGCTCTGAAGCCTCATCTGATATTCTTTCTGCTGCTTTTGTGCCGTAGCCGCCTGCCTGCCCCATTGTGTTGCAGCAGTGACTGTCGTCGCCCCACGAAAGTTGCCACTGAAAGCTGCCTTTGAATAATTTATGCGCGTCGTCGCCTCTTCGCTCGACAACCTGGCATCCTGGCATCCTGGCATCCTCACGTCTAATGGGTGCATTCCAGATGCACTTTCACCACTTGGCGGCTCCCATATTAATTGATTTACGCCCCATTAAAGTAGCTTCTGCCCCAGAACTTATCGATCGTCAGACATTTGATTAGCTCTAGTGCCAATGTTATTTTTCCCCGCTCACTGACAGTTAGTTAATTAATTTCATTTGCCGTTTATGGGTCAAGGTTGCGACTGCTTTGCGTGTGTGTGAGTGTCTTTTTGTTTTCTGTTTCTGTTTATGTCATACGAATACAATATCTTTGCATTGAATTGCCCATATGAAATTTACGACTTGGCTGAAGTAGTGCTGGCTTAAGGGTTGGTCATAATCATATTACTACGCGGCTTTAACTAACTTGAGTGCTGGAAATTGGGGTGGTTTTCTTTTTTCGTAGTCGCCGTTGACTGTGCGTGTTCGACTGGCGTCCCTATCGCTTATTTACATAGTCATCTAGTTGTTCAAATACTAGTAACTAGCATTCACTAGTAAACACATTCACTAATGATCAAAATGTGTAAGAATTAAAATAATAGGTATTGTAGGCAGGGTGTCAAACGCGAAACGAATTTTCGATCCGATTCCAATGGTGATACGCAAAGCATTGCAAACGTCGGTAAAGATTCCGATATGAATATGAATAATTATGAAAAATATGTGAGAACGTTCCAATACTGATATCAGTTCAACTATCAACTAATTCTTTAAAAAAAAGCTGTATTTATGTACTTATTTCGATTCCGATTCTAAATCTCAATCGGTAAATTCGATCTCTGAAGTCGCATATAGAATACAATCTGAACGTGGAAGCACAATCATCGGTAGTATCTACCCTGGCTTCGCAACCGGTGAAACCTGTGAAGTGGTATCGTCATCATCCTCGCTAAAGGCAACACCCACATCCAATAATCCCGAACTGGGCAAGAATTCTGTGTACACATACAAATTCTCTGTACACAAAATACATAAAGTCGACAAATTTGCGCACTGTTTGCTAATGAAACAAATTTAATTATTTGAATATTAAACATCTTCTGCAGACAAAATAATAACAATAATCAAATCCTAAGGATTGTGCACCGAAAAGGATATTTTTTAATTAAAATGGGCTTCATTCTAGAATTTGAGCAGCAACATAAATTACACTGAAATAAAAAAAAAATTTATAAATAAACACAGACTGTACAAAAGTAAATATTAAAATATATTTGGCTTGGCCTATTTGGGTTCCATTACAGAATAAGAAAATCAAACCAATTGCATTATCCTTGAACATTGTTGGCTAATTAGCACAACAGCCCTTTCTGTGGCATAAAGCATTAAAGCAAAGCTCCGACAACAAAGACAGAAGTCATTTTTAATGAATAGCAGTTTTTTCTGCCAGTATTGTATACGTATGTACACTCAGAAAAAAATCGAGATAAAATTTAGAAAACCTTTATACTTTTTAGTAATTCATTATTATACTGGTTTATTGAGAAAGTACATTTTTTATTTGCATTTTGTATTGACTATTTTTCTACAATTTAGAAATAATAAATCTAATTTTCATGGTGCTTTTTTATATGTGTACACATAACTTGAATATTGGTTTTTTTTTTGTTTACATATACAAACAATTTAGAAAGTTTATAAATTGAATTTGAGAAATGAATAATTTTATAGAGATTTGCAACCGAGACCCTTTGTTCGTGGAGGGACTTGCCTTTAAGTTAAACTCCAATATAGCATTAGACAGAGCTAACTTTATTACTATTTTCTAAATTTCATTTTTTAAAAATTAGTTTGAAAAATCCTATTTATATTTAAGAATTTTTTTTTTTTTGCATATGTATAAATTATTTGTAAACAAAAACTAAATTATTTTCACTGCGATTTACGAGTGTATGTATATATTTAAGTACTTTCTGTATTCTGTATATCTTGGCTGCTATTTTTACGAAAGAGTGCGGAATTTGAAAAAGGTGGGCCTGCCTTGTAAGCTTCACTCGCCTGCCGAGGAAAAGGAATATTGCATCGCGTGCGTAGACGTGGCGTGAAATATTCAAAGTTTTGGCTGGGAATTGGGCAAACGTGGGTGTTTGAAAACTGTGTTGGGGGGAGAGACGTTTATCGATTTTATGACTGCCATAATGTCTGCTGCCCTTAAAGGACTTCTCTAACCCGTGGTCTGTTCCTTGTTCTACTTTTCGTTCTGATTAACATGAACTCCATTTGCCATCACTGTCATTGCTGTACCCCGTCCCCCTCCCCCCACTGACGGGTTGATTGTCCAACTATCGCTTGTTTGTTTTTGCCCTTATGTTGATTGTTTGTGTTGTCAGCCGTCCGTCCTAGTCATCAATCGAGGCGTCACCCACAGGCATTTATGGCTGCGGGCTGGGGAATGGTCGCTATATAGATTGCTTTCAGCTCCTCCATTATTATCGCTAAACTCTTGGCCTTATTTCTGATTGCATTTGTACGATGTCTGCCAATCATTGGTTTCTGTTATTACTTATATATTATATAATAGTATATTTGTCTGCAGCTCTTTCTGATTTCTTCAACTACTTAGTTGCATAATTGAGTTTATTTTAGCTTTTATTACATTTCAGTGATTGCTCTATAAATTTTTAAGTCTGATCAATGATAAAACTTAATTCTAATACTTTATATGATGGAAAGTAAGTGCCTAAATCTCTTACAAAATGAACGCTAATTTTTAAGAATCATAGCAACCATTTTTGACAGCGCTATGATTTAAAGACTTTCCTTATGGATTCAAACTTGGATAAACTTGTTATGGAGTTTTTTTAATATTAAAATTTCACTTTGGGGCACTTTCACTTGACTGCGAGCCATAATATGACAAATTGCGCTAAGCCATGTTTATATAGACGCCCTTTGGTTTTGATAAATGGCAACAAGGTGCACGCACAGACACATCAATATATATGTAAGACACATAAGACATATATATGTAATCTATTTTTTTGTACATATGCGCAACATATTTCTTTTTTAGTGCTCTCATATTTGTTGCCCTTTTTACGAGTCAAAACCAAATGTTTGTACTTGACATCGTTTGGATTTATATTTCAACCTTTGGGTTACAGCCAAAATAAAGAAAATACCCATCTGAATTCGGTGTCCTTTTATGTTGTTTCCTTGTTCTAACCGAACAATCTATATTCTTTAAAAAAGGTCAGGTATTTGATAGTCTACTTTCTGGCTGAAGTTTCTGATATATCAAAAAATGAATAGTTAATATTATAATAAATATTTAAACAATTCGATTGTGATCAGAATTTGGACTTTGTAAAATTCAATCTAGAGCTCAAAATCAAGTCAAGTCTCAGTTAAAAATGAACTTCAATAATAATTGCTTTGTTTCCCAATTGGACATTTTGTGTTTACACCCATTAGGTGATTTTTGCCCTAGACTTGATTACGAATATTTAAATTGCAAAAATTTCCATAGCTAAACATTTTTTCCTTCATCCAGTCTCATCCAGCAAATGCCAGACAGAATTTTGTATGCAAATATTTTTCCATGTTCGGCTCTCAGCCCAAATTCACATACATAAATAATTCGCAGACATTCCTTCATTATGAAGCGTATATATATATATATATAATCGTCTTTTCGCTTATGAAAATATGTAAAATGTATGAAAAGCAAAACTCTGACAAACTTAAAAATGTAGCCAAGGTCGCAAATAATGTAAATGAAGCCAATGATTCACTTCGGCATGGGTAACTTTTAAAAAAGCTGTTTGATTTTTACGTGTCAGATAAAGTCAATGTTTTATCAGACGGCGCAGCTCAAAACAGTTATCAAGTCAGACGAGAACTTTGCATAATTTGATATTAAAAATGTACATATAAAATCCATCTAATATTGATTGGCAATTGAAACTACCCATGAAGTTGGCAAATATGTGGAACGGTTTAGAATGAATCTTTATTTGGGCAACTTACTCTCAAAGATCTACTTATGACGACAAGGGCAACTTGCGTTATTATTCATTAAATATAATTTTAAAACAATAAGCTGTATCTATCCAAAAACCATTGGTTGTATTTTTTTAATTCTGTGGTACATTTATCGGATGTTTTTTATATGTGTACACAACTTTGTAAAATTCGCGTTTTTAATGCTTATATTATTATATTATTTGTCATTTAAGCTTTCACAGACATGTACAAACATTTCAGATAGGTTAAAAATAGAATTAAATTTTAATTTGATTTATATTATATGCATATATCTACACCCACACACAGCGCTCAGGTGAAATGTGTTGGCTCAACTCAACTTGATGAAAACTTGAGCATTGCTCAATATTTAAGCAAAGACCGCAACTGTGTAGTCAATAAAAAGTTTTGCTCCTTGTTGCCTACAAGCTGCAAGGAACCGGTAAAATATTTAAGATATGCAAATGCCTATCCAAATTTAGTCTGTGGTTAGTCAGCAGCTGCTCACCGTGTTATGTGGGTGGCTGTGGTCCTCTTTTTTTTATTTTATTTTGATGCACATAACTTTTTCCCTGGCAGTTACTGTGCCAATCTGCTTACTCAGGTGCTCAATAAACTAGTTAGTAGCTGTAATATTGTTTTCATAACCATTCTCGACCTACCCATATGCAATATGTGATAATCATAACGAGCTCAAATGCGTTTCCAGCTCAAATCATCATCGGGATCATCTTCATCAACAGCATCAGCTTGTGCCATTGATAGCAGCTTAATTTCCGTTTAGCTTGTGCTCAACTGTGTGGCACATCTGTATGTATGTAAAGATATACATATATTCGTATGTACAGTGGTGCTCACATAATTAGAGACAGCTTTAAAATAGCAACAACTTCATTGAACAGTTTTTTGTTCAGACTAGTCAGGCTACAATTAATATTTAACGATGCATATAATTTTAGCTAATATTAAACTTACTTTTGTTGCGACAGGTGCATTTTCATTTTCATATATTTTTATAGAGTGTTTTTCATATTTTTTCAATTCGTTATCAAAACAAAGCATAGCATAAAAATTTCAATTTATTCTGTGTGAAGAACTAGTACATAAAAGAAGTAAATTTTAATATAATTCTTTTCTATTACTATTTTTTATATATTTTTATATATATTTAAACACTTGCTTGTAATTAGTTGTTCAAACGAAAATGTATGCATTTGATGCTGTGTATCCTTAAAGCAGGATTTTTTTTTCAATAGCAAACAGAATGTCCCCTATTGTATGGCCATTAGTGTGTGTGTGTGTGTGTGTGTGTGTGCTTTGACTAACACTTCTAATTGGCTGGTAATGCGATTGGTTAATGTCGACCCTTTTCCAGTGTGCATGTGTCCTGTTTGAATTCCCCACAGATTAGCTTTACGACAAATGCAAGCCGCGCATGTAACTCATTGACCTTAAAGTTGCTTAGATTATAAATTATTCATTTATTTGATTTATTTTGTAATTATTTATCATAATATTTCCAAGATAAACAACTTAATAAAAGTAATTTTGGATCCTTGGGTTTTACATAACTTTCAATATAGTATGTCTAATTATAAAATTAACTAGCAAAGGGAGCTTTTATTAAAAACTATATATATATAGGGGTATTCATTTCTTATAGGGGTATTCATTTCTTGTAACTATTTTTGTTGCACTCATGTGTGCCCCAAATTTTCATTTATTCAGCTAACTATTCGACTATTCATATGTTAATCGGGTGCAGCAATGTTGTGCCCTCAAACTATTTGGGTATGTGGCTCAAGTAAACCACTTCAGAACTGAGAATCAGTCTAACCCCATTTTATTTCAACTAAAGTAAAAATAAGCTTTTGTTCTGGTTGTTGTTGTTGTTGTTGCTGCAATCCAATCTACGACGATCAATCTGCATTTTCCATGGGCATATTCAGGTTGCTGTACTTTTATGCCCATGTCCAAGTACCAAAGGAAGTTACCGCTGCTGCGTTCTCCACATGTTGCCTCTCCCACATGACCGTCCACACCCAACTGCAGTTGGCCCGAAAATTGGCAAAAACAAAAATAAAATAAAAAAAAATAAAAAAGAAAAGAAAAGAAACAGATATGCCTTGAAGTGGTAAATGAATACAAGGCAGCATGCGCCTCGTTTTTAGTTTTGGCAGCCAGCCAAAAACTGGCAACTTCTTACCCCTCACCACTCAGTGTGGCGCCTCAATTGCACTCGCAATGTTGGGGCAAATGGAAAAATCAATGCGAACGCACAAAGCTGTTACATCTTAAAGTATGTCCAAGCTCTGGGAATTCTCAGTTACTATATCCTGAAATCATTGGAAACATATGAAAAAGGGGTGTGTGTTTAAATGTATTCAACAGGCAGATGAAGGCATCTATTCATAAAAATATATATTGTCAGTTTGTCTGTCAGTCTAGTGAATGTGTCAAAATCAAAGAGAGCATTTGGATTCTGGCTTTAATTTCTATTCACATATATTGATGTTGTCTGTTCAAGTCTGATTAATTGTATACATATTAACATTAAGTATCTTTGCCTGCCCAAATGTTCTTTATTAAAGCACGTACATTAAGTCTAATATTTTGTACTTTCATAGTCTTCAAATTAAGATGGCACTTTTATGGGTATTAAATTAAGTTTGAGAAATGGAATGATGTCAGACGTCTAAATGTTTATGTTGAATATGAAAATTTACTACAAGTTGTGCACTTTGCTCCAAGGCAGCAGGCTATCAATTTAATTTATTTTATTATATTTTTCTTGCTCTCTGAGTAAAACATCAAAATGGCATTGCCACGGCCGCAGACTCGATACGCCTCCTTGCACTGCAAAATGCTTTGACATTCATCATACGCCCCATGCGACAGCGTTGACATTGTCACCGTCATCAGCATCATCATTATTATCATCATGATTGTCCTTGTGGTCCTTACCATTAATTCAATTGAATTTTTGGTCGTTTTTTCTGACAAATTCCATACCATCCGTTTGTGCATGCAGCTTATCATTTCCCATCAGCCGGATTGCAATTGATGTCACCCACTTTTGAATCGATACTAAAGAACGTTAAATTATTAAATTAATTTGTGTTGCATGAAATCAATTTTCAAGTAGACACCCATAAAACAAGAACATGTCATAATGTTTACACAATCCGTTGATGGATAGTTTTAATGCGATTTTTATACAATGGGTAGAAATTTCAACGAGTAAGGAAAAAAACAATTTGTAGATAGTTGGGAAAACTCTTTTATCTATTAACTATTAACGCTTTCGTTATTACTCTGTAAATAGAAAAAAATAGTTGTTTATCTGATCTAATCTAATGGTGATCTAATGGTGGAATCAAGCTGTAATGCAACTCTACTTAATTTTTATTAAAAATGCTAAGTATTTTTTTTTTTTGTAATTTGCCTCCACTGTACAATTGTCCCAATGTGTATATATAATATGTACATATACATATACATATACATACTAACGGGACTGGTCCTTAAGTGCTGTTTGCTGTTGCGTGCACTTCAGTCACTTTGTTCCCCATAGTCAAAACATATCCCTTTACACTCAGCTGCTTCTTTTTCTCCTAATGTTTGCACATAGCCACATAGCTGCTTAACACATGTACGAGTGTCAGCAAATCAATTGTGTACATCCTTGTATGAGGTGTGTGTGTGTGTGTGTGTGTGTGTGAAGTATTGCATGTTAAGCTTGACTACAGCCAGCTAGACTCGTTATCCGACAACAAATCATCCAATCTGGAGCATCCTTTATCGTTGCTGCGACGAGAAGCCACGCAAATTATGAGTTATTCAAATGCCTGTGGCATTGACCGCACAGATTTAACTGTCGAGCCTGCCAGCAGTGCCATTTCCGGAGAGAAGGGGTGGGGGTGTGCGTTGTTGGAGTGGCCATGTTGTACGTGTGCCACACTAATGAGAGCCCTAAATGTGATTTGCGTACAGCAGTTTTGTGGCTGGGCCTCAACGTAACTTTTCTATCCGGTCAACTAATTTTGCCGCTGTTCAGCTCCTTTCATTGTTGTTGTTACTGTTGTCACTCTGAGTGGCCATTAACAGTGGCAATCAATCACTTTATTGCTGTTGTTTTTATCCCGTTTGCTGTATGTTGGAGCTGCTTACAAGTTCATAACTGGGCGCCTAACAATTTGCTCCATTTTGGGGAAGCTGTGTTAAATGGCTTGTAAAAGCAATTAATCAGACATTCGGAGGCGTGGTAATTGAGCTGGCTGGCTGCTATACAAAGTGTAAAAGAGTTGTCTATCTCAACTGTTCTCAGATGGTAGGATATGAAGATAGGATATACAGATAAAGCAAATGCCCAGAGAAAGATTGATATTAATGTGTATATTGTTATATTTGTAGTAATTTATAAATATAAATGCAAATATAAATTCACTTGTTATTACAGTAAAGACTGTACCGAGTCTCTCCCTTGTAATTGAGTTAATGTTCTTGATCATTGCAATGTATTTGGTACTTGGTCTTAGAGCACTCCTTTTACTGGCAAGCGTGTCTCGGTCTACTTTTGGCGGGGCAATCTGCTAGAATATGTTCTGGAGTCTGGTTATCTTCAGAGTCTGCACGCAATATCCTTGTGTAGATGTCTACGTATCCTGCAAAGTCTTGTCAGCAAGTCTGTTATTAGCCTAGTTTTTACTCATTTTCTGACAGACAGTTTTACATGTCGTAAATTTGACATTATCTTTACATTCAAGCAACATAATTACCAGTTTTTCATTCAATAACACCCCAAAAGAATATGTCACAGAAGTGATTTATGTTTATTGCGTAAACGACGACTATTCATTTATGCAGTCATTAATATAAAATAAGATAACGTTTTCGATATTGACGGCATTTTCAATTTAAGTTTGGCAAATATAGTATTTGGCCATGCTTTTTTACAAGACTGATAATCAGTAAACCTCTCGATATTATATAACTTATAATCTCAATTAAGGCCAACTGAAAATCATGTTCTTGTCGTTCATGTATTTCCGATCTTATCGCTGTTTAAACACGCTGACGTGCTAATGGGCATAATGCCATTGTTGGCTGAGTTGGGCCGACGACCCGTCCAGCAGGTTGAGCTGTCAGGTTAAGTAATCGTTGAGACATAATTACAAATTATGCGCGCAAATTAAATAATAAATCTTGCCCTGTATTTCCTGTATAATGAAAATCCACTTAGTGCAAGGACGATGCCAACAGGAAGCGACAGACAGCACACGAGCCAAGGACATGCTTGAAGCAGCAGGAGAGGAAGAGAGAGTTTGTATGTGTGCGTGTGTGTGTGTGTGTGTGTCGAAGATTATTTAGTTGCGAGCTTTGGCATTTTAATCGAATTAAACACGAAATCAACAAAAGTTTCAGTGCCTTATATTTTAACTTGCCTTCGACAAATTATATTAACATCAATTTAATTTGGCGTTATTATGACTTAAGGTGTGCAGAACAAGACACGTTGACGACTGAGCCGACAAATTTGTGGTTCAACGACCACACACATGTACATGCAAACACACACACACACACGCACGCGTCCCTGCGGAGTATACGTTTTGTTGTGCGTATACTTAATGTGACAGCAATGTGCAAAGTAGGCAACGCTTGCCACGTCACTCAAAAGCTTTGCGTTCTGTTTTACATAGGCGAGAACTGACAGTTAAGTGACTGTTAGTCTTTCATAACTGCTGCTTGACAGGCTGTAGCCAAAAAGCCAAAAATTTGTGAACAGTTGACAAACATAACTGTACTTGTACACGCTTAGCGAGCAATCAAATCAACGAATTGTGTGGCGATAGCCCAATCAATTGACAGTATCTTTGCCAGAGGTCTCGTGACTATTGCATTTAATAGATACATGACACAATTTGTTATTCCAATCAATTTGACAGTATCTATGCGGCTTGATTGATTATTGTATTTGACTGGGATATGATGAAATATTTTATCCCTAGGATATAAAATTAAGATACGATTTTCAGAAATGCGTATTTAAATTTATCCATGAAATAAACCGTTTAACTTTATTAACAATTTACTTTATTTGCTTGTTATTAATATATTTTTCAAGCTAAGATCTGCTTTTATTCGACTCGAGGATGAAGATTAACTTTGTAAACTTATTATTAAGATTTCTTGGCAACATTTTTTGATTTCGTTATATAAAAATCAAGGAATTGAAAAGAGAAAATCCAAAATTGAATGCCACATCGATTATTTGAATTAATAATTTAATTCAAACTCAAGTTCAATGCTCAAGTGTCCTTTTCTATATTGCCCATCCATTCTTTTGATATTTCTTCTGCCAACCGCAATGAAAAGAACTGCTGCCAAAATCGTTTAAGTTTTCGCCAGCAGCCTGCCTTTGTGCCTTACTGTAACTAGTATAGCTCAAATGCACCGACTTAGCTGCCCCCTGCCCCCTGCGGCACTAACTGCTTGCTTATTGCAACAACTTTTGCAATCTGCTGACGTCAACGCTCATTAAGCTTTTCAAGCGCTCTTGGGGCAGACTTCAGTTCAGCATCGTTTGACATTTCTCTTGAGCGCTTACCATCTGTCTTGGCTGACTTCTTTGCCAGATTTACTGACGGGATTGTTTAATTTTTAATTGCTTAAAATGTTTATTCCAAAATTAAAACATCGAGCCACATACATATATCTCAATTCCGCGTGACCCCCAAAAAAAAAAAGGTCTGAATTTGAATTCTTATTCCTCTAGAATTACTTTCAAAATTTAATTAACCTTGAAAAGCCAAACTACTTATTCAAATGCGCTTTCAAATTGAAACATGGTCACTTCGCATACAGATGTAAATGTATACAAATTAATTAATAACTTAGAAGCAAAATAATGAATATATTAAATTATTTAAAAATCTTAACACAGTATTTTTTCAATTAACAGCCAGTAGCAGCTGTCCAAAGTCCTTGTTTTTATTGTTCGCAATTAAGAAGTACGATATACTTTACTTATTAAGCATCTCGCATAAATTGAATTTATGTCCTTTTTGAATTATTTTTTCTGGGACTTAGACATCAGCGTTGCTTTCACTTTGATTTTCAATTGTGCACTTCAATTATATATTCAGATTCAATCAATAAATAGACAGCATTTGCTCAAGAGTCGCCATCGTCTCTTTCATATGTATGATGACCTTCCTCCTCCTTCCTCCATACTCCCACTATACTCTTCAGTATCTGGTGTCTAGCTGCTGGACACTTTGACACTTTGAGTGGTATTAGTTGTCAGAGCGTTGAACGTGGATGAATATTCTTTGCATAAAATGCAAAATTGTCGGGCGAACGGCGGCAAAGTTTTGTCCTGCTTGGGGAATTTTAAGCTAGAAAATGTTATTGGCAAGTGAGTTGATTGCGAGCAGTTAAAATTGGCAGTGGGGAGGACATAAAATATTTAAAAGATTTAGCTGAAAACCAGACTGATGCTTGTAAATGGCAGCATGGTAAAAGCGCAACGAGTTGTCGTCTGATGAAAAGAGGAAATTCCACCTAGTTTTATATCTAAGCAAATTATAAACGACAGAATAATGAAAACACAAATTATAATGGAATAAATTATTAAGAAATTTTGAAATTATCTTAAACTTTAACATTTAATATTATGCTATTCTTGAATAGTCTTGAGCCATGGAATGGGAGCATTAAATAGGTATTCTGTGGGTACTGTGGGTTCTTTGGCTATTCTCTCATGGATTCCATGGTTTTACTTTTTAAATTTACTAAAACATAACTGCCCAACCATTGACGTAAGTCCTTTAAATGATAGCAAGAACCTATTAAATATATATTAAATAAATGCCGAAACAATCCTTTACGACATTTATTACACGGGGGCCTCATAAAGCCGATTGGCAAATTAATGTCGACAGTCCAGTCAAGCGGAGTCCTGTGCCTGTGACCTACCACCATCAGCATAGTTGGCCTTTAATGGCACATTTTTATTGATGCACTGAACTCTACAAAAGATTAATGTGTAATTCCCTCATTGTGTGTCCAGGCTACCTTCCGCAGTAACCTCCACTTGACGACACTTGTGGGTATACACCCACACAACGAGGACCAGCAAGGACTAATGCTTGGTCAGCAAAAATTAATTACATTTGTGCATGGGACAGTACAGAGGAACAGAATAGAGCGAGAGTTAAGGCTGACAATGTTGAGCATTCAACATCATACTCTGAGTGTGTCTGTGTGCGTGAATGGCTGGTGTGTGTGGCTGGTTGAGTTTGTGGCACACTTGTGTCGGGTGTCGGGAATGTAGTTTAGTCTCTTCAACTGTCATATATGTACATATAAAACATTATCAAGTAAAATGCATAATTGGTTGGCAGCCAACTGTTAGTTTAAGATTACACATTCCATTAAGAACTGGCTGTTATAAGAAGCTTACAACTCAAATGCGGACTACCCAGTTTTTTTGAACGATGAATATGAAAATAGGACGCCTTAAATTTTAAGCTCTGCATAGTGTATATAAAAACCACTTAGTATAATTTTTGGTGACAGCTAAATTTATCTGGCTTGGCCAACAGAAATGGGATTGAGCCCACTCAAAATATGGTTGATATTTGAGCGAGTAGCTCGAATGAAGTGTTTTTTACTTGCTTATTTAAACATTTAAATGGTCAATTGTTGATTTTCCATCATTTCCTGATATACATTTTATGGGGTTTACTTAATATATATGTTGCAATATTCATTTCTGTTAGAGAATGCAACAAGCAATCACAATTTAATTGTTTGTTGTAGCCGTCCTGGCATAAATCGCTTTTTTAGTAGTCGCCACGTTTTGGCAAGACTCTGTCCCCGAAAATCACATATAAGAAAAGGAATTTTATAATATATAATTACACGAATTGGTTAGTATACCAATATTGGCATGAACGCACTTTGCACTGCCCGAAGTATTTATTTCTTTCAATCAATTTGATTGTCATTTAATGGGCGGCGCTACGCACAGTTGGCCAACGCATTGTTATCGATTAGCTGTTATTTGCATACTGATCGTCCTTTCAGTCATGTCCCATAAAACGTCAACAGCAACGAAATATGTTTCACATATTTCCTCTTAAGTGTCGACCTTGTTCTGGAATGTTTTTTATAATTGTCACGTGCCCCAGAGGTGAATGTCATATGTCGATACTGGCCTAATTGTGGGTGTTGTGTAGAATATAAGTTTATGCCGATGACTACACTTTATAGGTAATTGAATTTAACTTAGTGCTGTCAAATTATCTTATCTAAGATCAATAAATGTCAACAAAAAACGTTTTTTTTTTATTCTTGTGCCACTACACGAAATCCAGTCTTAACATAATTTGATATCAATTAAACGCATTTGGGGCCACATTGCGTTAAGTGCACGATTTCTAATGAGTTTCTTTTGCCCATTTTGGCGGCTCGTCAATGTCATCAGCACAGTCTAATTAAAACATAAACGGTCTCAAGTAGCTATAATGTGCTCACGACTCACGCAATTACAGGAACTGAAGCTGATTGTTGCTGTAGCAACTGATTAAATTTGAGTCATTTGCTGGCCTTTCTGGGGGGTGGGTTGGGTGGTGCTTGGGCTTTTGGATAATCAGTGGCTTTCGGGGTTACGTAAGTTTTACAAATTACGGTGCTCACTCCCGATTGCCAGCCGGGGGGGCTTCTGCTTCAATGATTTCATTAACTATTCAGGACACAGCCACCAGTTCGCATTTTTTTTCCCTCTTTTTCCTATTTGTGATGTAGGACAGATCCAGCTGGTGCCGATTTAACAGCAGCACGAAATTTCGATTGTACCTGGTGATGACTGTAGCTTAATGAATTGCACAGTTTTTGTATTGGATATGTTTTACTAGATTCAATTAGATTACAATGCATTGGTTTCCTAATTAGTATTGATCCATTTCAAATTACTCTTTCTTTGCTCTTATTGAATTTATAGTTTTTTATCAAAGTTTAATTAATTTATAGTTTAATTCGGTTCAAGCTATTCTGCAAATGGCAAAACAAATGCACTTTTAGAAAATGTTAATGACGTGAAATAAATTACGAAATATATATCTAAGTAAAAAATAAGATAAATAAAATAATATTTTTTTGTAATATTTATAGTGAAATTTATACTCCGCACTGCAAATGTACGTAAAATTCGCTGCACAAAGGATGGGTTTCTAGACCGCATAATATTCTTTGTTTGCGGTTTAATTAACTACTAACTTATGAGCAGTTATAAGGAATTATAGCTTATGAAACTATTCAATTGGCTAAACAATGAAACATTTATGCATATTGCTTAGCCCCATTACCATATGCTTGGGCAGCTTAAAGCCGTTTTGCCCTTTAAGCCCTGTTTTATACCGTCGCAGGATATGCATTAAAGTATCTCACTATTTACTATGCGTATGGTCCTTTCCAAGGGATATGGCCTTAGGTATGCTTGTGTGTGTGTGCTGTGTGTGATGCCTTTATTCATTGTCTGGATTTTATGCGCGAAGCGTGCGGCTCGTGTCGCCAATGAAATGGTGGCTCCCTATGGGTTAAGGGACCCTATGCGAACAGCATATTAAAATGGAATGTTTGGGGATTTATTGGCTAAAATTTGCATCAACAATTTGCGCACTGGCTTACACCACAAATTTACAGCTCATTTGTTATGCAGCTAGCAATAAAATGAAACAATTTCCATCTAGTACTTATTTGCCAACTGGCATTACACATTCTATACACAAATATATATATATACATATATATATATATACATATCTGTTAATCTGTGTAGACTCTGGCTGTGCATCCGATTTTATTTATGGAATTAATTGCCGAGCTACAGATTTTGTGAGCATAAATAAACTCTCTCTCTCTCTCTCTCTCTCTCTCTCTCTCTCTCTCCGGATCTTTCTCTCTCTCTCTCGGCTTGCCTAATGAGCTTTAATTATATTTAGATATTGGCGGCAAAGTACTTTTGTAAAAGATTTTAATCTGTTTCTCAGTTTGTTATATAAATATCTGCAATGTTGCAATTGAAATTGAAATTTACATTAACCGACTGCCGTCGGCTTTTAATGATGTTTTAATCTTTTATGTTGGGCTTATTTGGGGGTCGTTTTTGTACAGATTTCCGTTTGGGTAAAAGTTTTAAGTGAAAGCTCTTCTAATTGAATTTTCCATTTTAAAGGCAACCTAATCTAAGAATAATTGCCAATTAATTATGTATTTCACTTGTGCCTCATATAAAAATTAAACCATTAAAAGTGGTGCCACAGAAATCAACCATGAGAACGTGTAACTTGCATTAGCCATTAGTTTAATGTACAATAATGGCTGCTGATAAGGGAATTGAAGGAGAATTGCAAGTTGCTCGCTTGCTATCCGTAGCAGAGCAGTCCTTGACTTACCCTCCACCTAATTAATTGCGGACTCGTGTATCGGGCAAATGGTGGCGATACAGATATCAGAGACCTAAAGTCACCTTTCTTCACAACACTATTTGGCATTTGCGTGTTGCGACTTTGGCTCCTGTCATTAGTCAATTTTTGTGCTGTTTTCCTTTTCTGTGTGTGTTCTTATCATCGCTTTTCACATTTTCCTGAGTGGGTTGTGGCTGTGTGTTCATGTTTCCTGCCCAGTTTTTGTTGTTTGTTTTGTTGTCGTTTTGTCATTGCTGCAGGTTGCCACCACCTCTAATTAAAAGTTGTGGTAAATTTTTACGGTTTGTCGTTTACCATTGTGTTTGTTTGTTTGCAGCGCGCTATTCCTTTTCCTGTGTCTGACTGTTGGTTATGCAACACAATTCTGCTACACAAAGCTGCAGGTTTTGCGGCTTTTCGTCTTGCATTTGAACTAAGTACGTCATGTGGATGCTAACCGTTGCTTGACACATAATCTCGAAAACTTTGCGATAAATAATTAAAAGAGATTTTAGCATTTGTTCCTGGTAAGAGCTTTCTCTCATACAAGCTATTTATCAGAACAAAAGCGCAGGAGCCGTTAACTGACTCCTACATCATCTCTCTATCTCTCTCTCTCTCTCTCTCTCTCTCTGTCTATCTCTCTATCTCTCTATCTCTCTCTCTATCTCTATCTCTATCTCTATCTTTCTGTCTCACTCAAACTAACTTGATATCACAAGAAATGTTTATATACCTTAATATACGCTAAGCTGTTGAAATATTTCATATACTCAACATATATATATATATATATATATATATATATGTATCTGTAGCTTTATTGTGTATCTGTATCGGTACCTGATGGTCATATGGAATTTTTGATACTTGCATTAAAACCAGTTTGTCTAAGCGCCAATTTTCCCTGCTGTCTCCATAATTCTTCTACGCCAGCCGCTGCATTGTCAGCTTTGCTATCTTTTTTATCCTCCGTCGACAGCAGACTATAAATATGCATTCGGTCCAAAGGCAACATTTCCGAAATTTATGTGCAAATGGCGAAAAAAAAATCTGCAGAAAATAGAAAAAGAAATATATGTATAAATAAATTTAGATTTATTTTTTCATTTTCTATGCGGCTTCAAATTTTCCACGAAGGAGTTTACTATATGCATTGAAACTGGCTAAGCGAATATATTGTTTGCCAAATTTAGCATGGAAAATGGCATTTGCAATCAAATTTATTATATCTTATCTGTTTAATATATATGTAAAATCTTTTTAAATAACTATTTTCCTTATGGTAAACCATTTGATCGTTTTAAATATGCTGTTTCTGTTAGAACCCAAGCTCAAGATTCACAAACATATTTCTTCTGCATTTCAGCTAAGTACAATTTCAGCTAATTACCCTTCGGAATTTTAACTGGAATAATAATAGCTTACACATTCACTTTACTTTTACAAATTAATCTTCCTTCCTTTTCTGAGTATTCCGATTTAATCAGCCAAGTTCTAATTACAGTTCTAATTAGGAGCGTGTGAAATTTCCTACTTCTTTCGGTAGCTCCAGTTATAATAATCAACAAATCCGCAGAGATTTGCCATAAGTGAATTAATTTGTACATGAATACATAAGATTATAGTAAAAGTAATCGATGCAAGCTAATTTGTGCAACGGCTGTCAACACTTTAATCCACTTCTAAAATTTAAAATGTTTTTCTTTTTGTTGTTTTTTTGTCTAAAAATATTGAATCTGAATTGGTATTTTTGAAGCTTCCCGCCACCTACGCCGCAAAGTGCCCTACGCTGGTCATTTGATGACGCCGCGTCGCCTTTGGCTTAACAAAATACCGACACAATGCGATGTGGTCATTGAGTTTCCCGAGGATGCGCCAGATGAGGCGCTTCGCTGGCTTCTGGCCCGCATACGATCTCAGCCACCAGCCGGTCTGGGCCTCCTAGTTCAAGTTAAGGCGCACGAGAGTTCCAGACGCAATGCCTTCTATGTCAGTGCGCCAGTTAATGTGTAAGTAATGCTAAATTACTTTGTCAACTTTACCATGTATGTTGCACACATAGTATAGAAATAATTTCAAGCACATTAATTTCTTGCAGCCTCTTCAAAGCCGCTGAGGAAGCCCGCCTGCCGAAACGTTTACGTCCAGATCTGGGCGGGGCATTGCGTGAGTTTACCACCCGCGAGAGCCACTGTTTCCAGCAGCTGCGTGGCGATGTCGGCAGCACGGCGTTGTTCACCTCACAGGAGCGCCAGTGGCTGGTGTTGCAGGTGTTGCAGGGACTACGCGCCGGCTGCAGCGATATTGATGCACTGCAGGGACGCGCCGCTGTCGCCGAGGGTCAGAGCATTGTGGCCGCTTGGCAGGAGTCGGGTCTAATCACACAGGTCTTTCCGCTGCACGAGACACGCTCCCTGACACAGCTGCAAACGCACTGGGTCAAGCGGATCTTTGCCCCACAGCCGCTCGGTGAGTGTCTGTACTTCAACACACAAATTCACAAATTGATTTGGGTTGGCATACAAATCTCTCAAGACTTTTGGACGGTGTTTGAATTTTTTTATATTTATATTGCAAAGGTTATCCAATTAGAGATAAGATTGACTGAAGCCGTAAAATAAATGTTATTTGAACATTTCTTGCTCGGCAAGTTGTTAAGCTTTATTGGAACCCCAAAGAAGAAGAGATTTTCATGTCAGCCGCGTAAGATATATCATTTTTTACTAGACATATGTTCTGTGCGATTTGCAGATGATATAGCCGCATACTTTGGCGTTAAGGTCGCGCTCTACTTTGCCTGGCTGGGCCACTACACTTGTGCTCTGGGCGTGCCGGCTGTCTTTGGCACCATACTCTACTGCATATTGTGGGGCAAGGGCCAAACCGCTCAGGATATGGGCCATGTGCTGTTCTCGCTGTTTAATGTAGCCTGGGCATCGCTGTATTTGGAGGCCTGGAAGCGGTACTCCGTGGAGTTGGCCTTTCGTTGGGGCACACTATCCACGCCCCCAGAGCTACTCGAACCGCCCAGGCCGCTCTATAAAGTGAGTAGTCCCCCATCGACACTCAATTCTGATTAACTTGGCTAACACCTCAATCTGCTGTCTATTGTCAACAGGGTCCGCTGGAGGAGAACAATGTGACGGGTCGATTAGAGCCCAAGGAGGCACCCGCCTGGCAGCGTCGTGCCTTTCGTTATTTGGTCAGCTTTCCAGTGATTGGACTCTGCCTCTGCGTGGTGTTTGCTGTGATGTTTCTCATGCTGCGGTTCCAGGTGAGATAACATTAAAAACATCTTTGGTTTATTGACTACTGTGTGTCTCCCCTGCAAAGAAGAGAGACAAGTTTGTTCTTTTTTTTATTTAGCATGTTTTACATTTTCGGTAACTTTGTTTTTTATGCCAAAGAGTAAGCAAAGATTAAATAAATTAAGACCTCAATACGAACGTCCTTTCTAAGTATTTACTTGTTGTAGATGTTATGGCTCTAAAGTTTTGAATTTATTAATTTCCTGTTGACTAATATCAGTCAACACAGAAAAATACAAAAATCTAAATAGAAATAAAATTAAAAATAAAATTAAATATTTAACGTTATGTTCAGAAATAAGAAAACTGGATATTTTGGAGAACATTTTCATTATAATCTTTAATTATAAAATGGAATTCCTATGACGTTGCTCTACACTAGTCAATTAATTCAAAATACGAAACATATAATTCAGTTATTACTTATTTTGTTTATACGAGAGCCACTTTCTCAACGAAATTTTAATTTTGTTGGTTAGTGAAAGCTATCAGATCATTGATGTACAGTTTTCATGAATATAAAGCTATGTCAAATTTGGGTTATTCACTTTTCGACCTGTACTCACAAATATGTTCTTAACAATATTCAAGTTTAGAGTTAATTTACGCAACTTAACAGCATTTCAAATTAAGGTCAATAGACTTACTTAAAGTATCGGGTAATATCATCATTGAGTAACAGTCAATATGCTAATCTAATGTCGAGGGTATTACCTCTTTAGTATTCCCTTGGGGAATTGCACGATTATCACACAGTGCGTATAATTAATATGGTTTTTTATGACAAATGAGACCCAAACCCATTCGAATTCCCACGATGTGTGTCATAATTTGGGAACGAGAGTGTGTGTTTGTGTGTGTGTGTGTGTGTGTGTGTGTGTGTGTGTGTGTGTTAAGTTTAGCGCCTTTTAATGTGTGTGTGTGGGGTGTGTTTATCAATTTGCTTAGCGGTATCCATTCGCAATTCGTTAGCGTGCTTGCTGCTGCTGCTGCTGCTGTTGTTGCTCTTCACACTCCTTTGAGCACACGCACACTTTCACAAGCACGTACACACATTAACTGCCACACACTCGCACACTCGCGCACACTCGCACACACACTCGCACACCCACCATTCACACTCATTCTCCGATTGACGCTTGCTCTGCTGCATTTGGCTTTCTTATGTTTGTTTTTTTTCGGTTCGTTTTCGTTTTCTTTTTATTTTTGTTGATTTTTATTTACTTTCGTTTGCAGTGCACAAGCAAATACAAATACAACAAAGTCAAATGAAATGAAAACGTTATTTATCATACATCACGCCTCATTGAATTGTTTTCTTTCTTTCCGTTCTTTCTTCGTTTGTTTGTTGTTTCTTTTCCGCAGGATTGGCTGGATCATCATAACATACCCGATAAAGGAATTGCTCAATGCATGTATAATTTGCACAAGGTTTTTATTCATTTTTAACTCTTTCTTATTCTTATTATAATTACTCGTACTAGTATATATATATACATATATATATATATATATATATATATATATGTATATGTATTTTTTGTGCTCACACTTCAACGATCAGTAAAACTAGCTATCACGTCATCCATGTCTCGTACTCACCACTCGTAACAATACCAAAGACCTAACCTGCTCTTCATAAGAGGTGTGATGGGGCTAAGTTTTGCAAAGGGTGCCGGGCGAATTGTAATTTTCTCTTCAGTCTGAATCTAAACCACATTTCATCTACGACAAGATGGACGTCCTGGATAATACTAATCGACTTGTTGGCATCTTCATAAGGTATCAATTGATAAGTCGTCGTATCCATGTCAGTCTGTCTTTTAAGCACTGTGTTGTTTTGTGGTTATTATTAGATAAAGAACCGATTTTTTGTAGATTTAAAAATGGAACTGTAAATCAATATACCATGTCTTAATAAGTTAAGATTATTTAATTTTATTTAATCGATTCAAAATAGAAGTTTCCAAATTTTTTTTTATATATTTGAAATAATTTTGTTATCTATGAACTGAGTTAGAGCCTTTTTAGGTTAGGTATTAAGTATTACATCAAAGGAAAATATAATTTGATAATTATAATATAAACTATTGAATTATATAATAAAAGGTGAAAGTTTCATATAACATGTTAGTGCTGAACAACTTTCTGTAAGTAAGTTAAAAAAGAAGCTTCGCCACTTTCAACTTGTGCTTGGCTTTGCGAGTTTTAATTAAAACTTTATCCATACGCACTCGTGGCGCATTTTTGCAATGCCTTTTGGCCAACAATTTACATTGGAACTTTTTAAGGCAAATACACAAACACACATGCAAAATGTCGAAAGAGAAGAATTCTTAGCTGGCATTGATTAAAATGCTCCGAAAATGGCCAGCGGCATTGGCATTGTTACAGTTTTCAGTGGGTGTCCCAAAGTTAAGGAGGCCGAAAGAAAAGCGAAATAGAAACGAAAAGTGTACATTGATAAAATGGGCAACGCCTTGCTTGACATTCGCCATATTTTACGCATAATTGAATGCTATGAATAACAACAACGACAACAACCGACAACAAGAATCAACAATGGCCACAGCTATAACAAAAGATAATGCCAACAAAGTGGTATAGCAATTATTTAGGCATCCTCCATTTCCACGTCCTAATTTAGGAGCAATTTCTAACAATGAAACAATTAAAGACACTCAAAAGAACAAATCTCTTTAGTAGAAACTGAGCAAATTTGCCATTTAGCACATTGTTGTATATCAATATTTTGGTCGGTCTATGTACAGTTTAGTATGGGTTGTACAATATATAGGTATCATTGTTGAAACTCCTTGGGTAACCGAGACTGTATCACAAATTGCTTAAGCTGCTTAACAACAATGAAACAGACAAGGTTGTGTTCAAATTGTGTTATCACAATTAGTGCTTCAACTTATCCTCTTCTGATTTAAATCTGGTTGGTCTAACATAAGTTCGCTTCTATCTGTAGAGCAGGCTGAATAGAAATTGCGTCATTAACAAGCCGTGAATTGTGTAATAGAGCTATCACTTTGTGGATACATTTCATTTCCGTTAGTTCTAGCACTAAATCCGGCCAACTCGGACAATGACATTATTATGCTGCTGTCCTTTCTCATGCATTCTTTTATGCACTTAATAGAACCAAGTAAGAATGCTGTTTTCGAGTGAGCTCGCTACAATATACCCTGAACATAACTTTTTATTATTACGGTTTTATTGTCAAATTTACCATTTTACCCCGGCACAGTTACTAAAGAATCAACTGACAAGAAATGCTTTCGCCTGCAGAGAGTAATGAGATCAATGCGTTTTTAACTATCCGATTTCGATGACAATTTTACAATTGATGAATGATATTTCAGGTAGTATTGTATATTAATTGGAAGACGCAAATCGGTATACATATGTCAATATTTGCGAAACAAGGGCAGTTGTCGATACAAATTAAATAAGCTTTATCTGTACTCGGTAGAAGAGAATTTATATGCCACATTTGAAGTCTGCGAGATTCGCGCGTTGATGCAGGCGGACAGGCGGACAGGCGGACAGGCGGACATGGCCATACCTATTTGGCTGTTGATATTGCTCAAGAATATATATGATGTGGCAGATGTTTCCTCCTGCCTTTTACATACTCTTGCACAAAACCATTATATCCGTTTTTGCTCATTTTTAATGCGTTCAGGATATTAAAAGAGAACCTAAAAACTGGAACACAAACAATGCATTTTGGCTTAAAAGCGCTTACATCTGACAGAGCAGTCTGCTGCGTGTGTTTGTTTATGTGTGTATGTGTGTGTGTCTTTGTTTATGTGTGTGTGTGTGTGTGTTTGTGTATATGTGTGTGTCTGTGTATGAGTGTGTGTTTGTGTTTTTGTGTATGTGTGTGTCGGGGTTCAGCACGTCGCCCAATTGCTCAGTGTAGTAAAAGAGTTAAGTACTCGCGTAAAGTAAAGCTAACTAAATTGTGGTTCTAGTTTTAATGCGCCGCTCTTGAGCTTCTAATGGCAAGAGCTTAAAATATAGTATATATATATATATACATATATATATATATAGAGCTAGTAGCACATCAAAAGTCCCTAAAAAAAATCATTACAAAAAATATTACTAAATATTTTACTTTATTTGCAAGGATAGACATTTTTTGGGGCATCATAAAGATTTTTAAAATTTAAAAATATTAAATTTTACTTTAATTTTATATGTTTTATATAGTCTATTTTAAATTGAATTTAAACATATTGAAAAATACAAATTCATATCAAATCAAATTAAAAGGGTTTCTAAGTCATAGTTCATTATTTTATTGTTATACATGTATGTTCTTTAAAAAATACATGATTATACTTAATATGTAAGTTAATCCCATATGCCACATGATTATAATGCTGCAAACACTTTGCAATCATAATCATTCATAATATCCTGTTCTTTATGCTGTGCTGCTCATGACAATAACGAGTTGCGGAAATTATGAAATTCAGCTTGCAGTTGAGCCGACTACCTTAGCCCAACACAAGCTGCTAATTAAGTTGAAAATGATGCAATAACACAACAGAGACCCACACATATACATATATATATGTAAAAACACACAGACTCTCGCTGCAGCAGTGGCAAATTAAAAAGCGCAAACTGCTTTTGTTATTGTGTGCCACAAAATGGGCGCCTGCTGGTAGGCAATGAGTTTATTGTTGTTACAATACCCAGCAAAAGTGGCGGGCTGCGCCATATATTCCTATGGAATACATTTTAAACAAAGGAATATTTTTGATAAAGTATGGTGTCTGTACCAAATTATGGAATTTAAGTCTCTGCTATTCAGAAATAAATATGACTTTTTATTTATTTATTTAATGTGCATTTCAAAAATCCACAATTTTTAATAAAGGTATTACAAAAAACTAAAATAGAAGTTACAAAACAAATTATATACAATTAAAAGTGAGAATTAAACTTATGTTAAAAATAAAAAATAATAATATAAAAGTAAAACATTTATAGCAAGGATGAGGAAAGTCAAGAAAACGCACAATCAGACCTATTCAGGGGTATATCATAGTCTGGTAATTTTTTGACTTTGGTTTGAAATTAAAATATCCCTTAACTGTTTCGAGTTTACCCCGGAGACTGCATATGGCAGTTTGAGTTCTCAGCCAGAAATGCCATTGTACACAAAACGTTTAATAACCATTCAACTCCCCCATCATCGTGGCCTTTTGCCCAACCACTTCACACCGGAAATATCTTAATGTAATCAGGGCTGCAATATAGTAAATGAAGTGCGTGTATCGTAATTGACTTGCCGGCAAAATCAAATGCTATTTAATGTGTTGAGGGCAACCAGAAAAACTATGTTTGGTTAATGTGCTCGATTGACAAGTTGCCACTTCTTTATTCCCACTCTCTCTTTCTTTGGCTTCTGTATATTATATCAGTTAATTTGTGTAAGTATGTACTCATTAATTTTATTTGTTTTTTTGTGTGTTCTAGGATTGGTGGGACTCCAAGTTGCCGGAGGACAGTGTTCTGTGCTGTCTGAGTGTGATACCCAAAGTGCTTTTGGCTGGTGCGATTACCTTAATGGATGAGGCATATTTCAAATTGGCAGTTTGGCTTAACGATCGAGGTAAGACATAATTGAACAACAGCTTTGGATAATTAATCTATAAACATTAATATGCTCCATAGAAAATTATCGACTGCAATCGAAGTATGAGAACCATTTGATAGCTAAAGTGGCCCTCTTTCAATTTGTCAACTCGTTTCTATCGCTCTTCTACATTGCCTTTTATTTGCGCGATGAGGATAAGCTTAAAGAGGTTTGCTCAAAATATTCTATGCATTTTATTACAATTATTTAAACTCTCTGCACATTTTCAGCAACTTGCTGGCCTGCTAATCTCCCGCCAAATCATTGGCAACTTACGCGAATCGGCAATTCCATATTTCTTGGAGCAATGGAAGCTAGCCAAACTGAGCTTCAATATGTGGGGTGCCCTCAGTCCCACACAGACTGTGAATCGCAGTCTGGCAGATGAACTGGCCACCGCCGAGCAGAAACTTAAGGATGAGGCAGCTGCTGCCACATCCACAACGCAGGGCCAACAGGAGCAGCAGCAGCAGCAGCAGCAGCAGCAGCAGCAGCAGCATGCGACAAGCAAACGCAACATTGGCCAGGCTGAGATTGAGAGCTCATTTTATAAGGTTAGTGCTATAGGAAAATATTAACAAATCTGTACTGCCAAAAAAAAAAGCGAAAATCTATTAACGAAAATAATAAATTCAGAATGGTTTCTTCAACAATGCCAAAAAACACTTTAGATAAAAAGCTAACTTTTAGTTCAAGTGGAAGTTGGCTGAGAGTCAAATAAATAAATTGTGATAAGCACCATTTAAATATAGTCTCTGGCTTATGAAATTCAGAATGGTTTCTTAAACAAGTGCCAAATAAATGAAATTTGAGTTAAAAAGCATACAAAACGTTAAAAAATGTTGTACATGTATGAAAATAGACGTAGTTTTGAGTCAATCAGAATAGCTAATTTACGTATAAAATAAAAAGCGTACCATTTTAGCATAATTTAGATTCTTCGACTATTTTTTAATAACCAAATAATTAGATCTGAGTTGAATCATTGTTCTTAATTTCTTATAATTCATGTTTTTCCTTGTCTTACTACGGAAAAGTTGATTTTGCTATTGGAAACTAGGAGTATATTTTAAAGTGATTTTTTGTGTTTTGCAGTACGATGGCACCTTCTCGGATCATTTGGAGATGCTGGTGCAGATGGGTTACGTGGTCCTCTTCTCGGCTGCATTTCCCCTGGCTGGCATTTGTGCGCTCATAAACAACCTAATGGAAATACGCTCGGATGCATTCAAGCTGGCCCATGTGCACCAGCGTCCATTTGGGCAGCGTGTGGCCAACATTGGCACCTGGCAGAATGCGTTGAGTATCCTGTCGCTGGCCGCGGTAATTGTGAATTGTGCGCTGATCGGTTTGTCCGGTCAGGTGTCTCGCCTGTGGCCCGGTCTGTCAACCGCACAGACTATTATATTGATAGTTACACTGGAGGTAAGTGTGATCTCTGGATTCTCCGGATATTATAATTTTGTCATAAAGTTTGTAATTTATTGAAGAAGAATTTTCCGATCCCATGAAGGGGAATCGTATAATCCGTCTGTCTATTCCTATACGAACTAGTCCCTCAGTTTAAAAGGTGTCTTGATGAAATACGAAATACGAAATGATAGCTGATATAGCATCGATCGGTCAACACAATATATCTGAAGTAAACTCATTATTAGCGATCTATATTGTGCCTGGGAACAATCGGTCGAAGGATGTAATGTTTTGGGTGGCCTAAAATAGCGTTTCTTGTTTTTATTTTTGGTTCACAGCACATCATGCTGGGACTGCGGCAGGCGTTGACATGGCTGCTGCCGGAGCTGCCCTCCTGGCTGGCGGCGGAGATAGCTCGGGCCGAGCACTGTCGTCGTGAGATGCAATGCAAGGGCACCTCGCCACGTCCCACACCTCCGACACCGCCATCAACCACATCCACACAGCCGGAGCAAGAGGGCACGGGTGGCTCGAACACCACACACGATCAGTCCATGGAGAGTCAGCTGGCCGAGAATATGCTGCTCTATGGCCACGAACTGGCTGCCAGCTATGGGCGGAGTAGCATCGAGGCGGACGTTAATATTTATGAGAGTCGCGACTCCTCGCCGGATTCGCCACCATCGCAGGTGCGTGTTAAGCGTGTGCATTCATTTAAAATGAAATTGATTAATTTACACATTTTATTTAAATATTGCAGACGAGCACAATACTCATACGTCCGCTGCATGAATCGACACCGCCGCACGGTGGCGCCTCGCTGGCCAGCCTGCATCTGGATGGGAATGGGTGAGGCAGCAAATTAGTATAAAATATTAATATAGGACAGCCTAAGTTATTTTGCACACGCCAACTCAATTAAGTACACACCCACACACACACCAAATACATAAGCACACACACATGCCACACATACATGCCACACATATACACTCATACTCTTATACATATGTGCACCTTGGACGCACGTTCAAAGTTCTCGTAATAATTTCCAACAAGTCTTGTTTATGTAAATATTTTCATTCTTATTTAATTGATTAAATAATGGGCACTGTTTTTTTTGTATTACTTCTATGTATATTTACTTTGCCCACACGAATTTATATTTTTTCCAACAAAAAAATCTTGTACAGTGCTTGTAAAAGTTGTAGACAAAAATCGCTATTCTTCATACCGGAAATACCGTCATTTCTTGGATGTTCGGTGCGCAATTTGAGCGCTCTGTCATCTCACAGCCAAAGAATGCAACAACAACAGCTGCCTAGCGGGTAAATCTAGTCTATATCAATCTATAGTTGCAGTACATAGATGTTTACATGTACAAACACAGTGTTTGCAAATGCTACTCTCCATCTTCATTTTTGAATGGAGCAATAGTAGAAAAAAAACTCTTTCGCTCTGCTCTGATTTGCAAGGCAATATCAGTAGCAATAGTAGAGCAATATTACTATTGCTCTTGCTGCTATGGTGGTAGTAAATTCAAACACTGTACATACAGAAATTTGTATATATTGTACACATTTGGACATAAGTACACATATATCTGAATCTAAAATACCGATATTTGTTCTCGTTTTTGCTGTGTGTTGTTGTTCTTTTCGCTTTCCGAAATTCAAAATTTGTGATGCAAAACTTTTCTCCCATTGGCACAGCTCGTAACTTATATATATATATATATATTATATTTTTTTGTTTGTTAATATAATGTAAATAGTATGTCATGTAGCGGTATTCCAGCAAATCGAATAACTAAAGGTTTGTTCATTTTTGATTTGGAAAATATTTGAACAAAAGCTCGCTAAATATTTTTAATGACTTTCACAATTAAAAACTTTCAAAAATATGCCGGAACTTAAGTCAAACAAAGAACATATGAAATTGAATGAAAAAGTTAATTCGATCACTGGAATACCCGCTACTTTTCTTCAACATTATAAACAAATTCACACTCGATTTTGATCTCTTTTATGTCTCGCTTGCTCATATGGCACTTTACAGCGCTTCAGCTAGCACACTAGCTCTAAACTCTGCCGCTGCTAGCTACGCTCAGCTGCGAATGCAGTCGATGCTTATACAAGATATACCGCCGTTCCGTAAGAAATCTAGTGATTCGGCCGATCATACTGGCAGCAGCACAGGCAGCAGTCCACAGCGTGTCTCGATGCGTCAGTTGCAACTGCAACAACTACAACAACAGTCAGCCCACCAGCAACAGCAGCAGCAACAACAACAGCAACAACAAACATCTAAAATCCCTGAGATTCCGCCGTACAACAAGACGCGTAAAATATCCGCGGAGAGTGCAACACAATTGCAGATGAGCGTAAGACATAGATCAACATTTGTATTTCATATTTTCTCTAGATATATAAACACAAACATAAAAAGTCGGCATACTGATTGAACATTACTGTGTTTAGTTGAAACCCTTGGTGCTTAAATACAAACCTAGTTAGTAGGTACTACTATGACACCTATTCCACAAAATACCAAGTACAAAACTTGTGGCATCCTCTGTGAGTAGTTTCGTAAACTTTTGATTTGTAAAATTTTGCCAAATTTACGTCACACCTCTACATAAAAACCTGAGCTATTCCGCTAAAAGAACACCTATTTTATTTTTGTCGATCATAGATTGAACTGTAAATGCACAAAACATAAAAATAAAAAAACCGGAAAAACGATAAAAAAAATGATAAAAATTATGATTATGATGATTATGTGCACCTAACGGCGAAAATGTTTCCTTCCAACCTTGACTCTTATTGAATATTTTCAACGGGCACAGCTTATGAAATATTAATAATTTAAATTATTTTTCAAAATTTTGCACAATTTAAGTAAACACCGGTATTCTTCTCTCAAAAAAAAAAACCTCATATTTGAAATTTTTCGATTTTCAACGGGATGGAAAAATTTTACATAAAAAATGAAAAATAAATAATTATATAGGCTACATAGGTAATACATTAAACAGTGCACACACTTAATCAAAACAATCCAGAAGTTACTCTAACATCATTCTCCTGTTTAAAGGATAAACTACACATTAAACTCCACGGACCTGAATGGATGTCCCGCTTAAAGGTCAACGATAATACGAGCCTGCATAGAAGCATAGATTGTATTGCCAAGGTAGTCGAGAGATAACTGACATGAAACCCCAATTAAATATGTGTTAATCGATGTGTGCTCGATGTGGGTTTTGATATACCCACCATATATAGATATATATAATATATATAATATTCTCAATGTATTCAATTTAAATGTTTGCGTTGCAATTAAGGCTGCGTTCTGTACGTAGTTAAGATCTATTGAGGCAACTAAAATATATTTAATAACAATCATCTTAAAGGCTCAAACTTCTCGGCATGGCAATTGCTTGATCTCACACATACATATGTATAACCAATTTCACGCTGGCTTCCAACACACCCACAAACCCATTATTACCACGTGCATGTAACAAGCTTTAAGTGTGTGTTTGTGCGTAGTATGCATAAGATAATAAGCAGGTCGGTTAACCTTATTCTGTATATCCTCCCTATATCCAATCACAAGGAACTCGGCAACAGTGCAGCAGATAACACCGATATTTTAAAGCCAGCGCCGTCGTGGAGCAATGTGGCGCTTAAGACGGGCGCAACAAGCAGCTTGATGTTGGCCACACCGCCAGCCTCCCAGCAGCAACAGCAGCAGCAGCAACAACAACATCATCACATTGTTGCCTCATCATCATCCTCATCGGGCGGCGGGGGCAGCGTTTTTAGTCCTAGTGGCGCCGGCCCCACAGCCAGCGGCAGTGGCATTAGCAATTCACAGTCTCGACCCAGCGTGGGCGCTCTATCGAATTCCTCATCAGGCTCATCACACAAGCAGCAGCAGAAGCTGGCGAAGGAGGAACGAGAACGGGAACGAGAACGAGAACGGGAACGGGAACGGGAACGAGAACGAGAGCAGGAACAGGCACAAGCAGCTGCTGCTGCAGTCACTGCATCCACTTCTGCTGCATCCGGCAGTGCAGACGACGAGACAACAAAGGGTGAGTTCAACAAATTGCGCAAACAGGAAAAACCTTTAATTAATTTGACAAATATTTGCTTTACAGCTGCTGAATTGGCGGCCAAGAAATCGCGGCTTAAACAGAAGCTGGTCAAAAGTGCACGCTCTGTGGCCATATTCTCACTCAAGCTGAAGGAGCGAAGACAGCGCGAGGCTGAAAAGGCGGCGACAATTGCCGTCGAGCATGCCAAGGTAGACGAGATGAGTTGACACGACTATATATATAATATATATATATACTTGATTTCTTTGCATTTTTCAGGCTCTGGCCAAGCTGCCCATGCCCCAGCCCGTCGGCGGTGAATTGTCCTTAATACCCATCGAACACCTAATACAAATTGAGGATATTATGCCAGCGATCAAGGCTGCAGCAACAGTAACAACATCGACCTCATCGTCACAAGCTACTTCTTCTCTGTATCAGCATCAACAGCAGCAGCAGCATCAACAGCAGCATCAACAGCAGCAGCAGCAGCAGCAGCAACAACAGCAGCAGCATCAACAGCAGCAACAGCAACAACAGCAGCAACAGCAGCATTATCACACGGATAACTAAGCTTAACTCAAAACAACAAAAAAAAAAACTAAAACAAAAACGTATCTAACCCCAGCGCACATTGTAAATAGTTTTTTCTATGCACAACCTCATCTGGCCCAGTTTTAAATGATCTTTATATAAAGAAAACTAAACAGAACCATAACTTTAATTGATGATATGAGCAATTTGCTGAATGTGTGTCTTGTCCAGAGTTGGAAGCAACTAAATAACCTATACATATTTAGTAATACTCACTCACAATAACAACTAATTACCGAAAAGAAAAAAAAACCAAAACAAAAATATTTCATTAAATGGCTAAAAATCACAATCACAAATCGGAAAGTGGCTTGAGTCGCTTAAAATGTTGTCTTCATCAAACTCGCAAATCGCATAAATGTTAGTCAAATGAAATATAAAACGAATTTTGTTTAGCGTTTTAGTCGTTAAATGTTTTTTGAGTAGTTAATGTTATTAGCGTAGAGCTAACAAAATTATAAACAAAATCAAAAGAAAAAAAGCAATTTGTTAAAAGTTGATGTTACGTTTTGCATTTATGTTGCCAGTAAGTGATTATGTATTACTGATATTTAAAATAATGACATACATACGTACTTAACAGTGTGCTGCAATGAGTATTTTCTGATCTTGCGTACTACTACTTAGTTTAATATGGTTCTTAATGTTAATCATTATTAAAAGCACGCTTTTGACAATTCAGTTAAATACACTAATGTGTATTTGCTTTCGGTACCCATTGCAGTAGTCGTATTTTATGAAATTCAAAGACAGACACACAAACACACACACACACACACAGACACACACTCACTTATACAACGACAAACTGTGTTCGCATATGTCGTCCATTGTTCCTTCCATCTATATATATTTACAAAAGACAGACAAAGTGAGAGGAGAGAATTAGTCGGGAATGTTACAAGGATAAATCGCCGCACTCGCTTCAAAATGGAAATAAATCTATATTTACAAGAATTCGAATACAGTAAAAATGTTGCATAAAGCTTTGTATAACTATTTTTAATTTGTTTACTGCTTGAGCAAATCACGAGTATTTATAGTATTTAGGCTGTACACATACAAAAGGACAACCACACACACACACACACATACACACACACACAAACACACACAAAACTCTACCGATGGATATTTGTACATAATATTTAGCATTTAAGTGTCAACGAGAAATTTACACAAAATACAAAATAATTAAAATTATATATGACTTTGTGTTGGAAACGAAAAAAACGAATTAAGTAATATATTTGACAAAAATATTTGAAACAACTTTTTTATGTGGTCTTCTTTTCGGCTGGGTATTTATCTTACAGAACAGCTAATCAACTCAGGAAACCGTAGTATATTTTGTGGAGGCGCTAATACTACAAAGATGTCTCAGAATTACAAAATAGGTTTCAATAAGTACATATTACAAATGAAAATGAAATTCTTTAGCTTAAATAAAGTTATAATGAATGAGTAATGAACAGGCTAAGACTAGGGAAAACTTTTAAATGAAATTCCAAGCTAAAGTAAAATCGAAATATTGTTGAAGCATTGGTGATTCAAGTCTAATGAACAGGAAATTTGATAATAAGAAATGTGTCTATGGAAGACGATGTTATTATTTGTATATGGAATGAGAATACATAAGATAAAAATACATATGAAGAAAGCATGAAAGATAAATAAATGAATCAACTCGAGTAATGATATTTTTTAAAATTGTTTTTATTATTTATTTTTAACTTTTTCTTATTTACGTATCAGGTATACACTTGTAATTTACTACGCAGGTCACAATGTCATTTAAAATTAATCATAAAATTACAATTATAAATATTCTTAATAAATAATTTTAAAAATATTCTTGAAATGAATAGTAACAATTTATTATTAGTTTAATTTGAATTATATTATTGAATATCCATAATATGATAACTTTAAATATGCCTAAAGAATCATAATTCCATCACCTCAATGATATTTAATCATTTTGCAACAATGTAGACCAGAAATGCGATTTACCGCCAATCTTTCGTATAATTCCTGGTAGTAGATTCCAAGCACACAGCATAGATAAAAGATTGTCAGGATAACAGGATAGCTTATGTCGAATTACACAAATTTTTATTTCCTAGTCGAGATTGCAAAATGTAGTTTGTCAAACAAATACATGGACCGGCGGAGATATATATATGATATTTTACGCATTAATATGATTGCTGAGTAGCAGAAGGTACATTATATATACAGCTGGCCGTGCTGTTAACATCAAATTTCAATTTATGTTGCGATCCTGTTCGTTGTATAGAGTCACTAAGCAGACAATAAAAAACATGCTCTCAGCACCCGAAAGAGAGGAGTACCCAAAATATCCGATTTTTTCATGTAGTCACTTCTTAGTCTATTTGACGTGTTTATGTATTGTCTGCTTAGTGGTTGAGTCCAATGATCATAGAGTGTTCTCCAAAATTTTATAAAACCAAAATTAACAGCGCATGTGGCAAGTATCTGTCACAGATACAACAAGCATGCCATTGAGTCAACCATTCAGTGGACGACGCACTAACTCATCCCGTAATGTGCATTATATATGCATGTCTACGTACTTACCACTACATATACAGATATATATATATATATATATATATATGCATTTTTTTTAAATGGACGTCGACTCGTGCGCTTGCCCGCCTGGCTGTTGGGGGCTTTAAAGCGCGAGCTAATTAGCGGTACGTGCGGAGTGTGTTTTGTCAGGCGCTCGAAATGGAATCGGCCCGGAGCTGGGATCGAGCACTGTGACTGGATCTGGGGGCATTGCCTGGCACTCAACGGGCAGCAGCAGAGATTGCGTTGTGTTATCAACCTATTTAAATCAGCAGGCAGGCGGACAACTCACCTGTAACAATGACATGTGTTGCTGTTCCTGTTGATGAGAGTGCTTCAAGTATGCAAGTTTGACCCCTGTGTTCGCATTTACCTCCCCACCGCACCTGATGCATATTCTGCTTGACTATAAAACAAAATGAGAAATGTTGTTGCACAAAAATAATAAAAACAGCAAAAAGATAATAAATAAACACTTGTTCAGACATATGCACTCGTACTACGATACTGAATGCTCTATTAGATTTAAACGTAATGATTAAACCGTTGCCGTAGTGCGTGTGTAATCAATTTGATGTTCCTGCTACGCCCTGGAAAGCTTTCAACTGGCCCACAGTCATTATCCTTGACCCATGGATGCTTCAACGTACAATGCCTCATTTTTATAAGCTGATATTGTTCACAGTTCTATCTCCTTGAGTTGATAATTAAAAATAGTTGTCCATTTGTGCATTGGAATTTTACATCAGCTCCAAGATACATCAGAGCCATCAATCGATTTACTTTTGATTGTGGCACTGAACTCAGCTCAAAATTGTTCTGAAATCTAGAATAATGTTCTGGTTTTTAGAAACAATTTCTAAGTATACGAAACAAATATCGAAACAAACGTAGAGAGGCTTAATGTATTATTCAGAAATATATCTCTTAATAATGGAAAATATTTCCAAAGAATTTATATTCAAACTATATATTGTATTATAATTTAAGTTCTTGAAGTATGTACTTACAAAAAATATATCATTTTTAAAAATCCATAGAGACTTTCACGTTCTTATATATTAATGCGAAGTTTATTTAATATCACTACAAGTAAGGGTGAATTTCCACTCAAGAAATGTAATTTAAAATCATTAGGAACCAATACGGTCAAAAATGACTAGTAACTTTTCCAATAATACTTTTACAATTGCAACCTTTCAAAAATTCCTATTGCTTTGACTTAAATGCCATCGCCTTACGTTCTCCCAGCGGCTCTGTGTTTAATTTGATTTAAGCCGACACAAATGGCAAATTCATTTTAAGTTCACCGGAAATTGCAACAAACGGTTGACCCACCAAAAAACAAACGACGGGCAATAAAAAGAAAAGAAGAAAAAAACTATACACAAAAAAAAAAAAAAAAAACTATACTCAACGGGCCAATCAAAAGAGCAAAACTCTAAGATAAATCTGCGCAATAACCAAACGAAAAGTAACATCAAAAATAAAATAAAGAAACAGCAAAAGGCGACCGTGTAGATATTGCCAAGCAGGCCAAGCAGCAATGACAAGCCATGTAGGAAACCATAACGAGCCGACGTTGCTATATGAATGTACATACATATGGGTCTAGAGATCAGCACATGATGACCGAAGGCTGACCAAATGATCATGATCATGATGCTGATGATGCTGATGATGATGATGCTGATGATGATGATGATGCTGATGATGAAACATCAAAAGCAACTAAAGTCTGAGCTTTATGAGCGATATTACCGTAAGATAATGAAAACTGTGGGGCGTTGGCTGTTTGGTGAAATCTCGTTGGCAGCACCTGACCCGAATATGTTTCACATTGCCCAGTTACAGTTAAACGCCATTTTTTCCGTTGAATTTTGTGGTCATTAAGCGAGTGAGAGAGATAGCAATGATCGTACAGAGAGCATCAGAGCCACAGCATCAGCTAAAGCTATAGCATTAGCTTCAGTAGCAAAGACAACAACAGCAAACTGGCAACGAATGTTGCCCTCAAAAATGAAACATGGCCACGCCTCGAGGGCGCAACGGTAAATGGCCCAAATGTTGTCTTAAAGTTATTTTTGTTTTTTGGTCATCGTTTGTTGGCCATCTTGACCCATGGTTTATTCACCTGTCGTCATAGTCAACTTGAAATAAAAATTAAAAATTAAAATTGCAATAACTCTTATTTCTTGCTGTTGTTGTTATATTGCTCATACACGGAGTGTTTTTTGTTATTATTGTTGTTGCTTTGTTTTTATCTTAATGAAACTTTTTAAATCGCTTTTAACAAACGTCGGACTATTAAGCCAGTCGCTATTTATAAAGCTCACACTCTCCGCATTTGAGATCCGATTTAAATGCATTTAATTTTGTGGCATGTGAAAATTAATTACATTTAATTACCTACCTTACCAACCACCCCACCCCATGCGAGCTCGGCCATACAAGTTGCCGTTTCGACGGCAATTGTTGCCTTTGTTTGTTGTATTTTAATATCCTGTACCCATTAACAACTTATGAAAAAGGTATACAAAATCGTAGAAAAGTCTCTCAGTGGCCAGACCAGCCATTTGAGATCTTCTTGAGTACGTAAATTCTTGTTCCAAAATCATCAGATTTGTTACAGAGTCCAGTTGAATAAAAATACACATTTGCTCCACTGTAATTTTAAAGGAAGTCATTACTTAAATATATTCAAGCATTACTGGTCGATCAGACAACAAATAGAGAAAGTAAATATATTTTCAAGTTAAATAAAGGGTATCTAATATTCTTATAAGTTCATTCTCGATTGTCGTTTTTTTTTGTGATTTTTGTTTGTTATTTGTGCTCTTTAATTGCTTTATAATTTAAATTTTCGTTCATCCGCAGCGATCATAAAACCGACAGACTGACAGACTGACTGACTGACTGCCTGTCTGGCCATGCAGTAGCCGAAAAGTAGCTGAGAAATCGCTTTAATGTGCCACCTGTGGATTGTGTCTACCGTTCGAGAATGAAACGTTTAAAGGTCAAATGAGATCTTTTAATTGAATTTCAAACGAAATGTACTTAGGGCACCCGTTCCCAGGCCGTTCACATTGTCGGCTAAAAAAGAGATCGATACGTTACTCGTATAAGCAAATTAAACGGAAGCTCTGGGTGATTTGAACTTGTTGCCGCTCCCCAAGATTTGGCCTAGAGATCCAAATGTCTTGGCGTCTTTGGTGTCTGTGCTCTAATTAGGCAACAATTAGTTGCTGGCCTAGCAAATGAAACCGGCAGATTTGATCAGGTCCACGTTATTAAGGTCAGTCAGCATATAAACTATTACTGGTATTAATCAGCAACAAGGAAATCTGTTGTTTTTAAAAGACGAGATAAACCTACACACGCGCCACTTCAAAGCTCCAAATGTCTCCAGTGATGATATTCCATCGACTGTTATTTTGTAGGCAGCCAATATCATATCAACCCAATATTCCATTATTCCCTGTTGAGCCGCATACATTTTGGTTATGTTTTCAACTTGGTTCTCGGTTCTCTGTCAAGTTTTAGTGCATTTTTACTCAAATGTCTGAGATTTTTTTTTTTGTTTTCTTCATTTTAATGAAAAAATATTAAATGTTATAATGTTCATTTGAATTTTTAAATTGATTTATGTTATAATTTCCCTTTTTTATTTTTTCTTTCATTTTACATTTTTAAAGTAATTTTAAATTTTTATTTGTTGACATCTTTTTTAAAAACTGTAATGTTTTTAGTCCACATTAAGTAAACTAAAAACGCTTTATTACATTTTTTTCATTACTATATTTTATATATCTTCTCATCGCTTAACTAACAAACAACTTACATTTAAGATATAGCTTATATAAAAGTGATACTCAGCTTGCCATTGGATTTTTCTTTAAAATTTAACTTTCACTATGTTTTTCAAAGTTAAAAGTAGTTTTAATAAAATTGTACTTTGATTTTTATTTAGCACATTATATGATGAAAAAATGCTCCCCATAATCGCTTATGTAATACCTTATCCTATCTACTATCTATAACTAATTTCATGTCGATTGTAATATTGCTCAATATCTTTTGCATTCAAGGTATTCTCTTAAATTAACACAAAAGAGAATTGCCTAAACGCATTCAACGCATTGAAAGCAGCTAAATCTAGAGAAATATCTTAACTTTTTAGCCGAACAACAATAGTAGAAGTGCTGTCCACTTTATGCACTCTGCACATATATAACTCACACGCTGTCGAAATCCCTGAAGTGCCAATGCGCTCATTTAATTAATTTAATTAACTAAAGGATTACACAATAACAGAACGACACCCAATGGAAAATGCCTGTGAATTAAGGAGACCATCAAAATTGCAAAGAGTGGCCACTTGGCCACTTGAGGGAAGACGACATGCTCTGGTCTAATCAAGCGGCATGCTGGTAATGGCAACGCTTTGCTATGCAGTCCGCACGCTTTATAAAATAATGAGCGAGAGGCAGAGAGTGGCAGAGAGGGGGGAAGGAGGGGGTGGCTGAGAGGGGGAGCAGCTGTTGCTGGTTGATCGCACCCGTAAGTGCCATATTGTCACCGTTTGATCAATCAAACTGCCGCCAACGGGGCAAACTGTGCCACAACTGGAGCTCGTAAATGTAACTCAATCCCCATCCAGCCATTGATGAGTCGCTGTCGTAGTCGCTTCGACCTGTGGCTGTGATGAACGTTGCGTAACTTGTTGTTCCTGTGTGTTTGTGCGTATGTTTGTTTGTTAGCCAAGGTTCGTTCGCAATTAGCCGTTCGGCTGCCATCGTTGGGCTCAAGCACCGCTAATTGACAATATTTATGAACACGTACGCATTTTGTCGCCGCCTTAATTGGATCGTCATCGTCCAATCGCCCCATCGCCCCATCGCACCATCGTCCCACCGGCTGTCGCCCACAGCTCACATCTGGCCAATTATTTTCATCAAAATTGCTAGCAATTTTCAGCGTGCGCTTTTCAAATGAAGATCTTAACTCAGCTAAACAGACGTTTTGGTTATACGAATGCCACACAAAATAATAATAGCCAGAAATAACTGTTTTAGTGCTTATCTGGCGAACTTAATGTACCCTTATTTGCAAGCCGCTCAGTCAATTGTAGTTTCTATTAATTTTATTTAAATTCTCACTCAAATAACTTTTTTAATTTCATTAAAATTTCAGAATAAATTGAATAAAAGCGATAAAATAAAATTAAAATTCTTAGTAAAGGATATGAAAAGTTAAAAATTGTGAAACTAACTATTTATTATAAAGAAATATATATTTTCAAACAAGAGTTATTGTATGAACCAAAGAAACGCAAATACATAAAATATAAAAATCAAAATATAGTAGCATAAAAACAAAAATAGCTTAACATTTTTATTAATTTATTACTTTTCACTTGATATCATATTTAAAATTTCACAAAAATAAAATAAATAATAATTTATTTAATTAATTTCACTCTGCACTTTTTTTTTTTTGTATTTCTTAACAATATTAATACAAATTGAAAACATTTTGTTTTTATTTTATTATTTGTGATATATTTTGTATTGAAATAATAGTAACCCCGAAAAGAGTATAAAGCAAAATGTAAACAAAAAGTGTCTGATAAATTGTCGCTAGATGAGTGTTCAACTATTTAAAGCTATGAACAGGTCTTGACTTGTACTTATCAATGTGAGTATTTGTTTTTTCTATGGTGGGGTTTTTTTTTTGTTGCTATTTAATTCAATTAACTTTAATTACACATAAAATTATTCTTTATTCTAGCTTTTTAGACTTTAAGTCAAACAAGTTCCATTTTACTCGCAGCGTTTGAAAAGTCGTTTTCAGTTGAGGGAATGGATACATAAATCAGTGGATTATTAATGATATAATACTAAATACCCATTTGCTTACAGGCATGGGTACAGTCATGATTTGCCTTTGAACAAATGTTTGCTGTCAGTTTTCATTTGGCAGTGGAACAACATTTCGAACAACATTTGAATATTTGAAATAAGGAGAACATACAAATGTGACCGCAAATTAATTGAACAGCTAATATTCATAATGTTTATTTTTATTTATTAAATAGCATGCAGATAATAACTAAAAACTTTATCTTTGCATATATTTATTATATAAATGATAATATAGTTAATTAAACTTACTTGTATATATACTTGTATATATACTTTAGCTTGTATATATTTAGCCGACAATTTCTATTGCATAATGTGACCTACAATTTCCATCGATAAACATTCAGATAAGAGAGTTAATGGAATTTACAAAATGCAGTTATACCTCTGTTACCGTTATGTGGAATATAGGAAGTGCAACTGGGTAATCGTTGGCCCCACCGCAGAGCGTTTATTAGACTTGTGGTCGTTGTCCAAATGCCAGTTAAATGTACGACAATATCTCATTGGATGGTTTGTCATTTGTCATTTGAAAAGGTAGCATAAAGCAAAAATCGGCCAATTAGTGACAAACAGTTAAACGTCAACATCCTCACGGCACACCACATCCGGAATGGACCACCGTTTGTCTGTGTGTGACCAGAGCAGTACCCAGGCGAGTTCTCCAGCCAGTAGTCAGTAGTCAGCAACCACATGTAACCAGTGACGGTTACATTTTCGCCATCAATCAAAGAGGCGACGGCCAGCAGCTGGGGAGAATCCAAACCCGAACCGCAACGCGACGCAATATAACGCGGGCGCCTGCGCAAAAATGCGGAACAGACAAAAAAAATAAATAAATAAAAATAAAAAGGTAGAGGTAAAGGGCAAGAAAATGTTGATGATGGACGAACGTCAGCGGCTCCTGTCCTGGGTATGTCTGGCGGATTGGAGAATGGACTTGCGCAATTAGTTGTCAATTATCACATAACTCGCCGCGATGCGATTGAAGTGCTAGCCGTGAAATTGGGTTTATTGATTTGCTAAAACAATTTACAAATGTCACGAGTCTTGAATTTATTTATTTATGTTTTACAGCCTCGTGGACTTAGTTGGCTCAACAATGCGTTGTATTGGCAGCACACTCTCCTCTCCCCCCCCCACCCCACCCATTCAACACTTGCCAGATATTTTCATTAGCGTGACCATAAAAAAGATCACAAAACGTATATTGTGTAGCAATATTTCATTTGATCGAAGAGGCTACCGTTTGTTGTGGGTGCTGTGATAGCCCCCCTCTCTCTCTCTATCTCCCTCTCTCTCTCTCTCTCTCTGTCTCTGTCTTTCTCATAAACATAGCCCATGGTCTGTTTGTAGACAATGCGGTTTCGTTGTTGAGTTGGGGTTTTCTGGAGCCGGAGTGACGTATAATTAGCACCATATTCGAGTGCTGTGTTTTATGATTCAATTTGTTTGACTTAGTTATTTAAGATGAGCCGCATGAGTAGCCGGAACTAAAGCCACCATCTGTATTAAGCTCAAATTCCCTAGATTTTCAGGTTTCAATTATGCAAAGCGCCGGTCAGTTGGAAATGTTGTGGAATTGTGGTCATTTTAGATATCAATTGACTTGGCATAGCTATAAAAATTATAGCACAACTTGTGACTTCCATTAGCTCACATTCATGATCGAAACCGCATTATATATTGCTAAAGGATTTCAGTTTCAAATACGATTAACAAATGAGATCGAAAGAAATATTGAATAAATATGAAAAAGCAAAAGATTTAATTGCATTGATCTTATTTTCATTTCTACGCTCAAAACTCACAAGATATTTCCAAAAAAAATGAGCTAGAATAAAAACAGATATTAAAGAATTCGTACTGAGTAGCTGAATGGTGAAATCGTCACTTAAAATCTCTATAAATAGATTAAAATATTGCATTGTCTTTGGGCTGCATAAAAATTCAAGTAAAACGCATTAGCCGATTTCGCAAGCAGTTCTGGGCAACTGTGGCATGCAATTTGTTGTCTATGTGACTTCAATGGACAGAAAAGGCGGCAACAGGTGCACAATTAACCAACAGCGACAGCGACAGCGAACAACTAAAAAGCATGCGTTAATTACGTGCAGCACATGGAGCCTGATGCCTCACAGCCTCGCTGATTTGAGACATGGGCTCAGCTGGGGGCCACTGGTGGGCACGGTGACAAAATTAAACTTAATTGTTTTATGACAGCCGACAAGAGTTGGGACCGCCGCTGGAAAAATGTGTGTGCCCCGAGATGCGAGATTTCTAGGTCTGTGTAGCCGATGTGGCACCCAGGCCACAGACTCCCGGACTGCCAACTATTGCCGGTCGCCGGTTGCCCGTTGCCAGTTGAACGGTGAGCGGCAGTTGACATTTTTTAGGGTCTTTAACTGCGTAGCTCTGGTTTTTTCTTTGTTTAGTTTAATTGTTTTTCTCGTGAACGATTTTGGTTTTTGTGCAGCTCCCATTTTATAATATTTATTAAAAAATGTTTTACACAGAAGCCGAGCTTTTAATGAACAAGCTAACAACAACCAAATGCCGCCGCAATGGAAGACAGGTGTTGGTTGGTCCGCTTCAACCTGACTGTGCCCCAACTCTAATCCCAACCAAATACAACGCACATCCAAGCAACATTTCTATCATTGTTTTAAGGTAAACTTTAAGCATTTTCATGTCAATCACTTGGCAAGGCTAAGCTGCCATCGCAGTGGAACTGAAAAAAACAACACAGCTCCTACATAATTGCTTAAAAAGTTGTTTTTCTTTTAGGTGTGCAAAATGACTTGGGTTTATTTATTTAATATTGATTTCTTTTGGTTTCTTTATATAAGTTGGTTTAATATAAATAAGCAAATACGAGGTCAGGTTAAATAAATATATTATTGTGATGAAGAAAAAAGGAAAAGTAATATAAAACTTGATTTACGTACTTATCAAAATTAATAATAAATAAAATATGTTCAAATTTACATCCAATATAATAACTTTAGTGTTCTTAAGGACTTTCAATATTTACAAAATTTCAACTTTTATTTCATTATATTTTTCTACGCATTTTATTAAATTAAATGAAAATTAAGTTTTTAAATTAAAGCTCTTGAAATTTTTTTCTCCTATCAAACCATTTTTTTTTTCGAGTGTACGCTGCAATTTCAATTAATTTTGGTTTGTGCTTACACTTAAACTACCTCTTACAGACAATACAAACTTGACTCTTTTTTCTTTTGCTTTTCCGAGTGTGTGCACTTCCTGGGCATCATTAAAGACATATCCGATACTACCGAGAAGACAGTGTTTTTATGATCCTTTTACTGCCATTTACTACTATTTTTTTTTATAATCTGTTGATAATAATTATGGTCATTTGTGATAATTGTGGGCCATTGTGTCATGTCTTGAGGAACTGTTTTTTTTTTTTTTTGCTTTATGGTCCTCTACACTCGCACTTTAATAATAATTGTCATTTAGATAATTAGTTAACTGGCCGCTTGGGATTTGCTGGTAAGTATGTGGCTTGGCCGACGGTCGCTAGAGTTTATTAAATGAAAAGTTATGAAAAAGCAAAATGGGTTCCTCTAAAGATTTATGAGCGCCGATTAGCAGACGAAAGAAAGTGAAAATTGGTAAGTGAAGATCACACAGTGCACACAGAGCATCCTTTTACTGGCAGCAACTCGTAAAATCCGATCGTAAAAAATTGTTATGAATGAAAAATACAATTTGGCCTTAATTGTGTGAAAATTCTGGATTTTATCTGGCTGGGAGCATCTATTTGGGATATCCGTAAATGTGGGGAAGGAGGTAAAAGGGGAACGAATTACTCAGAAATGTTAAGGAGACAATGGCGTCAACAACGAAACAAAATCCATAAATCGCCTAGAAATGGCCATACATCTTATCGCGATTGAGCCACCCAAATTGTTGCCACACACATACAGATAGAGAGAAAGAACTTATAATAAAATTATGCAAATTTGCGATTTCGCTCAGGCGGCACCTTCAAAGTCAACACGTAAGACAATAAACCGACACCAAAAGCATCACTTAATGTGTAGCTCCACTGAAGAGTTGGAATCAGGGGCAGGGGCATGCCAAGTCACCACATCGTTAAATTTGATTGATTTTGCTCAGCAGCTGCAGCAGCAACAGCAGCAGGCAGGAAGACAAACAAACAGCTGGCTCATATAATTAAACATATATGCTCAGTGTTCATACAAGATCTTAATGAGAATGTAGCGCATTTAAATGTGGCGAGCATTAAAACGATTCAAGTGTCGCAAAGCAAAAAGTTTTGGGTAGCCTTTTACCTTGCTTCATAAGTATTCAAGAGACGTTACGTCGACACATCAGATGCATTACACTGAGAACAATTTGTATTTGTTGTCAAATACTTACAAATTTAAAACCATATAATTTTGATAATCAAATACAAGCCATAAAAATGAAAAACATTAATAAATAAACTCAATAATGAAAATGAATTTATATAGAATGAATGAATGAAATATATGAATAAATTTAACATAATTGCTTAGAAATACAATCTTTTTGTCTTACTCGATCTCGAATGATATTTTTTCAAATTTAATTGAATATATAATTCCATATTTATTTATTTATTCATCTTAGCGCTACAAATTTGAGACTTATTAGCTATTGCATCAGTTACAAAATAGTTGAATATAATTAGGTTACAAATTAATTTTAAATATAAATATAGTTGCCATGGCATATTATTTATTTAATATTTCTGGAAACCTGAATCTAATAATCGGATCTATTTAATATGGTTGTATAGGTATTGCCAATATTAAAATCATCCCATTCTACAAATTGCCAATTAGATCAAAAGTGCTAAGGTTACTACTAAAATTTCACATAAAAAAGATGTTAAGAAAATGGAAATATTAAAGCTAAGATTATTTTATAAATTAATTATACATAATTTTAACTAGTTTCCTCGCCCGGCTTAGACAGAGGTATAAAATTTGTTGGACCAAAGATTAATCTTAATTTTTAACTACTTGGCTCATATCAGATGTGACTTAAGCGAAATACTATTTGACTAAGACTTTATATTTGTACTCAGAAATTACATTTACAAGCTAAAATTGCAAGAGTTTGCTTTACTCACTTAATATTTGCAAACTTTTGTCAGAAACTACGATTTTTTTCCAGTGCCGCATGAGGTTTTATGTAAATAAAAATTTGTAGTTAATCGCTCATTTTCTGGCGCACAAGCAATAAGAGCAGCAACAACAACAACAACAACAACCACAACAACAATCACAACTGGAATACTAAAAACCTTGCCTACGTTTGTCGACATCTTAACATACATTGTATGTGGGGGATTTATGGGGCGCTCCATTAAATTTCTCAATAAGCAAACAAGATCCTAACTCGCATGCCAGCTCTCTTGCACTCGCATGTGTTGAGTGTGTCGCTCGCGATTCCAATGAAATGTGTTTTTCGATAAAAATGGTCCATGCGATGCGATCGAATTTAAATTGAAAAATTTGATTTTAATTCTTGCATTCTAAATGTGTTTTCATTAGCATAATTAACGTCGAATTAATGTTAGTATTATTTATTTTTTTTTATTTATTTTTTTTTTTTGGTCGAATTGTAAAAATAAAATAAATTACATTTTACAGGCAAAGAAAGTTGCTTGGCGAGCGTGTTGAGTATTGAGGAAGGCTGCGTGGCATGAAGTAGTGGATGAACTGACACCTATTCGTCAGATCGTTAAATGTTGGGTGTTGCTTTTAGGATACATTAAAATTGAGTTTAGACGGGTCGGTTTCTGTGGTGTTTTTGGTGTTCGGTCCATTTCAGTGCGTTGTGCGTGTGTGTTTTTATACACTTTCGTTCGCTCGGAACGTGGATCGTTTCTGTCTTTGGGAGGTTCCTCTTGATTTATGCTTGTGGCTCATTTATATTGAAATTTGATATATTTGAGCACTCCGTTGATTTTGCGAAGCCGTCCGTCTGCCTCATTTCGAGCGTATTTTCGTATTTTATATTCGAATTAATTGAAATGATTGTGATCTACAACATGACTCGCCGAACATACTATACACACACCTATATATAGTTGGAACTGTACATATATATATATATATAATTTATGAATATCGCTTTGTTTGGCCGGTATGTTAATGTTCACGTGTCTTTGTCTGTATTTTTTTCTTTTAGATGTGTATAAATTATACGTCACACACAATAGTATAACACCTCCTAAATGGTTCCGCACGCATTGCCAGATACACTTCGAACTTGCAGGTTGATGTATGTTTTGATTATTTTTATGTTTTATGGCAGTGTTGACAACATAAAAAACTGTTTGCCTGTTGTGGGCGTTTGGGGAATTTGCATGGGTTTTAAGGAATGCAACTTTACCGTTTTGGGAAAGTGGCAGCCATTTGAAGTTTTCCGCTGGAAGAGTAAACTAAATTAAGATCTTTTAATCGAAATCTTTTAAATGAAGATCGCATATATCACACAGCTGACACTAAACACAGCGCAAAGATTGAAGATTGTCTTTAAGCAAATACATATTATAAAAAGATTGTTTTTTTTCTTCAGGAAATTGAAAAGAAAATATAATATTCATCTGAAATATATCTTAAAACGATTAGATGTAACTTTTTAAAATTTTCAGACTTCTTTGTATTCAAATTATTGCATTGCAATGCAAGTTGTTTCGATATTTTTAATATTTTGTCGAAATATATGTGAGAATTATAGAGTTCTGTTTAAAACCAATCTCTAAGGTCGGAATATGTGATTTTATGAATAGTGTAAATATAATAGCCTTATATTTCTTTCGGACTTTCTTTGCATAATAATCATCAAGGTATTCTGGTTAATGCTGAAAGCTGCCCATTAAATTAAAGGCAACCACGTTCAAAAGCCTTTTCGCAAATCAGCACATTTGTCAAGCTACACATTAAAATCCAAGACAGCGCGAGAGAGAGAGAGAGAGAGAGAGTGAGGGGGGGAGAGGGAGAGAGAGAGGGAGAGAGAGCAAAAGAAGAACAATACAAGCGAATGGGTGATCGGTGATCACCCGCTGACATAAAATCACTTGGCAACGGCTGATCATTAACCGATAACACATCACATTAAAGGTTCAAACAAAGTGAAAAGAGTTTAAGCGCACACAAAATCTGATAAATGCCGACCACCCCATGGATCTACAACAACAACAACAACAACAACAACAGCAACAGCAACAAGAAGAAGAGGAGCAGCAGCAGCAGCGATGACAATGACCACATCAAACCCAACAACACAGGTGAGGCGAAAAACGAGCGGAAAATTAATAGTGTGAACACAGAACAGCATAAAGAACAGGGAGAGAGCGAGCGAGAAAGATGATGGCAGTAAGGCAGACACACACACACACACACTCACACACACACATACACGAAAAGAAATAAGCATCTGAGATAGGTATCAGCTTACATTGTAGCCCCGTTTGGGGCAACCCTCCCCTTTCCGTTAATCCCCCCGAAATGACGGTAGTGAGCAGCTGGGAATTTGTCAAAATGTCAACGGGTGAAACAGTTTGTTGTCTTGTCTCTGTGTGTGTTTGGAGTCGGGGCGACTCCAGAATCCAGACTCCATACTCCATACTCCAGGCTCGGCCGGCTTCAGGCTCGGAGCGAGCCACGTAGCTTTTGTAAAACAAACCATTAGCAGCTAATAAACATTAGTCATGCGACCAAAAAATACAACAACTGGAGAACCTTGGCTTGGGTCGTCTCGATGATTTAGTGAGTGTAATTAAAATTTAAAGTTTCTTTCGCTCGCATATGTAAATGATCATCATTGTGCGGAATTCCACGAAATAAATGAACAAGTTTTCGTCTCATTCTCTGCACTCGCCTCTCGCGTGGAAGCACATAGTTTTCGTTTAGATAATTATAATTTATGCAGATCAGGGCACTCGCTCACGCTTGTCGACACCACAATCCCATCCATCAGTCTAGGATCGCCTCAGATCGGTTAACGTTCAACTGCCACCGTTGGTCACCGATTTGGATCGCTTTGTAAGTGAGCCCAGACAAATCGTGTACGAGATCTGCTTACATTCGATAGAAGACCTGCTAGCTCTACTCTAATTGGATGCTCTGCAATTGGCTGATCTCCCTCTCTCGCTCCCTCCCTCGCTGTAAATGTATACCACTTCATTTACATATACATACAAATATATCGAGCGGTTCCTTGAATTTTTGTTTGTATGTCCTTTAGATTTATGTGCATTTCGTTTCCTACAAATCAAGTCGGGCGTTTTGTTTTGCAAATTTTTATGGGCGCTACTGATGCTATGCAGATCGATGCGAAGCTGGATATATGTATATATATATATAATACATGTATGGACTGCAGCCGGTTGAGCAACTTGCAACAGTTGCCTAAATAGTTGCCGGACTTGAACAGAAGCAAGATGAAAATGTGACAATTAATTCTCAAGTAGTTGGTTAAGAATCATTATCTTTTATACTATATGAGGCTCTGTCCGATAACGAGCATGTTTAATATATATATATATATATATACTGGGAATAGCACAATAATACATTTATATATATTTGGTGATAATATTCGAGTTCCTTCTTATTATTGTATTATTATTCATCTATTCATGATTTCGGCAAAAGGTGCAAATAGATGGAAGAAGAAGACTCTCCGGAATACTTCTTCTGCTCATAACGGGCACTAGCCCGTAAGAGATTAAGTACCCTGGGAAGATCCTTTCAAGCCGACCCATCAAATCTAGAATTATGAGTAATTTGTTAAATCTTCCGATTGGAATCAATTTGAAACTCGTTGTTTTGCACCCAGAGTTAGGAAAACGAAATAGTTCAGTTCTGGCCTAAGTGAATTGACTTTATTGGTCAACAACCGTCTAAGCTAACCAAATCAAACATCTAGGAAGTTTTTGGATCTAACACTCTACATTCTATCCAAAACTATAAATTTCAAATCTTAGTTACGATTAGTCTAACCTGAACTGGCACGCACAGTAGCTCCTGCTGGGGCCATTACATAAGCCTGGACAACTGATTATGTCATTGTTGCCCAGTTCTCTGTGCCTCTACCTCCTCCCATTCCCTGCTCCCCTACCCTCTCCCCCCCATTCACAAGCCCATAATGAGCTGAGCTGAACAGGCAAGCGCCTTTAAGGGGGTCCAGGTGATATGGATGTGCTTAAGCGTAAGATTCACACATGCCCAAGACAATAACAACAAACAACAAACAACGAACAACAACAGCAGCAATAACAACAACAACAGCTTGAAGAATAAAAGAAGAAATACATTTTGAAAATTTAACGATGCGCACATTTTATTACCGCAATTAATTACAAAAACAACGCACACAATGAAATCTCCCCAAGTTGCTGGAATCTGAGTTAGAGCAAGATACACTGAGAGAGAAAGAGAGTCGAGGCAGAGAGAGAGAGAGAGAGATAGAGATGGGGAGAGAGAATGAGCCAAGATGTTTGCTGATAAACGTTATGATAGATGTGACTAGTTAAATGCTACTACTACCAAATAGTTCTCCTGGCCAGCAGGTTCGCTCGTAATTGGAGGCGCGACTCTGACAGCCAGGGCGGCTTAATTGGCTCCGCATCCAGGCAGAGGGAGAGCAAGAGTCCCTCTCACGAGAGGGAAAGAGAGAGAGAGAGAGAGAGAAAAGTGCTGAGATCGCAGCTTGAAAAAACCCGTTTCTTGACCAATTAAATGCTGTAGCTAAACTGTTGGCCAAAAGACGTTGTGGGCCGTTGGCAGCACTTGTTGGCTCACATTTCGTGTTTCGACGCGCAACGCGACAGTTGTCCACACAAACAACAGTTAGGTCTATGAACAGCGCACCCGCAACGCACACCACAACAACAGCACGAAGAAGAAGCAGCAGTGGCATGGGCTTTAAGCATGCGATGCTGCAACGCAGCTACGATCTCGCCGCATCTCCTGCCCCAGCAGAGGCGCCTCAGCAAGTTACGGATTTTAGCATCAGCCGCATTCTTGGCAACGTTGGCAAGGATACTCCAGCGAAGAAGAAGACAGCAGCGAGTTTTGCTGCTGGCAACATTCTCGATCTCTCGAAGAGCAGTCAACAGCAGACTCCGGCAGTGCAGCCCTTTCAAAATGCAACGGCAAGTTATGGCTATGCCATGTTGCCACCGGATTTGCTGGCCATGGCCAGTGCAACCAAATTCTATGCACAGTTCTTTCCCCACTTGCTGCCTGCCTATGCGGCAGCAGCAGCTGCCGCCGGCTTCACAACGCCACCCACCTCGCCCTATCAGCAACACCAGCAGCAGCAGCAGCAGCATCAGCATCAGCAGCAGAAACGTTACTTTGCCCCCTATGTGATCAACGGACAAAGCCCGACACGGGCCAAACCGAGTGCACCCAGTGTCTGCACCCGTGCGGATTGCGTGGAATGCCTGGACTATTATAGACAATTTGGAGCGGGCTACAAGCCGACGCCATTGATTTCGCCGGCGGCTTCTTCGGTCAGCAGTGCGAGCAGCTCGAGGCTCGGCCGTGCAGACAGCAGCACCACCAACATCTCATTCACCACGGTGACCAATCTGAATCTGAGTACGACATCAACAACAACAGTGACAACAGCAACAACAACACCAGCATTGCCCAATTTCGTTGCCAACAACAACAACAACACAACGACGGCTGAGGAGATCAGCTACAAGTGTCACATCTGCGACAAGGTCTTTGGATGCTCCGAAACACTGCAGGTGAGTTGAAAGGTGTTGAGTTGAAAGGTGGTGGCAAGTGAAGCGCTTCAGGTGTGGTCGAGAGATGGAATATATATCTGTAGGCAAGGGTGCGGCGTAAGTGGGTCACTCCTTCTATTAGGGGAAAGGTGTAAGAAAATCGGATGTATAAGACTTAACTTCAGATGAGATATCCCAAAGATACAATGGACTTTCTATTTTAAATAATTATGTGGTTAGAATTAAGAAATACAGAAGAGTCATCTATGCCTATGAAGATAGATAGAGATTAAATTGTAGACCAAAGGGCACCAAAAAGGAAGAAAGAAATTTACAAATCACAATTTAATATGATGCGATGATAAGAAAATTATATATGATATACAATATTATGTTTATAGCTCTATATATATCAGTCGGTTTTTGTTTTTTTATTGATTATTAAAGTGGGATCTGTAGAGTTCTAGCTTCCTTTTTTTGTGCCCCATATAGTGCATATATATTTATTTATTTATGCAGCATAGGCTGTAAATAAGTCTACATTATTGTAACGAAAGCTGCAAAAGTAAAAGATTAGTTGGTCTAGAAACAGAGAGCAACTAAATTATTTTGTCAGTTGACAAATGACTCAATTAATGCGAGATTTTGAATTCGCATCTGTCAGATTCTAAGAAATAAAAAACATTGGTAAGTGAAGAGAGTAAGAAACGCCTCAGCACTATATTTAATGTGTTAGTGACATTATCAGTTCATAAACGACATATCCCTGAATCATCAATCATAATTATTTTAGGTTATTTTGACTTGGATGGACCTTTTTTAGTTATAAAACCCAACGCATAAAATTTCTTTTTTTTTAAATAATATTGTTAAAGATTTAGCTGCAATCCACATTGCCTAACTAAATAAATTCAGCTGAAATATTAAGGAATTTATTTAGCTATTTACGTAAATTACAAGCGATAATATTTGCTAATAAATTTAGGATACAAGTACATGTCAAGCATTTTAAGTACTACCTCGATACGTACAAAAAACTCATTAAGATCAGAAAGTTCATTCAGATACATAAGTTAATAAACTCATAATAAATTAAATTAGAAATGTCTCAAACTCATTGTGATTTAATTGGGTAGAGAAACTTAAAAATACCCTTCAAACTGATCTACACAAATACGCTTGAATTATTAAAATTTTATTAAAATGAAAGTTTAAAATCAAGACAAATTTAAAACTTGGTGGCAAACTCTTTTATTAATGTATTTTAAAATTTTCTTTATCAGATTTGCACAGAAAAAACATTAGAAAAAAACAGCCCTCTTTAGCCGAACACAATGAGTTAAAAAAATAAATGAAAATTGCTCAAAATCGTTTAAAAAGGCTATATGTAAATATTTATTTAACATAACATAAAAATTACTATTTAAATACATGAAGTATTTAACTCTCAGTAAGAGAATCTTACCCTTATAGAGCCTTCAATCACAATAAATATTATACATATTGCCAAAGGCACTCGATAATCAGCAAAAGGCATCTTTTTATTTCAAATATATTTAACAAGTTTCAATGCAAACATGTTTTTAATGTGGTCCAAAGCAAGGCATTTTATGGGCGGAGTCAAAAGTAAACAGGCGGAGCTTGAGTCACACGAACTCTAAAGAGACGGAATGAGAGAAAGCGAGAGAGAGAGAGAGAGGGCGACGGAAAGCGGGTGAAGGGGGCTTAGCTGCTTATGCAAATGCTGATAAGGTAGCCGAAGGTAGCTGAAGATCGTTAAAAATGGTGGCGCCCAAAACAGAAGCGAGATGAGAACTGGTTTTACGCATGGGTGCAGGCTGCCAGCCACAGAGAGCAACACAAACACACACACACAAGTATAGCATTAGAAAGAGAGCGCTGTTGAGAGCGCGGCTGTACAAAATGGCCGCCAGCCAATAGGCAGTCACTGTTTTCATCTCTTTCTTCCACTTAGCCAGAAGAACAGCATAATGCTGTTTGGATCGGTAATCAAATACTTTATCTATTGGAAGCTGCAAATTGAAAGCTCTGCTGAATTAAAATACATCAATGAAAAAAATAAAAAGAAAAGATTAAGTTTGAATAATTAAGTTAATAACAACTGAAAAATAGTAATATATTAGATTTGGAATATTTAATAAAAAATGAAATAATAAAGCATAATAGGAATATTAAATTTTGAAGTAATTAAATTTATCAAAATTTAATACTTAATAATCAGTAATATTAGGAGCTTTATATTTTATAACTTATGAAACTAATTAAAATATTGTAATTAAGATATGTACACTTTATAATTATCTTTTATTTAATTAAGTTAAGAAATTCCTTAATTAATAAACTTAGGCTTGCAGCATTATGAAAATATCCATATCCATATCAATATCAATATAAATATAAATATCCCTTTCCTTTCGTCTCTCCCTATGTCTCTGCAGGCGCACGAGAAGACGCACAAATCGCCGCGCTACGAGTGCTCGGATTGTGGCAAAGGATTCTCGCAGCTGCGCAACTATAAATATCATCTGTCTGTGCATCGTGGCACGAAGGAGTTTGCTGCCGAGTGTCCGGAGTGCGGCAAGACCTTTAACGATAAGGGCTATCTGAGCAGCCACATGAAGATCCATCGCAACCGGAAGGAGTACGAATGTCCCTACTGTCCTAAGTCCTTCAATCAGCGTGTCGCCTTCAACATGCACGTACGTATCCACACGGGCGTCAAGCCGCACAAGTGTGCCGAGTGCGGCAAGCGATTCTCTCGCAAGATGCTGCTCAAGCAGCACATGCGCACGCACAGCGGCGAGAAGCCGTATCAGTGCTCCGTTTGTGGCAAGTCCTTTGCGGATCGCAGCAATATGACGCTCCATCATCGGCTGCACTCGGGCATCAAGCCATTTAGCTGCCCGCTGTGCCCCAAGGCATTCACCAAGAAGCATCACCTGAAGACGCATCTCAATTATCACACCGGCTGCAAGCCGTACGTCTGTCCACATCCCAATTGCAATCAGGCCTTTACCCAGTCAAGCAATATGCGCACCCATGCCAAGAAGTGCCAATACCGACCGCTAGACGGCGCTCAGCCATTCCCCACAACAGCAGCAACAATCGCTGGCGTTGCCAACAGCTGCAAGTTTTGTTATGCCACCGGCAACATTTGCCCCTACTGCAGCCTCAATCACCTTTCCGCCGGCCCAGCAAACGCTCCTCAGCAATTTGAGAACATTCCAAGCGATGTGAATGGGAGATCTGCAAGCATGAGTATTAAATGATATACTAGAATTAACCCAACAGCTACTTTAAATCAAACATATATTTTTATAGACAAAAACTTATTCAAATTGAAGACATTAACTAAGATCTTAAACTAAGAATATATTATTTTATTGAGTCCGTTTACTCTGTTTATTGGCCTCTTACTTTTAATTGTTATTCAGATATTTTTAAAAATATTTAAAATTTAAAATTAATATTCCTAATCCTTGATTTTCCATCTACATTTTCAAACACATATTCTTAATTAAGATTTTCCGTTCCATATAAGAATTGAATAATTCTTGAAACAAGATTTGCATTTTGGTTTTTAGAATCAATTTATGTTCTCTGTGTTAATTTGCTGTTTTTAGAATCAATTTTTTTTGTCAAATAATAAATAATTTTTGTTAAATTACTCATAATGCCTTAAAAGCAAATAGTATCATATAATCGTAGAAACCCAAATAGATTACATATCCAAAAAGTTTACAGAGAAAATTATTTTTTTTTAATCTTTTTGTTTTGCACAATTTAGTGCTTCTCTTAAGTATACTAATATCCAATCTATTTGTGGGATGATATATCCAAAGCATAGAATTAATTTTGCAATAACTTAATAATTTAAACAGAGAACAAATTCTTAAAAAAAACCATAGGATGGGGCGTGAAAATGAAACTAGCTTGGACTTTAATTTTGAAACAGAAAAACGAAGAATATTTTTGGAACAAATTTGAACTGTACTTGTTAGTATTTAAATTTGTGATTTAAAATAATAATAAATATATGTGTATCATGTTTCAATCAAATTTATCGAAAACGTAGCACACCCTGTATATAAATTGGAAATTTAGTCTATAAATATAAAGTTATCTTTGCATTTGTATGTGATTTAAGTTAAATAAAAGAAACATATTTACAAAAAAAAAGAAATAATAAAATAATAAATGCAATGACAGATGAGAACACCGCACATGACTCGCTGGATGATGAAATCAATGAGCTCATCTATTTTCCGGCATACGGTCCATTCTACGGTGTTATGGGCGCGGTCGCCTCTATAGTGTTATCTTCGATTGGCGCCGCTTATGGAACGGCTGTCTCCGGCACTGGGATAGCCGCAACTGCCGTGATGCGCCCGGAGCTGATCATGAAGTCGATCATACCCGTTGTCATGGCGGGCATTATTGCCATTTACGGACTGGTTGTGTCAGTGCTAATCGCCGGCATTTTGGAATCGGCCGAGAAGTACTCGGTGGTCAAGGGGTATGTGCATCTAGCGGCCGGACTCTCGGTGGGCTTCTGTGGACTGGCATCCGGCTACGCGATCGGCATCGTGGGCGACGTTGGAGTTCGAAATACGGCTCAGCAGCCCCGACTGTTTATCGGCATGATTCTCATTCTTATATTTGCGGAGGTGCTGGGCCTATATGGCATGATTGTCGCAATCTATCTGTATTCGAAGGACATTTAATTAATTTAATTAATGCAGCTATCAGAATACAATAAAAATGTTAATCCAATTACATTTACATTTATTCAATAAGCGCGCACAAGGCTGAAATACATTGTTGTGTTGAAAACATCGATAGGCACATAAGCCATCGATAAAACGCCAGTTTAATATGCAAGACTAATAGAATTTGACTCTGTTAACATAACAGAGAGGTAAGCACGCTCACAGCCCACTCCACCAATTCACATATCTCACTCGACAAGGTAAGCAGACTTACTCCACACTTAACAGAGGATGACTCGTTACTTGCGTGATAATACCTGTGAAAGTTAACATTGCACGTCAGCAACACTCACACCACACATATAACTGTCACATTCGCACACACGCGCTAAGTGTGCCGTGCAGTTGTTGTTTTTTTTTTTCATTTTCGAGCGGGGACAATTTAACAAAATTCGTGTAATTATTATTTATTGTGAAATCAAAATATTTAATGTAACGAACGCATCCATCTCTTAAAATTCACATCGCATTCACTTGCAGGCGCACACACAACAAACACACGAAACAAATCGGATCAACTTTTCGCCAGCGTGGTGGGCACAGCTAAAAGAAAAGAAAAGAAACGAAACGAAGAGGATAGGAGAGGAGAGAAGAGAGGAGAAGGGAAGAGAAACACGCTGCCAGACGCCGAGCAAAGCGCAAATCAAGCCTTTGCCATGGCCGAATATTGGCAACAGCAGCAACAACAACAGCAGCTACAACAGCAGCAGCAGCAGCCGCCAACGCAGCAACATCAGCTAACAAATGGAGCAGCAGCTCATAATGACTCAGTCGCCGCTGCTTCTATCGCTGCCGCTGCCTCAGTCGCTGCCTGCAATGGGCAGAGTAACAACAACAACAACTATGTTAACTTCAATCAGTTCATCACGCAGCATAATTTACACAGCTCCAATCTTGGCTACAGCAGCGGCAGCGGGAGCGGCGGCGGCGTCGGCAGCGGCGGTGCCTTTGGCATGACGCCCGCCAGCAGCAGCGGCAGCGCTGCCAACAATTCCAGCTTTGGCATCGGCGTAAGTGAATCCCCTCATGATTTTTATTAAATACCTTTGCAGTTTTTTTTTAATTGGAAAGTGATCAGTCAGAACAGACGTGTCCATATCAATATGTTCTCCTTGAGGCCTGTTTGGAAAAGGGACTGTGAAAGCGTGTTAGTTTGTTTTTTAATAAATAATTTTCAAATTTAACAATTCTGTGCAAGAGTTGCACGCAATTCCAATTATTAAATTAAAATACAAATAATAAAATAATTATCTAACCTAACAGTAAAATAGTGGCATTTAGAAAATTATTAAGTCAAACATTAGAATTTTGTCTTGTCAAATTTCTGCAAGGATATTTAAATTAATTACATACATATATATATTATATATTTGAATTGTTTCTAATTACGCTTCATGTTGCAGCAATATGCGGTGCCCACTTTTGGCTATCAGAATGGCGATGCCGCTGGCCAACATTATCCCAATTTGTACTCAGCCTTTGGCAGTAATCCATTTGCTGCGCCTGCTGCCGGCGGCGCAGCTTTCGATTTTAGCGCTTCCAAGCTGCAGGCGACGGCGCCCGAATTTGTGCCCAACTTCGCCAAGCTCAGCCTGTCGACGAGCAAAGCCAATAGCAGCAGCAGTAATAGCAATAATAATAATAATAATAGCAACAACAGCAACAACAGTAACACTGCCACAATACAGCACACGCCACATGAGGCAGCTAGCAGCAATGCTCAACGAGGCTTGGCGAAGCCGCTGGCTGGCGGCAATAATACTCGGCAGCAGCAGCGACGCCAGGACTATCGCGAAGATCGCCACGAGGACCGCTATGAGCGTGGCAAGAAGCCGCAGAAGCAGCAGCGCTATGACAATCATCGCAGCAACAAAAGACGCGACGACTGGAATCGCAATCGTGACCGCATCAATGGCTATCCGCGCGCCGCCGACGAACTGGACACCAGCAACAGCAACGACAGTGCGCAGCCTTCGCCCGAGAAGCAGGTGCCACACCAAGTCTCCCCTCGGCGAGCGCCCGACAATGAAAAGCTGTCGCAGCGAGAGAAGCTGATGCGCGACATCGAGCAGCGGCGACTGGAGTGCTTAGTGTGCGTGGAGCAGATCAAGGCGCATCATGGCACGTGGTCGTGCCAGAACTGCTATCATGTGCTGCATCTGAAGTGCACCATCACCTGGGCGAGCAGTTCCAAGTCGGCGGAGGGCTGGCGCTGTCCAGCCTGCCAGAATGTGCTGCAAGAGTTGCCGTGCGAATATCTCTGCTTCTGTGGCAAGTTGAAGAATCCGCCGCTCACACGCAACGAGCTGGCGCACACTTGCGGCGAACTCTGCTGTCGCGTCGAGGGCTGCAGTCATGCGTGCACCCTGCTCTGTCATCCGGGTCCGTGTCCGCCGTGCCAGGCGAACGTGTTGCGCAGCTGTGGCTGCGGACGCACCTCCAAGCTGATGCAGTGCGCCATGAAGCAGCAACTGCAGTGCGAGGCCACCTGCGATAAGCCACTCAACTGCGCCGAGCATCGTTGCCAGCAGTTGTGCCATGCGGGCAAATGTGAGCCGTGTGCGGAGCAGGTGGAGCAACACTGCCACTGTGGCAAGCAGCAGCGCGAGGTGCTCTGCACCAAGGAGAGTCAGGATAGGCGCAGTTATTCGTGCAAGGAGTGCTGCGGCAAGCCGTTGCCCTGCGGCAATCACAAGTGCAAGGATTCGTGCCACGCCAGCGCCTGTCGTCCCTGCAAGCTGAGTCCGAAGCAGATCACCAGTTGCCCCTGTGGCAAGTTGGCAGTGCCTCCGACACAGCGCAGCAGCTGTCTGGATCCGGTGCCGACGTGCGAGGGCGCGTGTGGCAAGACGCTGCGCTGTGGCAAGCCGGCGCATCCGCATCAGTGCGCCAGCAAATGCCATTTGGGGCAGTGTCCGCCGTGCCCCAAACAGACGGCCGTCAAATGCCGTTGCGGCCACATGGATCAGCTGATCAAGTGTCGCCAGCTATCGACCCGGGCGGACGATGCACGCTGCAAACGCCGTTGCACGAAGAAACGCAGCTGTGGCAAGCACAAATGCAACGCGGAATGTTGCATCGACATCGACCATGCCTGCCCGCTGCCCTGCAACCGAACGCTGAGCTGCGGCAAACACAAGTGCGATCAGCCCTGCCACCGGGGCAATTGTCCTCCCTGCTATCGCAGCAGCTTCGAGGAGCTCTACTGCGAGTGCGGCGCCGAAGTGATCTATCCACCGGTGCCGTGTGGCACCAAACGGCCGCCCTGCAAACGGCCCTGTTCGCGCACCCACGGCTGCGAGCATGTGCCGCAGCACAGTTGCCATGCGGCGGCCAGCTGCCCGCCCTGCATGATGTTCACCACGAAGTGGTGCCACGGCAATCACGAACAGCGCAAGACGATACCCTGCTCGCAGGCCAGCTTCAGCTGTGGCTTTCCCTGCGCCAAGCCGCTCGCGTGTGGCCGCCATAAATGCATCCGGCCGTGCCACGAGGGCGAGTGTCCGCAGCAGCCGGGCGAGCTATGCCGCCAGAGCTGTACCAAGCCGCGTCTGTTGTGCGGCCACAAGTGTGCCGCTGTCTGCCACGATGGCGCCTGTCCGGAGACGCCGTGCAAGGAGCTCGTCGAGGTGCAGTGCGAGTGCGGCAATCGCAAGCAGAGCCGCAGCTGCCAGGAACTTGCCCGGGAGCACAGTCGCATTGCCACCGCCCAGCTGGCCTCCTCCATGGCGGAGATGTCGCGCGGCAACTACATGGAGCTCAGCGAAATACTCGCACCCACCAAAAACAACAAATCCAACAAAACGTAAGTTCACACATAACATAGATATATATATATATATATATATATATATATATATATATATATATAATTGGCCATCAAAGGTTATAAAGGACTATAGAGATACCTTTTTATTTATCGGTGTAGTCAACTTCTATATAAATACTTCCATAGATATCTCTATATTCTACATATATCTATATATATCGCTATAATCTTTGCTATTTTTGTATGCGATAAGTAATAACGGACACAACTTGTGGATTTTTAATGGAAATAGACAGCGTTTACATATTATAATTATGATTTTAAAAGTTGTATAAACTTATGCAGAGGCGAATTTGTAATTGACAAAGGCGAAAAGTCGATTTTAAATGTTTCTATGGTCTTAGATATCGAAACGATCGCGAATATTATTGTTTTTTAAAGTCTCAATCCGTTTACTCAAATACTTAATCAGTTTCTTAATTTAAATTAAGAGAAAAGAAATTTGTTTAGTGTTTGCTCAAGTTTTTGATATCATTCCAGTATTTTTGGTATATGCACATTTTTTCAAAGCAGTATTCAAAATATTTTCTTGATGGGGAATCGCAAAACAAAAATTAATTTGCAATTCAAATCGTGTCTGATGTATGATGTATATATTTACTGACCCACTGACTGAACCCAATCGTTCTATTGCAGTTTGGACTGCAACGAGGAGTGTCGTCTGCTGGAGCGCAATCGCCGCTTGGCCATTGGACTGCAGTCTCGGAATCCGGAGTCGCAGCTGAAGTCGCTGACGAAGTATTCGGAATTCTTGCGCGGCTTTGCCAAACGCAATCCGGTGCTAACCAAGAGCGTCTACGAAACGCTCAGCGATCTGGTCAAGCTGGCCAAGGAGAGCAAGCAAAAGTCACGCAGTCACTCGTTCCCCACGATGAATCGCGAGAAGCGTCAAATGGTGCACGAGCTGTGCGAAGTGTTTGGCGTGGAGTCCGTCTCCTATGACAAGGAGCCCAATCGCAACGTGGTCGCCACCGCGCACAAGGAACGCGTAAGTAACACAATCAAGCCATATAAAGGGAAAATATTTAATATATTGTAATTAATTTGTATTCAGTGCTGGTTGCCCGCCACTAGCGTCATGGAGGTCCTGGCCCGCGAGTCCGGTCAGCGTCGCGTCCCGGTGCCCAGCAACAATGCCTGGGGCCTCAAGAAGTAGCAGGAGCTGGTGCCCACAACAGTTAATCCGTTTATACTTGACAATACACGCAAGACACACATTTTGCAACGTTTAAGCAAAGAATTTCGTTTTCTTTCTTTTGAAACGAGCCTCAACACACAACTGAATAGTTTGCGAAACGTTAAGAAATTGGCTGATGGATATACCAAAATGATTGTAAGCAGAACGGAATGCATAAGCTAAAAATAATGAAAAAAAAGGAAAAAAAAACAAAACTTGTTCAACTGTTGTATGTTGTTTGATGAATTTATGTAAAGCTGAATCCTTTGATTACGTTGCCTATACTGAATAATAAACAAGAAAGAAAGCAATGATACACAAATATGTATTTTAAATGGAGGTCCTTGTGGGTTAAATTAGTTTTCTTGGGAATCTTTAAATTCAAATTAACATTTGTGACACGTTTTTTTATACTGGTTTTTACAGATATTTTTTAGATTACTTGTATTTTGTAAATTATGCAACACTGCTCTGTTAGCTGTGTCACGCACCATTTTAGCCATTGCCTTGCTTGCCTTTAAATTGGTTGTGATATTTGATTAATGGCTTCCACAAGAACGTGGGAGCGGAATTTGCCAAAAATATATCATGGTTTTTAGCTGGGACACATACCAAAGATGTTCATTGTTGGGTTTTGGCTGATGCTCATTCCACAAGTCTTAATGTAATTTTCCAATTTAAATGAATAAAATAAATAAAGCTAATGTAATACCAGATGAAAAATTGCGTATCCCCTAAATTGACTGACTTAAGTTTTCAAATTTCAGGAATCTTAAGATATATCGTAGATTTATAACTTAATTCATTCCAAAAACACAAAGTAGTGGAAATTATACAGTTTGTGGACATAGTGGGCTTACCTAACTTCTGTGTCCATTTGTTAATTGGAGTTTGGCGAGGCACTCTAGAAATCCCAGAGAACGGACTACTTGCTATTCCCAATTAGACTATGCCAACTGGCTGCTTGCTGCTTGCTGCTAAGTTCGTTTCGGGCGTTGAGCACGCTTCTAATTTGTTGCCATTGACGTAGCCGTTGCCGTTGCTGTTGCCATTTTCACGGCAAAACAATAAGCGCTGCCATGGGAATAATGCCGAAATAAAGATGAAATGTTACGACAGGGCCAAGTCAAAAGGCGGAGTCATCCAGTCGAAGCTCCACTCGCAGCAGCTTCTCGAACGCACTCACGCATACGGCAAATGTGGTGGTGGCAGCGATGGAGGAGGATGAAGGGGAGGATGAGGCGTATATGAATATAGACCTGACATAATGAGCCGCCTATAAGTGAAATGACTGTCGGCGTCGTCGTCGTATTCGTCTATGTCCCAGTCTCCATCTCCATCTTCATCGTCATCGCCATCGCCATCGCCATCTCCATGTCCGTCTCCATCTCCATCTCCATCTCAGTTGCCTTCTCTTAAGATGTGTGCGTAATTTGAATTTAGTCTGCCTGCGAGTTTATTAACAAACACAAAGGAGCACAGAAAAAAAAAAATAACACACACACGCACACAAACAGTGATAATGAGGGGATTGGGGCAGAAGGAGATGATGGGAAAGACCTCTGAGCAGGTTTCAAGACATACAGTTCTTCAGTGAATTGAGCATTTTTGGGGAAGGGATGCAGTGGGGGGAGGCTGGTGCATAATGCCACAGAGATTAAATTGTGGTTGCCAGTCACTGGGGTGCTTTAAGGGGGGGTGGGGGTTGAGTATTAAAGGGCGGGCTTGGGGGGGATTCGTTGTTCGAGTAGCGACGAAAGAGTTCGTTTTGGGTCAGTTGTGCTGAGCACTCCAACGCAGGGGCATCTTCTGACGTGGGATGCAATTTTAATTACAAGCTGGCGTCAAGCAAATGAAATACGAGAACAAATCGAAAATATATATTACTATATATATTTTGATTTTAGTTGCATAACTAAAATGTTGTACTCTTGGCAATTACCGTATTATTTTTCAATTTATAAAGAAGTTTAGACACTCTTGCGAAGTCTGCCAGCTGTCTGGCATCTAAATTTCATTAAAAACATTAATTAACACCGACCGAATCTTGTTGGCGAAACTATATTATAAAGTGGTCTGACGTTTAATAACTTAACATTTTAATAAAAATATGAGAAGCATAATAAAACTCGTTTACACTGAATAAGGTCATGCCAAGTTTTTCATATAAGAACATTTCACTGGATCGATAGTTCCTATGGGAGTTATACGATATAAGAACTTTTATTAGTGGAAAAATAAAATTGCAATTAAATCAAATCTATAATATTTGCAACCAATATTTCCTATCTTATTTTATTTGATTTAATATTAAGTTAAACCAAATTTTCTTAGTTCGTTTATTATTGTGGACTACTGGGAATTGATGATTTGTGATATATATCAATATCAAATAAGATTGTGGTTACATTCAAGAACTAAATTGTGCAGTTTGACTGATTAAAGTTGTTCGCAATCAAACTGCATTAATATTACAACAAACCTGAAATGTTCGTCATATTGTTTTTCATAATAATTCAGAATTAACATTTGTATTTATATTTATTTAAAGTATTTCGACTTGCTTTTATGCTGATTATGAACATATATTCTGTGTGTCTATTTAAAAGCATCCACTTTTCAATTATGAAAACCAAATCAGAATTGTATCTTGTTAAAAGTTGCCTTTATAAATATTTTGCTAAATTAAGAAAATTAAAAATTAAACTTAATAAAGAACACACCAAACTGAAAACCAACCTCAAAGTGTGGTTGCAAATGCGCAAATGTGTCTTTATAGTTTTTTTTTGTTTTATTTTTGGGGGGGGGGAAATGGGTAGGGGAATTAGTTGTTTCTTTTAAATTTTATATGTAGAGCATTTAGTTTTCGTGCCACTGCGTCACTTTCATCATGTCGAAGTTTTGACATTTATCTGATGCTACAGTCAGCAAGGAACTATATCCACACACATGTACTTACCTAGAGGGGCACGAATATGGGAAAGAGGATGAGTTTGGAGATGAGTATGTGGATGAGTATGAGTAAAGCATGTGTATTATGTATTTGTATATGGACGAGAGAGTATTACTGTTGAAATATTCATTAGGCCTGAGTGCAGCGTGCAGAAATTATGCCTGCGTGTCGTCCTGCGGCCAAGCCACAAATATGGTTACTACTGGCATACTGGGAAGTGTTCTGTGGAAGCGGACGTGCGCCATGAGCTAGCCAGAATACCGCAGAAAATTTCGGGATGAGACGCATTCAATTTGCGCATTTGGCTTTTAAAAAATGCATTAAAGGCGCGTGCAGCAGGAAGCCGCTCAAATAGCAGGGCTAACGTGAATAACGTGCCCAAAAAGCAGCCAAAGACAGACGGATAAACAGACAAGCACAAAACCAAAAAAAAAAACCAAAAAAAAAAAAAGAAGAAGGAAACATAAGAAAAATAGAAGAAGTTGCGATGAAAGCGCGAAAATTACTTCCTAAATAGCCGCCTGACTGGCTGTCAAGACGCTGCCAAAATGGAGCAGGCAAAGGGTGAGAGAGACAGACAGATAGAGACGGATAAAGGCAGATAGAGAGAGAGAGAGAGAGAGAGAGGGAGAGAGAGAGAGAGAGCTGTAAGAGCAGAGAGCAGAGCGAAGCTCAATTCATGTTCTGGGTCCAATAAAGGCGACAGAGGCACACTAGCAGGAGCAGGAGCAGGAGCAGGAGCAGGAGTCGTCGCAGCAGGACTGACAGCAAACACAGTCGAATTCAAATTGCAAATTCGCCGTCGATTTTTTATGCACATTTCTGTAGCCCAAAATTAAGCCAAGCGAACGCTGCATAGGAACGAACTCCAGACGGAGACAACCAGGACAACCAGGACAACCAGGACAACCAGGGTAACCAGGACATCTATGCCACCGTTGCCGCTGACGTTTTGACGACAAAATAAAAACAAGGATCAACAGAAAACTTTGACACGTCGCAGATTAAATACCCTTTGCAGAAGGGAGTCCAACTTGTTTAAATTTATTTACTTGATGTAGACCAAAAATTAGTCGATTGTTTTAATAAAATTTAAAATTAAAGTTACTAAATAAATTATAAAAAATTAAATGGAAGCCGTTAAATTAATAATTTTAATTTAAAGAAGAAAAAAATTAATAAAGGATTTAAGAAATAATTGTCTGGTATTAAAATGTGAAATGGTGCAATATTTATTGCAATGATTGGGAAAAAAAAACAAATTAGACCAAAAATTGTTAAGCATCAGTAGCTTAATAATATGAAAAGTTAAAAACATTGATTGAGGTTTTTTTTTCAGCCAAAATATGTTAACCCTTCTAACTAAGAAAAGTTGTTCATATGATAGTTGTAATCACTGTACTGTGTGTCCTCAAGGAAGTGCTGCAAAGCGTTACACAATTCGAGAGAAAATTGTAAAACCCTCTGTAAAAATAAACAATTCCTTTTCTCAAGAAGCTACTGCATCAAGGCTGACTGAATGCAAATATTATCGTATCTATATGCGAGACCGAAAAGGAGGAGACTTTTTCAAATGCAAAAAGGTGACAAACTGGCCGAAACGGTGCCGTGTGGGCAACTGGGGGTAGGGGCCAACTCTGGAGTTAAACGAATGATGTGCCCTACCCTATGCACAACTGACGCTTTCCATGTACCCGCCAAACCCTCAATCCCTTCTAGGTCCTTTTCCCAACTAAATGCATTTCGGTTTTTATTCATATTTTATTCAAATGTGGCAACCAAAATGGCACAAACACTGCAAAGTTATTTATGTTTTTTTTTTTCCTCGTCTCACTCAGCCAGGGCTGCAAAATGGGGCTTGCCATTGTGGCAAGTGGAGCAAAAGGTATTTGATGTTGTGGAATTCAAATAAAGATACAACATTTTTTTCACATCTCAACGATTTAGGAGAGTCAACAAACATGAACTGGAGCTAAACAAACTACTTGAAGACACTTGCCAGTTTTTATTTTGTGTTTATAGCTGGTTTTTAATATTTATTAACTTTTTACTACAATTTCAATCTGCCCGTTGACAGATTGGAGGCGTTTCCTTCCAAATTTGGTAACTGTATCTCTTAAATTGAATAAAGTTAATTAATACAATGAAAATGTTCATATTGTAAGGATCAGCATCCTCAAGCGCCTTAAGAAAATATATTTATATATATTTAAATCGCGTCTTAGTTATGTCCTGTATTTCTTCATTCTTTATTTCTTAGACTGCTAAGGCTTAATCAATTGAACTAAACTAAAACCAGGGCTCCGAATAATATTTGGTTAGCCCAAAAAACCTTTCTTGACTTATTGGACTCGAAATACATATTTATCATATGATATCGCAAATTCATGCTAAAGAATTTCTATCTAACCGCAACTGCAACTGTATTAAGTTGGCCAATTTGTCGTGGCCATTTCGTCATCTCTCTCTCTCTCTCTATATATATATATATATATATATATCTATCTGTCTCTCTCTCTCTCTCTCTCTCTCTCTCTCTCTCTCATCCCTTATCATTTGAGGCAAGCAAGGAAATAATTTAGTATTCGCATTGCTTCAATTTTGTGTACAGCGAGTCAAGAAAAAATAAAGCCGCATTCGGCGACATCAGTTTTGCCATGAATTGCATTTTTGTATATGCTGCCAGTGCCCCGTTTCCCTTCCATCTTTTTTTCTTGCAGTAAACTTGTCATCATTTTAATATTGGCAGCTTATAAGCCACGTTAGACGTAGCCGAGACCAAAACAAGGGCGAGAGCTGGCTCAGACTAGATAGGCAGTGGCCAATGGAGGAGGTGGGGGTGGGGTGGACGAGATCGGAAGGGAACGTCGCCTCAAAGCCAATGTCAAGCCAAGTCAAGACAAGCCAACTCAGCAACGGATTATCTGCGACAGCCCCATGAAAGGCTGAAAGGCGTTGACGTGCAAGTGGAGGAACGCCCATAGTGTGGATGGGGCATGGGAAAGGGACAGGGTAGGAGGGGCAGGGATAGGGGAAGCAATGTGGTGGCATCGAAGACTTTAGCTAGTTTGTGTGCAGCACAAAATTTACTGTAAAATACAATTTCCCGTTTTTATAGCTCATTTCCAACAACATTTGCTTAGCCAGCTCGTCGCCGTCTATGGGAAAACAATTTTTATTGCATTTCGCTGGCAATGAGCAAAATGAGCGGTGAACAGCGGGCAGGGGCAGAGACGGAGTCTGGGACGAGGACGGGTTGAATGGTGAATGGTGGTGAATTGTGAATGCTGAACGGTGGGTGGTGCAATGACTCGCTGCTCGGATAGATGGCCAGCTGGCAGCAGGCGATGAGCTGCGGAAAGGGTGAAAGGGGTAAGGGGCGGGGTGGTAAGTAAATATTACTTCGTTTCTTTCATTTTTTTTTTTTTTTAAACACTTGGCATTAAGTGCAGCAGCTGTGGGCAAGCGAAACGGTGGGGATAGCAGCTGCCGCAAGGCATCATCGAAGTGGGGCAAAGGGGGCAGCGGGGCGCGACAAAATGAGAAACGGATGAGGCGGGCAGTCAGGCAACGTTTCCTGCGTTAGTTGTGCGCTTCAAGATTCAATTATAATGCAATAAAGCGCGAATCAGAGTTACAATAAAAATAACAAGAGTGCATATAGCAGCACATATACACACCCACACACGCACACACACACACACACATACATGTACGCTGACAAGTCAGCAGACATGCTGAGTATACAAGAAATCTGCAGTGCACAGACAGAGACAGAACCAACTGCAGCTCTCATATACGTGTTCCTTGGCAACTGTTCCAGGAATTACAAAAGCTATTAAAACTTTCAATTTGGAGTTTGGGATAATGAGTTTTGGGCATACACATAAACATCGAGCTTAATTTTTTTTAAATATATACTTAAATTCACTTTAAAAATACTGTAGATCTTTTTGAAACTAAAAAAATATAAAAGTATCTATGAAATTGTGTCATATTTATACGAATAATCATAATTTAAATAGTAATTTTGACTGAATTAAATCTTATACAATTTTCGCTTTTTTAACAAAATGTTTCAATTTATAAAATAAATAAAAGAATTCTACATAATGAAAATACTGCAAAAGTAAATTAAAATGCAATTTGTTTTTATTTCTTTTCACACTAACAACCAGTAAATTGTTTTTTTTTTTTTCGGATAATATATATTTTTATGACAATATTTAAATTTCTTCCATTTACACATAAATAGAAATAATTTACTAATAAACCAAGGAGCCATGCTGTAAATATAATAATCTAATCTAATTCTAAAAGCTTCATTAAATGCCAATTAACTTTAAAAATTAATAAGAGGTTATTAATATGTCTTCGTTTTGTTGGCTTATCTTTTTACCCAGAATTAATGAATTTATTCAAAGCTACATTTTTTGTTGTCATTAAAGAAAATGAATTTTTCTTCCAATTACGCTTATTAATATGTTTCGTAAAAAATGTGCTGAAATTTCACGAAAATCAAATTAATATTGATCTATTCATGGGCAAAAGGACATAACGAAACGTAACTTGAAACGCCGAGAAATTGATTTCTGGATTGTGCCTCGAATAACAGCAATTCAGACAAAAAGCTACAGACGCCGATTGGATTGTAAGGATGCCTTGTCGGGGTAAGGAAAGGGTGAGGTAAGCAATCATTTCCCGTGCTGCTGCTGCTGCTGCTGTTGCTGCTGCTGATGCTGTTTGCTGCTGGTAAAATGCATTCGGCGCAGCAAAGTGTTTAAGTGTTCTAATGTAACTCGGTCTCCTTGGCAGTAACTCTTATTCGTTCATTCGTTCGTTTTTCTCTTCCATTTTCTTGCTCCACTTGAGGAACTGCTACTGCGGAGTGGTTGGGGTGAGGGGGTGAGGGGGTGGCAGGGGAATGGGCTTCTTATAATGTGATTATTAATGTTGCTTTGCTTGCGCCTTATTATGAAAATTATCGAGTGCAAACAGTCAGTTCGTTGCGCTCAACAATCAAAACAATCTACAAGAAAAAGATAACTTTTTCACAGCCTCAAAATTTATGCTACGATTTTTTTGTTGTCGATTCGCCTACGGTCATTTTAATTATCTGTCAGTGGGGTACAAAAAATACTAAAATGCAAAGTAGCTATAACATCAACAACAACAACAACAACAACGACAACAATGACAACAAACAGCCGAAAGAAATTCAATTAAAATGGAATCCCCGGAAATTCCTTGTAATCTCAAACCCCTCCACAAAAAAAGCAAAAAGAAGAAAAACCAAACGAAATTCTGTATAATGCTTATACATATTGTCAAAAGGCAAATTGTACAACTCACGAAGGTAGCACAAAACATGTGGCCAATAAATTCGTGAGCATCCCGTGCCGCAGGGTCGCATGGCATGAACGGTGGGTGGTAGATGTTGCTCCTAAACTTAAGTATGTAAATTGCCGCACGTTCATTTTTTGATTTTGCCAGCATGAAATCAGTATAATCTGTTTTGTCAGTACCCTGACCAACAGCAACATCAACAGCAGCAGCACAAACAGCAACACCAACAGAGAAAAAGTCAACCCAAAGTTGCCAGCTGAAGTTGATTTAAAACGCGCGTCCCACCTGCCACCTCCTCCCACCCCCTTGTGGACCGCACTACCCACACTGTTCGTCGTGCTTATCCGTGTCCGTGGTCCGTGGTCCGTATCCCTGCCCAGAAGCGCTGATTAACGCACTCGAGCGCAATCTGCCTCACTTCACTTTTATGTAAACACAAAACAGAATATAAAGGCATAAAGCAAAATAAAATAGAACGCCTGCTTGTCTCACTGTCTGTCTGTCTGTGTCTCCCCCCCCACCCACCCACTCTCTCTGCCCGTCCAGCATATCCCTCTGCAGAGGGCCTATCTAGATGGAAGTGCCTGGCAATGTGAAAAAAATGTTTGACTTTCTGTCTGCCTTTTCATATTAAAGGTAATTTTCATATTTTTACAAATGGCTGACAGTACTCTCTATCTCTCTCTCTCTCTTTATCTCTGTCTCTCACTCTCTCTCTCTCTCTCGCTCTTTCCCTTTATCTCTCAGCCAAGCATACGCCAATTCAATCATTTAAATTCAAAATATACATAAATATACTTATATGAAAAGCACAAAAATAAAAATAGATATATATATATATATATATATTTTTATAAAGATACTTATTGTGTGCCAAAGTCAACGGCCGACGATTTTATAAGCAAAATATTATCTATGAGCATTTTCTAAAGCAAAGAAGACTGTAAATACCCTAGGGGGCAAAGCTTAAGAAAACGGTTGTATGCATGTAAATAAGAATGATTGGGGATGCTTGCCAGTGTTAGAATTGTCGCATTAATATAAGTACTGAGAGAAGAGGATTTTTTGAAAAGCAAGAAAAGACTGCTGAGAAAATATAACTGAGTACTTATGGGATTTGATTTCTAGCTTATGAATTGAATACAATTTAGTACGCAATTTATATAATATTTTACAGTAATAGGGTTAGCTGCTAATTGCCTGCACATATTTAAAATCTTTTCAATTTTGTAGGCTTATTTATTGAACAAAAATTTTTGCTCAAGTCCATCAAGTCTTTCTAATAGTCTTCTAAAACGAGTTGTGACTCGATCAGCTACTGCTTTCAAATATTTGAAAATCCAATTCTCCGCTTTAAAAAACGGTTGCCAGTCTCACACTGAAGTTATAGTACCTTGCCTCACATTGCAAGTGCAGCAAGAGGGCAAAATCTAAGCTGCGTTGCGGCGGGTTTCAAAAAAAAGAAAATCCAAAAAAAAAAAAAACCAGGAAAATGTTTTAAGCTAAGGCGCCCATGCAGAGTGCTGCAAAAAAAATTTATTACTCTGCCAGGCGCTAGGTGTGTGTGTGTGTGTGTGTGCTGGTGTGTGTGGGTGTGGGTTGGAGTGCCTGTGTCTAGTGGGAGATTGTTTGCCCTCAAGGTGAAAATATGCTAAGTAACAAATAAAAGCAAGATCTCTATCAGACGCAGCCAGCCTCGACGTTGCCTGCAAATGTTGCAAACGAGTCAACGTCGACATCGAGTCTTTGGCTTTTTACATATTTTTTGAGGTTTTCAGAAGTGCGGTAAAACTAGCACACAGCTGGGCGGCTGCAAGGGGTGGTGGCGGCATGGGCGGACAAGCGGACAAGCGAACAGGCGTACAGACGGACGGTAAAGAAAGCCAAAAGCAAAGCTTGTAAACAAATTAAGAGATTGCTTTTGGGCAGACGGCCCTCAAAAGCGTTATACTGATGGCTAAGCCAATGGGCACATCAGATCTGAGCGGAGGGAGCGCGGTGGACAGGAATGGCCTGCGAACCAGAATTGGGCGTTTCTAATCAAATCAGTTGCTGCATGCAATAAATTCCAACTTGAAATAAAAAAAAAAAAAAAAACAGCAACAGAAAACACTTTGCGGCTGAAGCGACAAACAACAAAATTGATTGGGCGACTTTCTGTGTAGTGCGTGTAAAATTTGTTTACAAATTGTTCAAGTTTCATAAAATACCCAAAATGAAACGGGGGCATTACGTAAAAGTGGCGTGACTGCGTTTTAAAACAACTTTTTAGCCTATCATGTAAATATGATTATTTAAAATCCGGCAACTCTTAGGCGTTTTGTAAATAGTTCGAGCACACAACACAAAATTGTTGAGGACAACCAATTTAATATCTACGTGAAGAACTCAAAAGGCCATATAATATTAAAAGAAAAGTTCACTAAATCGTTATCGTATTTTAGATAGTACGAAACATATTCATATAGATCATACAGATTTGTTGAATAGGCAACAATCCCTTTATTCTCTTCAGCCATCGTTTCTGGCAGTATATCGAGACCCACAAGATCCAAAGAATGAAATAAGAATGAAAATACAAACCAGAAAGAACGGTTCAATTGTGAAAAAAGGTAGCAGAAAGCGTATAGAAAAGCAAACTGAAGCCTCAAGCTAGACAAAGTGGCCAATTCTATGCATATATTAAGGAAAAACATAACTTTCTCGTAAGATATAATTAAACGATGCTCCTTTATCGAGTTGACTTCGCGACTCGCTGCTAGTCGAGTCGAGTGGATAGTTCAAAAGTTGACAAAGCGCCGAGCGCGGAATAGTTTTCTAATTAACTGTGAACTATGCGCAGCACAGAAAAGACGCACAACAACACATACAAGTGCCAAGAGAGGTAGAGAGGTAGAGAGAGAGAGAGAGAGAGAGAGAGAAAGAAACAAGAAGAAACAGAAAGAGAGAGAGAGAGAGAGAGAGAGAGAGAGAGTGTAAGAAAGAGAGTGGGTGGGAGTTGAGGAATGGTTTTTAGTAGCTCGGCGAGATAAACCGTGAAATCTCATGAATTAACTGTGACAACTTTTGGCTCCTGGCTAGCACACGAAACTATTTGAAAAGAAAGACAATTGCAATTGCAGTCAACAGAGCAGGGACATGGTCTTCTGCTGGGACCAAGGGGACGTGGGCCAAGGGGCTAAGTGGCTACGGGACTCTAGACTCTATGTGACTGGTGATGGCAACGGCGACAGTTTCTCCACAAATGATTTAGTTGCGTCGGAAAGCGAAACGTCGCCAACAAACAAGTCGAGTGCGCGCTTCCCGCCATTGTGTGCCGCCATTGTACCGGAAATGCCGCACAAATGAGACCTGGAAGTGGAAGGAAGTTGACAGGGTTGGGTAACTGACTGGGAGACTGACACACCCAGAGCAACACGGTAACGTGTGAGGCGTCAACAATGTCACATAACAGGTCGACGCAACACCAGACAGTTACAGTCGCGTGTCGCTCTTCATTCGGCACTGACTCTCTCTCTCTCTGTCTCTCTCTCTCCCTCTCTCTCTCTCTCTGTCTCTGCCTCTGCCTTTCTTGCCCTTTCTCTCCTTCAGTCTCTCTGTTCGCCGGGTCGCTCCTCTAATTAGCTGCAGTAATGGCATGTCAACAGGGCCGCGCGAAGGCATCAACTTGCAGGCTGCCTGGACCCAAAAACAGCGACAGCAACTGCTGGAGTGTAACTGGAGACAGGCGGCAATTCGTCAGACTCCAGCTCAGACTCTAAGACAGGCCATGCCCATCTTAACCCATTTTACTCAGTGAGAAATTAAACACAAACTATAAACAGTAGAAGGAGCAATATTAAGAAAATATGTATTAAGCTTCTAAGCATACCAAGCATCAAAGTTTCCGATCCTTTCACTTCTTAAGCACTTAAAACCGTTCTCAGATATAAGTTGGCAAATTTCCTTTGAAGTGCTTCAGAAATTCTTTACAAGCATTACGTGTATATGCATTTATTTACAATGTTATTTTTAATATTTTCAATTTAACTACTCATATATCACGTGAAATTTCAAACCGTTGCTATTAAGTTAAAGGCAATTATGCTGTATTGTATGTATTTCTGCGAGGACAGTTTTTAATTTTTAGCCATGCTAAAATGTAATTAAAAAATTAAGCTGTAAGCTGCAGCAAAGAGGCTATTCAATTTACTAAAAAAAAACACTTATTTTTGATTTTGTTTAGTTTATCATACAGATAACATACATAGAATTTTATTACCAAAATTATTCAGTTTTTAGTACTACTGCATACATAAAATTAAGGAATATATTTATATTCTCTAACAATACATTTATGTAAAGTATTATTGCTCAAATAAATTGAAGATATTTCTCTATCTAATATTATAATATCCTTTTTTTATATTTAACCAAGCTTTCTAACTCAGGTATCGAATTCCTGCATGTACATACTGATTTTAAACACCAATTGTCAAATGCTTTCTTTATACAAAAAGTAAGCTTTTCCTTAAGTATATTGAAGGTATATTTCTATCTTATTAAATAGTATCTTTTTTATATTGAACTAAAGTTTATAGCTCAGCGATGGAATTATATATAAAAATTGAATTATATTAAATATTAAATCCATTGTCAAGTGCTTCAATTTTACAAATGCACCTGCACTTAGGGTTCCCTTGTACAATCGACCTACAAAAACTTTGCGCTTTTCGTGGTACATTCAAATTTGGCATCGTTTTTTCTTATTTGACATAAATAATTGGCGCATAATGAGCATAACTTGAAGCAAATTACAGAGCGTGTGCTTCGAACGCCAAGCATCTGGGCGACTGGGCGGCTGGGCGGCTGGGCGGCTGGGCGGCTGGGCGTGGTCCTCTGGTGGCTTAAAGCAGTGGGCAAAGGAGACACGGCGGAGATGCGAGAAACTTAAAAATATGCTCAGGCTGTGGGTGGCAAGGCACAAGCAGCTCCAGCTTTAGTTATCAGCTACCACGCCTGATGCTGTGTGTGTGTGTGTGTGAGTGTGAGTGTCGGTGTATGTTGTTTTTGTCGTCCTCGTGTTGGTCCTGTTGCTGGCACAATTTTTTGTGCTATTTTTGCAGGTCTTTGCTTCTTGTTAAGCTTTGCCAACGTTTTTCTTTAATTATTCAAAAGATAATTACACTAAAAAATTTTTGTCATTTGCAAAACGGCGCCACCATCCCCAAGTAACCCAACTTACAACGTACACAAAATCTATAGACACTATATTTCTCCTTCCTTTCTCCTTTTACGTTTCCTTAATTTTCTATTTCACTTTGACACATATATATTTTTAAATTTTTTTTTTTTTTGGCAAAGTTTGTGCTGGAAGAAGAAAGTTGCAGCAGAGCGCTAAAAATGCTATTTATATTTTGTCGTTCATAATTGCCAGCGAAGCAAACCGAGAGAAACCCGTAGCCAGAGTCGGATGCCAACGGAAAGCGTACGGAAACGCAGCCCAGATACGAAAACAAGCTCTTTGCCACATAAGATACAGACACCGAGAGAGGCTACTTCACATATGCCACATGAAAGATAACATAGTGAATGCTGCAAGTGAGTGGAAAGAGTGAAGATGGGTAAAAAGCGCACCGAGTTGCTGGTCGATGGGTTGGGATGCTGACAGTTTCACAGTTTTAAATAGCATCGGAATAATTAAGACTTTTGAAAAATTGATTATTTCTGATGTTTCGATAAAAAGAAATACAAGAAAAAGCTTCAGATATCATTATTTCAATGCCGATAGTATTTATTCACTTACCACAGTTTAATTTTATAAATAAATTTTAATAATTCCTGAACTAAAATTATGTTAAGGATCAGAGATTGGAAGCAAATTGGAAGAAAGTTAATAATATATATGTACATTCCTGATAATATTTCTTAATGCATCATAGCTGATCTTTAATCAATCATACTCCTGAATATTTCAAAGTAAAATTAGTTACTTTGACTTGTATACAGTTCCGTTAATTTAAATATAATAATTAATATTTTTTTCTTTTTCTTTTTTTTAAATTCACTTACTGACTTAAAAGATATCTGCGAGCAGTTTGAGAAGTTTTCACCCGGTAGGCATTTAAACATCTGGCTGGCAACAGCTCGATAATTATCGGGACATATGTTTGTATATATAATAATATGACAAATAATAAAAGCTCGACAGTCAGTTGGCCACATGTGTGACCATATGTGTGATAGAGTGTTAGTGTGTTTGTGTGAATGGGTCATAATTGGCAGAAATTAACGTGACCGTACAATCAATATTTATCGTCTATATAAAGTTCATGCATATATTCATAAATCCATACTTTATATTTATACATACTTAAACATTTATGTCTGTCTATGTATACTTGTATATATTTATTTATTATAATTTGCCTTCAACGCGTTTGCGTTTGCATTTTAATTTAAATTCAAGTTAAAACCGCATTTTTAATACCCAGCACCCATTAAAAATAATAGCCTACAAAAAGGATTATTCAAATGTCAGCTAGAAGCAGAATGAAGCACATTCGTTTATATTAACTACATCAGCTAAAGATGGAAAATTGCATATACAAATCATCATATTATTTATTTCAAGTGCATTTTTAACACACGAATAAAGAAACAGCCATGTTATGCCATAAACCCTTAAGACCTCGCACAGGGTATCTCTGCGTCGAACCCTCTCGTCTCGACAATACCTATTCGTATGATGTTTTTGTTGGTGTGATATGTGTTGATTTTGTCCATCAACAAACAAAAATGGCATGCAAATTATGAACCGCAAATGTGTCTGGCAAAGGGTATGCTGGGCGTGTGGGCGTGGCAGTTGGTTGGTACAGCTTATCCGGAATATATGTATGAACAGCGATGCTGTCGCAATTTTCACAACGGCCGCACATCTATTTTTAATGGACATATTTCCATATACACAGGTAATTCATTTACATTTTTTATTGAATCACAAATTTTGGGTCAATGAAACATTTGTTATATCTGTGTAAAGTTCTTCGCCCCTCTTTCTCTCATTATATAAATACTTTATGATCTTAGGATCGATTTACTGCATAGTTTTACTCAGAAAAGTATTTTGGATTAAACATAACTTTTTTTTAAGCAATCGAAATATATAATTTTATTTGTTATTATTAAAATACTTTAAATTAATGTTTGGCATATAAAATATTAACTATTATAGATGAAATATTATTTAATCATACTTTAATCAGCAAACTTTATTAACCACAAACTTGTACAACAGCAACCACCATTGGCAAGTGGATAGTTATAAACATAAACATGCCGCATGCCCTTGTTTGACTCGTAGATGCAACATGTGGCCCTTGCGTGCTTCATTGCACTTTCCAAGTGGCAAATTTAATTTAACAACAATAAATACTTTTTACAATTTATGCATATGCTTTGCATAAAGCTGAATAATGCAAAAATCCCTTACTAATTTTGAGAAATACAAAAACAAATTTTTAAAGATCGCAAAAATTAACAAGATTACGAAATAGCTTTTACAAACTGGTCTTTAACAAATAATGAAATTAATTTGACTTTTGAAGAGTTTGTTATAGAAAAGTTAATATTTATTTTAATACTTTTTGTTTTACTTGGAACAATTATGAGACAAACGCCCATTTTTCTGACTTATACATAGGCTTGATTGCTATTTATTTTGTAGTGAAAAAAAATGAAAATTCAAAAGGAAATATTTACGATTTTCTTAGAACTAAACTATATATTTACCCAAAAATCTGCTGCAGCTAAGCTGTAAAGTTTTTAATGACTTTGTCGAAAAATGCACAGCACGGCGAACATCAAATTATTGAATGTATTATAATAATTGCACAAGCCAGTAAAAAACTAAGCTTAAGAAAAGATTTGCCTGGTTTCGATATTGAAATAATTCTGGGAATCAGCCACAAATACCCAGAGTTCTGCGCCAGCCTCAGTTTAATGAAAAGTTTTGGCAACTCTAAGCAGACTTATACAGGTTGCATATCAGCTTCCATAATAGAGCCAAAAAATAAACTTAGCTAGCTGAAAAGTGCAGTGGAGCGTATTCAATATTCATATGCAGCTTTTACGAACTTTAGTTAGTACTTGGACCAGGACACAGACACACACACACACACACACATACCTAGACAGGCACACACAAATATTTTGAACATGCCTCGCACGTTGTCAGGCGAATGTTGCCCGCTGGTCGATCAGGCCACGCCTCTGCAAAAGCGCCGACTGTGTATCAACGGTGGGCAAATTAAATTTGAAGTGGACAGTGGTCGCTGTGCGGTGGGGGGGGGGGCGAGGTTGTTGTTTTGGATTGCGAGGCAGAAGCATTGATGGATGCGCTGCGCACGTGTCGACGACCGCAATGCTAAATATTTTTTACACCTTCAAATTACGGGGAAACAACTGACGGCGACAACAGGGTAAACAAATAAACAAACCGAGCTAACGGAACATTGTGGCTGACACACAAATGAGAAATGTATAAACAAAACGTATAAACTGTGGCGCCACCCAGTGCACAGTGGAATTCTTTGGTTGGGAGTTGGGGTTAAGGGTTTTAGGGGTTTGTTGTGGTTATTCATTTTGCTTTTTATGAAATGAATACAATGCGTAGCAACTTAAACCAGAAATAAAACTCAAAATGCAACTAATTTGCAAGGACAAAAGGAGGCGGTAATAACTGTGGCTGGGTGTGGCTATAGTCACTGTTACAGTTACAGTTACAGCTACAGTTACAGTTACAGTTACACTTACAGTTAAATGTGGCTTTACTTGTTCTGTTGATTTTAGCTACTTATATACCCTAGCAATGGGGTGTGCTAAAACACACTCATTAAGTCAACAATGTTGGCAGTGGAATTATACTTCACAAAGTTCACATAGTAAATGTTAAATTCAGCATCAGTTTCATCAAAGGAAACACATTGAGAAACATTTATGTACAACATTAAACATCGTTCAACCCAAGGCGAAACCCATCGAACGCGATACTGCCAAGTCTGCCATCACTCCAAAAATATACAACGTGATACAAAATTCAAATTTGCCACGAAATTTGATCGCATTTTGTACAGTCGCTGGCCTTTGATCAACCGAGAAGTTCATGGAGTTCGAGTTACGACTCACGACCCACGACTCCGAAATAATCTCAATCTTTCGCTCAATTAAACTTTATCATTTATGATTTCAAATTTTTTGCTTGCAATCAATTATTCTTTACATAATTATAGTACTTGTAACTACACGATGTATATCCAATAGCTGGCTTTAAGTCATGAAATTCTATATATATTTGCTATTTCTGAGTCTCTTAACAAGCATTGTCTTAAAAGTGGAATATCTATCCGAGTTTAAATACGCAAACTACTTGCTCCATGCAACCAAATATTCTTTTATCTTTATTAGTCTGGAATTATCGTTAGCTGTTGCTCGACTCTGATTTCACTTGGCTACCAACGAGATTGAAATGAAAGCCTTTCCTAGAGCATTATTGGCTTCGGCTTCTGAACTTGCCAAATTACACTCTGCCCTCTTCTTGTTGTTGTGGCTGCTGTTGTTAGCACTGTTCTCTTCCAGCGTTTTCCATGCGTAAGTTTTGTTTGCCCAAGCTACGCTTAAGCATGTGTGGCAGCCCAGTGTTTGTACGTCTTACTGAGTGTGTGTGTGACAAGGTGTGTGTGTGTGTGTGTGTATTAGCCGGTTGGTTGGTTTGTTGGTTTGTTGGTGCGTTTGTTTGTGACTGGCTTAATCCTTTCATTTTCATAACTCGTCATAGAATGTAAACAAGATTAAGTTAGTTTTCTGTGCTGCTCAAGTGGCTTTGGTCGCCTGCAGTTGGGATCTGCAGCTGGAGCTGGAGGTGGAGCTGGAATTGTGGCCGGGAGATGAGGACATGCAATATGCTGTCGAGTGGACCCGGGTCTTTGGCTTCAGCTGTGGCTGTCGTTTGCCCACAACAAGTCCACCAAGTGACTGTTGCAATTGCTTTTGTTGTTGTCCATGGGGCTGTTGCCTTTATACTAAACTCGGCAAAAGTTTTCGTATTAAAAAGTTGGACGTAAGGATTTCACAAAAGCTTCCGCCGCATTATATTGAGAGCTGATTTTGAGGGTGTCATTCCCCGCAAACCCTATCCCTTTCCCTTTCCCTTTCCCACACTTTCCACACTCCTCCAGCCTAAACCGCCCAGTGCCCTGTTACCCAGTTAATTGCCAAGTGATATTGCTGATGTTGTTGTTGTTGATTGTGCTCTTTGTTTGTGTTTAGTTGGCAGCACTAATGGTAATTAAAGTTATTTCAAATGAAATTTATATGCAGATTGTTGTGGACAAGATAGTTGTTTTAAATATGTACATGTATTAAAAAAAAAATATAACTTAAATAGGTAATTCTAATTTGAAAAACAATAAGATTTAGTGACTCCCTCTTTTCATTAAGCAATTTATATGTAATAGTTCCGACTATTTGTTGAGAATGAGAAGCATTCGATTTCAAAAAATAAATAATAAATAAATTCGATTCGTTTTCACTACTCATCATAATCAATAGAAAAATAATGTATTTAATTATGTTTTATAACTAATAAACTTGACAGAGTCCTTAAAGTAAATAACATATTTATTTAATTCTTCTTATTGCTGCACAAAGAATTTGATCAATATGATATATGATGATACATATTTTATAATATATATAAATGCATTTCCATTCTCTGTGACAGTCCAAAATAATTACTTATAGATGCATAATTACATTTCTAGAAAACGTATTGCGATATATTGATATTGAGATATTAAACTAAGTTCGGCCGATCAATAAACTAAGCTGAGTGGTGTGCAAGGAGCCAAATGTTGCAGCATTCATAATTCGCAGGCGTCATATTTGTTAAGTGTGCGGCTTTCGGGCTTGCAATATTTAATGCATAGCCTATGCATCGAGGTCGGAAAACCTTAACCTCAACTCATCAACGCTCACGCTCCACGTTCAACACTCTGACCTCAGACCACACAGACCGCACAAAATAATCAAGTTTTGTTTTGTTGCTCGATTTAGATGTGCCGCATGCGGCCATGCCCACAAACAGCAATTTGTGCGCCTTCCAACTCCAGCTCCGCTCGATTGTGTTGAAGGGGGTGTGAAGGGGCGTGGCTGGCCAACGCCTCAACATGCCATTGCGTACTCGGCATATGTGAATTTCCTGTAATAGATCTTGTGGCAAACATAAACTGCATGTTAAATTCCCTAGCCTGCGGCAAACTCTGATGAGCTCAATGGCAAAACGCACTGGTGTGTATAACTGTGTGTGTGTGTGTGTGTGTGTATTGCTGTGTGTGCGTATTCGTTGTGCGTGCGTCATGCTCAAATGATAAATTGTTCAAGGCATGACCTGGCGGGCAGGCAAAGTTACTGAAGTATGCAGCAGCGTAAGTAGTACACTGAAACACCAACATTTTCAAAAATCAGCAACAACGTTTAGCTTTTCAAGACATTTTAAAATGGATGTCATACTGAGCATTTAATTTTTTAATTGATCGTTTTACTTTCAAGAAAGATTCCAAAAATCAAATTTTTGACTTATTTCACAAGTGAGTTTTTTATTCTTAAGTTAAGGCATTTATTTTGTCGCTGTTTCCTAAAAATTAAATGCAGATTCTCTCAGTGTAGAAGGCGGGGTGTGCATTAGCATGTTGCAAGCTGAAGATGGAACAGTAGTTCTGATAGCTACAGATAACATACGATGCATAATAGTTGATGCCACACAATTTACACATATTAAGTAATACTACCGGTAACAGTAGACATGTGTGTTTGTATGTGTGTGATAAGTGTGCAGCGGTCAACGCTAGCACTAACTAGACAAATTGCAATAACATATCCTTTGCTTAGCTTAGCAAAGGATTCAATGGCCTCATTTGCATAAGCGATTATTGCGCTCATATCAACGTTGAATGCATGAAGTCATATTTGAACTACTGCCCACGAAATTGCAGACTATATTCAAATGTTGCATCTGTGTTTTGTATAATATTTACTTAGCATAATTGTAAATGTGAATGTATATGGCCAATATTTGTATGCAAATAATTAGAATTTGAGCTTAGGTCTTGAAACAATCGTATATTCAATATGGCCCGCTACTCAAAACTTTACATGAAGTCTATTATATTTCTTTTATTTATTTATTGTAATAATTTACTTATAACGAAACATATATACCTATAAAAAAAAACCGAAAATGAAAAACAATATTTAAAAAAATGAACTCTCTCCCTCGAACTTCTAATTATATCTATCTCCATAAAAGGAGAACATTTCTTTGAATGAATTACTACTCAGCACATTTCTATTGTTGAATATATTTCGTGCAGCAATGGTAGATTGCAGAACGGATTCCGCATACTCTTACCACAGTGAATTAAAGGTGCTTCGATGCTTTTACTTTGCCAATAAATTGTATTTTGTATACTTTTTGTGGGTCAAGCGGAAATGCATTTTGATTTAAAATGCGTAAAGCGTTCGCATTGCGTATACGTAATGTGAGCCCTGTATGTGTGTGTAAGTAAGTAATGGAGTATGCGAACGTCTCCGAGGTGCTGTAGCGCCAAGTGGGGAGGGTGTGGGTGTGGGTGTGGGTGCGGGTGAGGGTGCGGGTGTAAGGGGGGGTAGCAAGTTTTCTGTTGCCTTTGCCTCGGCGCTGCATGTCAAGTGGAAAATTAAGATTGATTACGGCAGATAAGCCAGTGAATTTACAACGAATTTAATTGATTGCATGTGCACTCAACTGTATTTGTCTGTGTGCGAGTGTGAGTGTGTGTGTGTGTGTGTGTGTATGTATGCATATGTCTGTGAATTTAGTATACGTGTTACATGTCAACCTTCAAGTGGCAGCTTGTCAATTGCTTAACGCCAACCTCGAAATGCGCAACTTGCAATTTAATTGCATGCCCAGCCAAAAAGAAATTCGTGTTAGGTTTCCTTTATTTTCGAGTTGCTGCCGCGCAGAAGATGCGTGTACCTCGCGACAGCTCGTTAAGGTGCGAACAACGGTTCACAAAAGAAGAGCTGCTGTAATAAGACCAAGATGATGGCAGCCACAGCCACAGCCGCAGCCGCAGCAGCAACGCCAAATACCAACGGCAGGAGCTTTGGCAAAATGCAGCTGCAGAATTTGTTGCGGTCCTGATATCCTATATATTACTTTGGCTGTGCATGCGGGTGGTATAAGTGATAAGCGAGATAAATTAATGTAATAATATTTATTGCATTTAACCCTTTCCGGACAATGGCTGCATATAGGCAAACTTGTCGTCACATTACAAAAGAGCAATTGCGATTTTTTCTGTTTATTTATTTGAATCGTTTACCAGAAATATTTTCTTTTTCTTTGCTAGTAGTCATGTTAAGAATAATTCGACCTCGAATACAATTTAAGACGTCCAAAATTAATTCGGTTCTGAAAAGGCTAAGCGAGTCCTTGCCAGTGACCTCTGAAATTATTTACTTAATTGTTGTCATGCTTTATTTGTTAAGCTTGTTTGTACAATTACCTAAATTAATGTGCGATTAACTTAACGCTGTGCACATGTAGCACATCAATGTTTTGTAGTCTACAAAAATAATCAGAGTTTGAAATTTGGAAATTATAATAATTACTTTTTTTTTTAAAGAATTTAAGGGATTAAGAATTTAAGAATTTAACACTTGTGACATCTTAACTTTCTGAGAAACTGATCGCTTTATATTCTTAGGAGTATGTTATGTTAAGTGTGCTATTTTGCACTATATTTTTCAGGAAGTGTTCTTGATAATATTAAATAGGTCCAGCAAAAACATTACATTAAAACATTTTCGATTTCCAGGGTATAAGATAGTAGTGCCCTTTTTGGATCCATGTTATCCTTGTTTTTGCATTTGTGGCTGTTGCTTGTTATGCCATTTTATAACCAGCGTGCTGGAGCAAATGTTTATGTTTGTTTACTTATGCATGCGTGCAAGTGTTGGTCGTGTATAAATCTGCGTGTGTGTGTATCTGTGTGTGTGTGTGTTTATGTGTGTGTATGTAGCTATCTGCACTTGTCTCTATGAATGTAAGTCGCTTTCACTGCATATGAGAATCGCTCATTTCAATAACAAAACTAGCTCAAGCCACTTGTTCTCACAACTGACGCACTTAACTGAAAATATTATGCAGGCACAAACAAGACAGGAAATTGAGCAAACGATGCTTTCCACCCGGCAACCAACCCCTGCACAACACAACACAATGTGACATTCGTGTCTGCATTAAAGCCAGATAATGATGTCTAATCAACTGTCCCCGAAATGCCGGACAACTTAATGCAAATGTATCCGTGTCGAATCAATTGGCATTAGGAAGGACATACGAGCAGGCTTAAAGTTTGCAATTAGCCTGTGGGCTTTTCGACAGCCTCGACAAGTAATGCCACGCTCTCAACTCTGGCTGACAAAACTTTCTACCTGCATTTGTCAGCAAATTTATTATATAAGTGCAGTTGGGGGGAGTGGCTGTGGAAATGGAAGCCGAAGTGGGCGTAAGGAGCGGGGCAATAGGAACGAAAACAACAACGTTTCGTTCGTTTGCTGCTCACTCGCCTTTATCTAATAAAATCTAGAGTGTTTAATCCCTTGCGCTCGACTGCCGTTCTACCTTATCAAGCAACGGCTGTACCCCTTTGTGCACAGATCCTGTTGCAGTCGCAGGAGCAGTTGCAGTCACAGTTGCCACCTGGCACTTTGAATCCATTGCATTGCTTGGGCATCGTTTGCAATTTTCGATGGTGGTATTCGTGGTACTTTATACAAATGGGGCGTCTGAACTATTCACAGCCGAATGGGAAGGCATATTTTGAAACCATTTCCATTTTGATATGGAGATGGTAAGAGTTAAATGTTAGTTTAATTGATATGTTGTGATCATGGTTATAATTATTATTATTGCTATTATTATTTTTAGAGTTGTTAGTATTTATAAATGTAGCATTTATTACTATAATAAATATTAATTTAAAGATTGACAATTTAAATAGGTTTTATGCTGGATCCAAGTCAAGTGTGTCTTATTTAGTATATACTTCAATATATTTCGGATCCTGTTTCGATTCGTCTTCGGGGCTGTACAAAAATTAAAAACAATAAATTTAATTCAAAGATGAATAAAATTGTAAAAATAAAACGATTTTTATTTTGTAATCAATATACATACATATGTATATATAGCTTATTGTAGTGTATTCGCCAATCGTTGTTGCTTTAGTTTCGATTTTCTAAAAATTCATTTCGTTGTCTGGTCCGGCTCGCTGCACAATGCAAAGGCGATGCAATCGCCAACTGATAAAACCAGCGTCAGGTAGTTGGGCGGGCGAGCGAGAGAAGGATTGCAGGATTGTTGGCTGGCTGGTAGCGAATTCCAGGACACGGCGCATTGCGTGTTGCCCCATTCGGCACTCGATCATATTACTTATTGTAACCACGCCGCAGGATGCGCAAGTGCCATTAATACAAATAAAGTGACACAAATACAGGCAAGGCCCAAAGGCAAAGCCCGGCACAGACAGAGTCAGACATAGAGGCAGAGTGAGATACTATAAGAAAAGGGGGGGTTAGGGGGGGTACTGCGCAGGTATCGCTGGTCGACTGGTCGCTTGCTTTCTGCCATAACAGGCAATGGTGGCTGCCATGGCCATAACTTTGGCCCACTGCTGCAGATTTAGCCAAGTGGAAGACTAATCTCTGAATTCGCCAGCACAAACTTTGAACAATGGGCAAGAAAAGTTTAGAAACTAGTCGTCGGTGAGCATGTCAACTGTGCCCAAGAACAACGAGCAGCATTTTGCTTGTCGACGGGCGGTCCCGCTCTTCTGTTCTTCTTCACTATGCTGCCACAAAGGCGTCGCCAAGCAACGAGGCGTTAAAAAAGCCATCCAATCCAGTAAACCAGGTGTGGGTGCAGGAAGCAGCAGCAGATAAGGCAGAGCATGAGCATAAGCAGAAGCAGCAGTTACTAGCTACTAGCTATAAGCTACGATTACAAATCACTCAGTGGGTGGCAGCCAGTCGATTAGGCTCTCAGATACAATTTTCAATTTGCATCCTTGCTAAGATAAACAGTTAAAGGGACTGATTTGTTTACTGGGACGCGGCAACAACACAGCCTTCAATTTGCAGTTGCCGTCTGGCAGATAAATAGTTAAAGTGCCGACCCACAAGCAGGTCACAAAAGGCTGACAGGGCATCTGATCTGTCTCTCTATCTCTCTCGCTCTCTCCTTCTCTCTTTCTCTCGCTCTCGCCCTCTATCGCAGAGGCGACAACAAGCAAGCGAAGAAAAAATCCGACAGCTGCCCTTGGAACTGCTGTCAGTTCGCTTGCTTTTTTCCATACACTGTGCATAAATAAAACGCCCAAAATGGGTAGATTAGCTGCGTGGTAAACTAAGACTTAGTCAAAGTGCGTAACTAGTGGCTATAAAAAAAAGCCTCAATAAGGTGAGGTTAACAGAAAGAGGGAATATATTTCGGCCCTTAAGAGCTAGCTTGAATACCTGAATATCTTGTTTGGATTAAAGTTCTCTTGGCATATCTCAGTTAGAGCTAGATCATTACTACATAAAATATCGTGTTTGATAATAATATGTATATATATGTATGTATATATAGTTGCGAACATTTTTTAAATTTGTGTGAAAAAAGGTTTTTGATATTGTAATTTATGTAGTATTGAAACATATAAAATGTCATACATTTTTCTATTTTAGAATAAATTTGCTTACAAATTTCTTGTATTTATTATGCAAGTATTTACTTATTATTCTTTATATGTATTTACATAATTTGCATATTTGATTCTAAATAATAAACTAAACTGTAGAAGATTAAAAAAAATTGCCAAACTTATGTTTAAGAAAAATTGCTTGTGAGTATGAAACAAATTCCCTACTTTTTCCCTTACACATTTTGTTGCTGTTGAGAGAACATTTCTGATCCCAATTGAATCAAATCCATACACAAAAATATGTGTTATTTTATTTTTATTATTTTACTTATATTGTTGGTTATTGCAATGCCAAATGCTGCGCCCATATGTAGGCAATGTTATTTTTATTTATTTATTTTTTTGCTTACTCTGCTGAGCTCATTGGCAACATTGCTCTGGCCATGTCATGCCGTCAACCCGTAACCCCGTGAGCCACTGCTATCCACTGGTATACATTTGCAAGTTGTTGCTGTAGCTGCTGCTGCTGTCGATATTTTACAGGTTCTGCGAGAGGTGGGGGTAGAGGTGGGGAGGTGGGGAGGTGGGACTGCCAACGGAATTTATGTTTGCGCCTGTGCGCCAAGTCAATGAATTGCAACAAATTTCGCCTGCTTGCGGCTTGTTAGGCGGCATTTATTTATTTATTTATCGCGCGTTGCCTTTGTCCCTGTAATAAAGACACAATATGAAGGGGCGTGCCCGGCGTGAGCGTAGTGCTGTGGGGTAGAGAAGCGTGCAAGGTTGTCAGGTGTCGCTTGCTCTGTGACTTTTGTGTATGTGGTTAAAATTTTTAACTCCATCCGGCCAAGTAGCATAACGCTCAAGGATGGTTTGGAGGCTATTGGATTGGAGGATGTAGGGTTGGGTGTGTCGGGTGGTAGTCACATTGCGCGTTCATTTGGATTTATGTTGTGTTACGGATTCTTGTGGCCTATAAATTGTAATTACTTTAACGCTGGTAAATGAGTTTTTGGCTCAGGCATTAGCTGACATTTTGCCCATTAAATGTTGTTGTAGTTACTCAAATTGTTGTTGCGGTTTTTTCGAGCGTTTTGTTGTAATGGTCGTAATTAAAATTGGTTGCCTTCATAATGTGATTGGCTTGAGTGCACAGCGAAAATGCTCGATACGGCTTTGCAACATTTCGTTATAATAAAAAGCCATATATCACACTGGAAACTGGGAACCACAAATCAACGACAAAGTCGAGCAATTTATGGACAGAACAGGTGAGCGACCGTCTGTCTGCCTGGGCGCAATCGGAGAACAAGATGTATAAACTTTAGCCTCTGCCATTTGGCACCACTTCAAACTAAACAAATTCACACGACACGAGTCTTGGCACAGGGGCACTGTCAAGGGTAACAGTCTCTGTCTGATAGGTCTCTCTCTCTCTGTGGCTGTGCCACTGGGCGCACACTTCAAACCACTCAGCTAGTTATAGACTAAATACTTGTGAGCACATTCAAAAGCGGATGCGGGGTGCCAGGGGATTGCCGGGGGAATGGTGAACGTTGTCACATACCCAAGACCAGTGGCCTCTGGCAAATAACGTTTTGCAAAATCGGCCGCAATTGCCAAACTAACCAAATTAGAGAATATGCAAATGCAAGCAACATGAACACAAGAGGAAGAAGGCTGTGGGGGTGAGCCGAAGGGATGTTCACTGTGAAGGGTTGTAGAATTAAGCAAATCGACAGTTTAGAGATGTGCGACTGCTATGAGTGACTGCGATTTGCTTTTGTGAATGTGTCACAAGACACTCGAATACACTTGAAAGTTTATTTATTTATTTAATTTCTGCTCCTGACGGACTGAGATTTATTGGAAATTATATTCAAATAATCTTTACCATTGTCATAATAATAATATCAAATATAATTATATATATATAGGCTAAATTAATGATGTATTAATTTATTGACATGTATACGGAAAGTAGAGAAACTGTTCTAATGTGTACTTGGATGCATATGCTATTTTGAAGAAATAAAACTATAAATAAAGTGTTCAAATATTAACGTTTTTCTTCAACTGATTTTATTCCATTTTCAAGTGAAATAAAAATTGAAATCAATCAATTAAAAATTCATCCTTCTCTGCTTTCCTCTTGCCAACATTATCCTTTCAGAGCTGTAGAATCAAAGTGTTTAGCTCATCTCTATTGCAAACAATGTATGTATGGTTTTATTGTCATCACCATTGCCATTGCCATTGGCAGCAGTCACCATCATCATTACCATCGGAACAGCAGCATCATGCTGCAGTTCAGCAAATTCAACAATTTCTGTCTACATCATTATTATAATCGTTATCAACATCATGATTACGAACATTATCATTATTATGAATGGTTTCCAACTCACTGCTGTGTGTGGTTCGCTTGTCATCTTAATCGGTGCTGTGGAACTTTTGGCCAGCAATCATTTTGGTATGTTAGCTGTTTGGGTGTTGACGCGTTGGAAAACCGAAACTAACACTAACGAATACAAAAGCAAACACATTGAACGTTGATTAAATTTCATGCAATTAAAAGTCAATTGAAGTGCCGCAAAATGTCTCAATTTTGATATGCACTTAAATAATACAATATTGAAACAGTAGGGAATGTGAACAATCGACTCGGCGCTACCGGATAGTACACTGTCAGCATTAATTAAATATTCGAGCACATATGCATTTAATTCTTCTGATTTAAACTGTTATGTACTGTAGATAATTTTATATTGAATAACCATATGATACTAAAATTATTAATGGATGATAGGACTTGGCTAACTTCAACAAATTGTACATAACATTTGAAGTTAATTGAGAGCACTAAATTTTTTTTATATTGATTCTTATTATTAAAAATTCGTATACTTAAACTCAATAAATTTCAAATTAAATAATAACAAATAATCCAATAACTACTATATTGTATAATCCTTTTATGTGTACGTCTAATTTAATTGTTCATATTTAACATAATAATTTCATTTATTTGTTAATGAAAATAAAATAATTCAATCTAAAAAAATGGTTTAATTTACAGTTTGGAAACCATTTGGTGCTTCATTTATTCGATGCAAGACCTCAATTTATTGAATTACCAAGGCTTTCAATATAAATTCATCGATTCAAGATAATCAAGCCTCTGTAATATTGTTGTACAATTTTTCCATATATGAAGACCAAACTATATTCAAAACTTTTAATGACCAAAATATCTCATTGCAATTGGAGGCTTAAGCGTTAAACACAGAACGAATTTCGTGCAAGCTCAGGCTCAGACTCCATCAGTTATAAGGGTGCATATGGTTTCGTTCTTTTTTTTATTTATTTGATCCAATGTTACCCATAAATCCCAGCCCATGGCTAAGGCCTTTGGGGTTGACACACACACACACACATACACACACACGCACACACACACACACACACACACACAAAGAGAAAGAGACAGCGAAAACCGATTGCATTTGGGTATTGGGGATTAACGTTGCCTGAAACTGTTAAAATGAAATCTGTTCGTGTGTCGCCGACAACGTTGAGACCCTTGTACAAACTGTCGCTGTTTACAGCAACAACAACAAGTAAAACGAACGAACAGCAACAATAATAAAAACAAGTAAGAATATTCTATACGAAACATCTCGACTAGGATACACCCTGTACGCTTTTAAGTTTTCAATAATATCATATACTATTTACTTCCGTGTTTCTTAACCGATCTTGATGATGTTATACCAAGTTCGAATTGAAAAGATTTATCTCAAAAACTGTGTGCTTTATTTCGAAAGGTAGTCGGATATGAAGTTATTGATAAAATTAAATAAATTTGATCAGCGTGTGATTGCATTTGAGGTTAGAAGTCTCTAACTGTTATAGTCTTCGAGATCTGGGACATGAGTAAATCGTTTTCGCTATTAACGCTGTTCATGAATAAATACACCGGATGAGGTCGGAAATATTTCCTTCTGCTTGTTTACACACCTTGGCACAACATCGTTATACCCACTTTAAACATTTTCAATGGGCTCGGGGTATAAAACGGAGAAGAAAAAAAATGACAAAAAGGCATTTGTAGTCATAAAAACAGTGCAATTTGTATTTGAAATTGCCGCAAAATCCCAGCAGCAGTCAACGGGCCCAGTCGACGCAGCAGCTCAGCAGCTGAATATGCATGAAATTGACGTTGGCTGCTACGAAAAACATAAGCCTGCCAGCTACTACTGCAGCAGCAGCACCAACTATAGCAGCAGCTGACAGCAGTAGAAGCAGCAGCAACAGCAGCAACAGCAGCAGCAGCAGCAGCAGCAGCTGACAGCAGCAGAATCCTTCGAATCCTCGCAGTCAAATCCACCCGGGTCCTGATTTTTTTTGCCTTTTTTTTTGTGTTCTTTGCAGCGTAACGCGACGCGTTCCACGCGTTTTACGCTGCGTTGCGTGCGTGCGTCGCATCATTTTCATTGTTGTTGCGTTGTGGAGTCTGTCTATGTGTGTGTTAGCCTGTGTGTGTTTGTGGTGTACTCTTAAAGGTAAGCAATTTGTGCGCTTGCATAGGTGTACTCGTCTGGTATATTAACCCAGCGGCGTATAATTTAACAAGTGATTTTAATATTTAATTACATTTGCTTAAGCGATACTTAGTGAAATATGTGCTAGTTATTCGCATACCCTGTAAGCATACAGCGACAAATGATAGGCATAACAGGGCCGCGTACTAATTGATGGAAACAGCTTCAATAGTCTAAAGAATACTAATATTTTACAGTGCTGTTGATTGTGTGAAATCCCACAGGATTCGATATGTTTCAGAGTATAAAATATATAAATAATAAAAAAATAAAGAGAGACAAAACAGCAAACATGTTTTCTAGTTAAATCTAACTATATCAGCCTGTCTACGTTTGTCATAATTAAAATTTGATTTTAAATCGAAGATAAATTGTTCAGTTTATTCTTATATCGAAAAAAGAAAGAAAGGTTATTTTAAACATGAGTAATAAGCATAAGCTAGTTAATATTTGAACAATCCATTAACATGTGCAATGTATTTATTATATCTCTTTAATTATGTTGGCGTTTATAAAGTTTTAATTTTTTACACAGTTTTTATTTATTTAAAACTTTTAGAAAATTGTACGAATTCTTAAAGAATTAAAAATATTAATTTAAACATTTTTCAAGCAATCCCACGCGTTAAACTAATCTACATTTTTTAAACTAAAACATTTTTACCAGCTAGAAAATTAAAATAAATGTGAAGTTTAGTGGGTTTTTTTCGAGCAACCTGGTTGCAGAATGGTTAATTAGTTAATTCAGCTGCCAAGCTGAAGTTGAGTTTCGAAGTGGAAGTAGAAGTTGAAGCTGCAGCTGTGGTTGCAGTTTCACTTGTAGCTCCTGCTGCTGTTCCTGTGTTCCTATTTCTCCTGCTGCTGCTGATTGTGTTAAAACCCACAAACCAGTCTAACAGAATGACTGAGTAAAATGATAAGAGGAAAGTTAGGGATAGGATGGGCATGGTAAGCGGGGTATCAGTGGGATAGACTGATACGCATGTTGAGCATTAGATGGAAAACGCAGTGAGACCGCAATCAATATTTCATCAAAGCAAAAGCGCTGTCAAGCAATAAAAAACAGTATAGAGAATATAAGCCGAAGATGAAGAAGTAGAAGAGTCGAAGAAGGCTAAGATGATAAACAAGCTGCAGAAGAACCGACAGATAGAAGATGAGCGCAACAGAGCAGTATAGAATTTGAAGTTTAGTTCTTGTGGACCGTTGTCTGAGCCGTCGAAGCAACGCCGTGGCTGCGTAGATTGACCCGACTGGAGGTGGGTGAGTTTGTCGAGAGTGTGGGTGAGTGCGGTCTGGAAGGGGTGTTGCTCGGAGGCTATTTACTATTCATGCTAAGCCATGGCGTGTGCAAAAGAAAACTGCAAACAACACAAGGGAAAGCACATGAAAAGCCAGTCCAAGCAGCGAGCATGAATAATAAAGGAATCAGCGCCCCTGAAAAAGTTAGCTCAAGGCACGAAAATCTATAACCACACACACACACACACACACACACACATATATACAAATACATTTATGTATGCAGTGCTCGACAGAGATTTTGAAAGATATCGAGACAGAGAGAGAGAGAGAGAGAGAGAGAGAGAAATAGAGAGAAAGACAGGGTGAGAGTCAGACTTAGCAAATGGGCAAACTTTCATTAAGCTGCTTTAACAGATTCGTTAATAAATGATTGAAAGCGCCGTCTGGCAAATGTCATCAATCATAAGTATTGCCATCAATTAATTTTGCCTGGCTTATTGCTAGGCAACTAGCACACCAGAGGCATATATTTCCAGACAACAACTTCTGCTCTTTCCGCAGAGCCTTGGCGTTTGAATTTTGAATGCAGTTGAAGTCAGCTGCAGAGCGTGTTTTCCACTCTAGAGTGGATGAATGTCATTGATGGCAATGTTGTTAGCAATTTGCCAAAACGCAGCTAAATGAAAGTTATCCAGCACTAAAGCTGGCCACGTGTCGAATTCGTTTTCGTGTCACGAACACAAAGAGCATAACAGTAACTATAATAAAACAATCTGCATATATAACTACAATATAATATAATATAAATAAATTATTTATAGTATAATGCATAAAAAGCTTGTTTAATTTTAGCTCAGTGTTTTCTTAAAATACTTAAAGCTTAAACAATATTAATGAAGACTGTTAATTCATTCGTACGGAAAGATTATAAATTGGCTTTTTGTCTAGCAGAATGTAGAAAGAAAAGAATTTAAGTTATTTTTACATTTTTTAATAAATACTGTAAATAACACACAAAATATGAAACCCGCCTTGCTGGTGTGCGTCGTTTAAGGCATTCTAATTCTTAACAAGCTTTAGCTTTAAGCGATACAAAAGTCCGACGATAAAATAACTCGAAAATTCTTTAAGTTGTTTAAAAAATTCACAAATAAATTGCCTATTTTTTAGGTAGTCTTATTTCAATTTTAATATCTGATTGATAAGTAGCTATAATTATAGTCAGAGGCCGAATGCTCGTGTCGTGTTTGAAAACCTTGACACATGCCTCAGCTCTGGCTAATATACCCGAACCTCTGCCATTACCACTAATAGAAAGCCAGTTGGCCCGTCCATGTGTCTTGGCTGTCACTTGCAACACATAACAAAGTGTCAATAAACGAATTTGACCAACACAAAAATGAGAGAGAGAGAGAGAGAAAAATGAGAGTATGCAGCAGCAGTAAACGAACAGGTAAAACAGATTCTGGAAATGTGGTACATACACAATGCTCAACCAGAGCCGGCGGTTCAAGTTAGTTGCCTGTTTTGCCGTTTTGAACCAAGTTGATTAAGTTCTTTGACCAAAGATTTCAGTTGACACTCTCTGTGAGTGTGAGTTTTAGCTGCCAGACTGCGACATGTGCAAAATGACTGCATTGAGTCCTGTTTGTGATTGCTGTGCGTCAATAAAAAGTTTGCGAATTATTCGACAAATGAGCAATGCATAATTACATTTGAAAACCGGATTTTTATTCCCAATGCCCAATTATAAATTACGAGAATTTTTATTTAATTTTAGTTATGTTTAGAAAATACAATTCTTAATTTGACACAATTTAACAGATAGGTTTTCAGAAATTACTGTTAACATTAATATTTTTTTTGCGTGTCTTTATTTATTTTCTTCCACATCTATAAAACTCTGTTTCATGTTTTAGCTTATGATTTTACTACATTATTTTATATCATGTATTTTTGTATAAATATAAATTTTCGATTAAATTCAATAATAAAATTTAATCATAGAAAAGGTTGGATGAAAATATATCTCTGAAATTGAATTCACACACTTTTTCTCGAAAAGTTAACAAATTGAAACTAAAGAAATGCCACTCGAATTACATTATTTTATTCATGTTATATTGAAGCTAATACAAACGCCATTCCACGAAATTTATTATTTAAATCCCTGATATCTTTAAAAAAAAAATACAGTCGTGTACTTAGCTTTGCTAAATCTGTAAAATCAGTGGTATTAGTTTTCAAAAAGTTGCTGCCGTTACACTAGTTGCAAGTAACTTCCCTGATCAGTTTCGATGTGTTGACCTGACCGCAAAGTATTTAAGCCTACTTGACATGAAAATTATAGCTGGCAGTCAGCTGGTAAGCTGAAGTTAAGATGCAGCGCCATCTAACCACATGCTGCACACAAGCAATCCATGCATACTCATATATACTTATACTCACATTGCCCAAAAATTGTGCAGAGACAGAGAGAGAGAGAGAGAGAGAGAGAGAGAGGGAGAGGGAGAGAGAGAGAGAGGGGGAGAGGATGCTGCCCCAAAAAGTAGGCTAATGCCACTTTCGAGTAGTTGGCCGCAGAGTCGCTGTGAAGTGTGGCTGCAAGTGCACTTGTTACCAATTAAGCTAATCCGTCAGATAATTAGTAACATAACACACACACACACAAACACACACACACACACAGACACATACATACACACAGAGCTAGTCAGCTCTTGTTGCTGCTGGCACATGCAATTTATAGCCGCACGTGGTTGTTGCATTGCATGTATCACGTGACATTTGATTTCCGTCGCAGTCGCCAGTTGCCTTTTGCCAACTCCTCCTGCTCCCAAATGTGTACTTCACTTCTCTGGTGTTTTGCTTTGCCTTTCTTGTGCGACTTTTCTAATTTGGTACTCTCCGGCACTACATGCAACAAAGTCGTCGCGAAAATTTGTGGCTACCACCTTATTAAAAGCGCCCAGCAGCTGAGCCTGTGCCTGGGCCTGGGCCTGGGCCTGGGCCTGTGCCAGAACCAGAGCCAGACCTGCCAGAGTTGACAACGTGGCCACATCCTAAACCTCATTCTCCGCCTCATCCTCATCCTCATCCACATCCTTATACTGGTGCACCTCGCTTCGTCTTCGTCAACTGCAGTTGCAAATTGGCTGGCAAATGCCATTGCCAGCTTTTAGGTTGGCTTATTAAAATTTCAGCGTGTTCATTTGCCTGTAAGTCAGCGACGGGGGATTAGGTGGAGTGTTAGACTAGGCGACTTTCGGGATTACCCAAAAACTAGTGAATGTTTGATTTGCCTGACTGCCTCCCTGCCTGCCTCCCTGCCTGCCTGGCTGTTTGGCAGCCTGACTAACTGGCACACGTGGCTGCATTTTGATACCACAGCCTTAACCCTTAATTCACCAGCACTCACTCGTTTCCCTAGCACCTCCCTGCCACCGCTGCTGCCAAACTTTTCCCTGCCTCTAAGCTGTGTTGTCAACCTTAGGCTGTCAAAATTGTTGGTGAACTTTCACAGGTTGACAGTTGGCAAACACATATTAAGGACACTTATTGCTCTCAAGGATTGACAATTATTTTTTTTAATTGCACACAAAATTGTTGAGTCACCGAGCAGAAGTATTTTCCTTATTTTTGCAAATACGTTAAGAATCATAATTGGCTTATAATTTTGGCTTTTTTGTTGCTAACTGATTTTGGTACTTTTATTATTTATTATTATTATTTTCCGCTTAGCAAGTTTTTAATATTTGCTTTATATAAATTTCAATACCTCTTACTCCACCCTTCGATCAAGCTTAAAAAGAACATTGCTCTAATTTGTTTCTAAGTGCAGCAATCTTCAGCAACAACAACAAGAACAACAGGAACCACAATGAGAATAACAACAGCCACAATGCCTACTCTAATGGCTAATTAAATCGCTTGAAATACAAGCCAACAATATTAAAATATTACAATATAAACTTTTTCTGTGGCCTCTCTGAGATTTAGCAGCAGCGATAGCAGCCAGTATGAACTTCAAGTAGAGGCAGGCCGGGGTCCAAAAATATTCAACAAAAACTTTTCACATTAAATAAAATACAAAATGCCCATTAACAGTTCGAGTGGATAAACTCGGCTTGCATATTCCCACACACACACACACACACACACATTTAGAGCCTAACACCCACATACACAGTGGGTGCTTCCAAACAAAAATTGAATTTCAGTTCGGGGCTCAAACTTAAAATCGCGCTCGTTGTTAGGGGTACACTCGAAGAGAGAGGAGGGCAGTCACCAAAATGATGGCAAGTACCGAAGGCACATTGTTGTTGTCATGTGTATTGTTATTGTTGTTGTTGCTGTTGCTGTTGCTATTGCTATTGCTATTGCTATTGAAACTGGTATGGCATGGCATACAATAAAATACGAACGAACGACAACAAAGAAGTACAAATTAAATCCCAATTGGAGTTGACCGCAAAATGGGAAAGACCACAAAATTATAACCACAACGATGGGCTCATTGGAGGGGTAACCCCGGGGGTATGCAATAACTTGGCAGCCCTGCCAACGACTGACGACTATGTGGGTGTGTTGCCAGCACTCCGCACCCTTCCCACCGCCCCACACACACACACACACACACCAATCGAGCCTGCAGATAAGCAGCGCCAACTTGTGTTTTGTTTGAGGGCGTTGTGGCGCGCTTGGGGCACAATTATTGGCGGGTGGTGGGGGGCAGTCGAATTGTTTCCGGCTTCTTGCCGTACCCACTTACCTGCCATCCGCTCACTCCCTCGCACACATAGTTGGTAACATGGTTTTATTTTGGCAATTGATCTGGCAATCGAACCAAAGCACAATGCTTACATTTAGTTTTGATAGGCCAAGCCAAGCGAAATTGATATTTATATTTAACGTAAGCTAACAATAAGCCAGGAAACACTCACTCCCCCACACACACACACACACACACACACAGAAATATACATATATATACATGAGTATATACATGGCGTATACTTAATGTGTGCAAGTGACTGGCGGATTTCCTTTTGTGCAGCATTCGAGCTCGATTGTAGCGAGCTATCTATTTATAGAGTGCGCACGCATAGGGTAGCATAGGGAATATATGGCCTCTTTTCTGGGCAAGTTGAGCCCAACCACATATACTATATATTTTCGAAAACAGATTTTGTCGTTTTAATACGAGCTATAAATTGATGTATTACTGCCCTGCCTTACAATTAATTGTGCGCTTTTCATGCTTATTGAATAAATAAAATAGCTTTATTTTTCCATTATCACAAATTCAGAATTTCATAAATTTTCTAGTGCACAACTTTAAATCATTCAAAACAATTTCGACTATCTTTTATAGTGTTCTCATCTGATTTACTTTTGTCTTAAAAATAATCTATTTTGTTAAACATGTGCAAGTTTCATCCGTAATGGACACATTTCTTGATATATATTTGTTTAGCAAGTTGGATATTTATTGTAGCCGACTTCATATCGTATTGACCATCCTAAGCCAACTGTTAGTTTTTCATTAATTTGTTTTATATGAGAAATAGCAGATTGATTGAATATAATTGATAATAATTATATTTGTTGGGTGGTGTAGAGTACAAAACAGGTCGAACCCATTCAATTATAGGTATTATTTACAGTGTGTATCTTTAACTGAGCGTTGCGTGTTCCACATTACAATTAGCCAACAACAGCAGCAATAACAACAACACAAACAATAACAGAAACAATAATAACAACAAATAAAACAACAAGAACATGCATTGGGTCCATTTCGTATGGCCACGTCAAAGTTTGGCCTATAAATCGTAGCGCCAAAATTTAAATTAAAACCAAATAAATTAAACGCCTTTCATTGAAGATTAATGGCCTTAAAGCAGCCGCATTCCGTGGAGCCTGCGGAGGTTGTGAAAGCTACCGACTGCCATCTGCGGATTGCGGACTCCGGTTCGGCTTCTCTGAGGCGGCGCTGACTGCCTCTGCCTCCAGGCTGCCTGCAGCGTCTCGCTTTGTACGCTTGACTGCGAATTTTATGGTTGATGGATTTTCAGCTCTGCCTACATAGTGCATATAGAAAGAGCCACAGTCTGAACCGAAGCTGGAGACGCTGCCGCTGCCGCTGTCGAAGCCGGAGCCGGAGCCGGAGCCAGAGCTAGCAGTTATTTTGGGCTGCTTTAATTTCCAAACTATGTGCTCGGTTGTAACTTAAAGGCCGCTACTTCGACACGTACTCAGTTCAATTTTGTTTGTCAGTGATTCACAAATGAATATTTCCATCACGTGCCAATAAAGGCACTGTGATGCAAGAAAATAATTGCATTGAGGAACTGTGTCAATTATTGTATCGAACTTACTTACTGAAAGCAAACTAAATATCCAAATCTGTTTGTGAATAATACAACATGTTGACCTAATGCCTAAATGCTTAATGGAAGCTTATAGATCTCTAAAATATATACTTTGCCAACATTATTTATTAATCAGCAGCTACTGTTGGGTACAGCTTCTTTTTGCAATTTAAATTAATACCAATCTCTTATCCAATAATGAAAAATCTGCCTTTATTTTGGCATTCATTCTGTTTTTGTTAATTAAATGAAAAATCACCAACTCAAGTATCCAATAGACGTTACTCATTGTGCATCTAGATTTCTATAAAATGTTTAATTATTTGTTATTTTATAGCACATATAATTGTTTTAGGCTCGATATTTGATGCTGAACACGAATATTAATATGTATATAGCTTCTGTTTTGTTCTCTTTCAAAACTTGATTCTACCGTTTTCACACATTTTCATTGGTATACAAATAAATCATTTGAATTTCATATATTTTGAATATTTGTTGGAATTTGTTGTTGTTTTCTTCTTTAGCGTATATCAAGGATTTTTAAGTAAACCAGCTCGGGTATATTATTTATGATAATATAATCAGAAAGCAGTAGAAAGTTTTTCTAAAATATGAAGTTTGATCCCAAAGCTGTCAGCGATAATCTCTGCAAATCGCTCGAGTTTTTTACCCAGAGTTATGTCCATGGGCAAAAAGTGGGTTAAATTTTAGTTCTTGACATTGTTTACAGCTCCTCGGCTGCATTAGTAGTTGGAGAAGGAGCTACTGACACACACTTGCAAATTGTCAAGTTGCGGTTGCGCTTTGAATTATGCAGCTGGCAGCTGGTGGGTGGACGGGTAGATGTGTGTAGGACAATATGCCACCAACAACAACAACGACAACCAGCAGAACAACAACAACAGCAGTTTAGCTGGCATCCTTTAACACAACAGTTTCCAAATTTCGAGAGCTCCCAGCAGCTGAATTTATATGCAGCTTAGTTGCAACCCGAAAATTCTACAAATTTTAATAATAATGAGCAGCACACACTCGCGCAGCAGCTGTGTGTGCGTGTGTTGCTTTATTATTTTAGCAGCACATGTCTACACACACACACACACACACACACACACACCCACATACATTGTTCAGCTAAAAATTGGATTGCAGCTGGCGGTTGGCACAGGAAAAATAACAAAGAAAAAAAAATAATAATACTGAACTCCACCGCCCGCATATAATATATGTATATAATATTATGTTGCAGCTGCCAAGGCGCACAGATCGTTGCCTCAACTGTTTGCTTAGCAGAGAGCGGGCAACATAGGGCACCTCTCTGCCGGGGCAAGAGAAGCGGTAGGGAGAGGGGCTGGAGATTGTGACGCAAAAGGACTGCAGAATACATACATATGTATTTAGCCGGTGAGGACAGCATGTATGATGTGTATGTGTATGTGGCGACGTGTGGTCGCAAATGATATTAACAATTCATTAATTAACCTCGTTTCGTTTTGGGTTATGATGAGAAGGACGACATCAGCAGCATCAGCAGCATCATCATCAGCATCAGCACCAGCAGCAGCAGCAGCAGCAACAGAGCAAGAGGAAAAGGAGCAACGACTGCACCTGAGCAACTGAGGCAGAAGCAGAAGCAGAAGCAGAAGCAGAAGCTGCAGTAACGTTTTAAAGTTCAGAGTCAGAGTCAGAGTCACAATAACGCTCGTCATTGTTTCGGGTAGTAGGAGTTACAGCAGCTAACCAAAATTTGTAGTAGCATGTGCATATTTATACAGTTTGTTGAGCTGATGGCAACGCCCAGCTCTCAATGCCACAGCTGCTTTCCGCTAGGTTAGCTTTGAACAACTCCCGAAGCTGATGTGTGCTGTGTTCCCAGAACCATGCAAGTTCAAAAACCACAAGCATAGTATTATTAAAATATAATTGAGGCAAAGTAAAGGTAGTTATCGCGGACTAACTAGCTTTTCACACGATTCATAAATGATTACCAAATAATTACAAGTTTTCTTCGGTTCTTGGAACACACATCTGAAGTCAGCTTTTATGCTTCCTTTTAAGTTTTTATTTTTGTTAAGTTATGAGATTTTTGCTAAGACGAAATTGAGGTGTTTTTGATGTTCAGCTCAATTCTTCTGATAATTTGCGAAGCCACAAAATTTGTTATCAATTTTCAAAATTCTCTTTGAGCCACACAAGAAACCGTGAAGTCAAAGAATACTCAAACATAATTAGCTTAAATTAACTCAGACACACACATGTGTGATAGTGATAGTTTTTGGATGAAAATATGTTGTTTACGATTTTGGACGCGACCCCATCTTAACTGTGAAACTAAAGTAAGCTAAGCCACAAATGTTGATACCCATTTTCATTCGCAACCAGCTTCTAGCCTAGTTGCTCTGACATTCTAAATAATTAATGTATAATGCATAAAGAGAGCGGGCGCTCGTTGGCGTAGGGACACTGGGTGCTGGCAGGACCTGGGTGCTGGGATAGAGCACGGGTTCCCATGGCTGTTGAAACTGTGCTGCTGTTGAACAAAAATAAGTGAAAACTAAACTAAACTCAACTCAGCTCAACTCGGCTCAGCTTGACTCTCTCAATGTGGCATCGTCGAGAGGGTACTCGGTCATAAATAAAAGATATTTTAATGTTTTTACGTAATTATGGCAAACCAATTAAATATTAAATAACATTGGGTTTACTTTGGTTGTGGCTGTTTCAAGGATGCCAGCTTCAAGTCAAACTCGAATTGGTACATCGAAGGCCGGGGTCAAGAGGTGACAAATCAATCAGCAAACGTAATAAAGTACGCAGCCAGCACACATTTTCCAGCCAGACAGACGCCAATTTCCGCTTTGCAATTGATGTGTGGTCCAAGGACCAAAAGGCCGATAAGCTCTCAACGGTCGAGGTCTGGTCCTCTGCCATAGTAAAATGTCTGATGACGATAATAAAACGACGGCGACTGCATCGAGAACGACGCCAACACGCGTTCTAAACTGCTTACAGCTCCAGTCAAGTCTCAATGGCCTTCCTTCCAATTGAATGCGCAGCGGGTGGTGGCTCAGTTCGAGTACTCTTTGGCATTTCGAGCGCTCAGATATTATCGCTTCCTGGACATTATTTGGTGCCATAGGCCAAAAGACTTAGCTTAGACTCTTTCAGATGCATTGCCTGCAATCTCTTCTGCAGCTCTCTATCTGCACTTGTTCCCTTCGACGAGGTGTGATTTGAAAATCATTGCGATTTTAAGATTATTATCTGATACACTACAGTAGTGGTGAAATATGAGCTGTACAAGTTAACAAATTTCAAAGCCCAAAAATCATTTACTAAAATTGTGCAAATATTTTTAATTACGTATTTGCATAATTAATTACATAATTGCAAATTGCAGACAACAAATACTTCTCGACGGTCTTTGCACAACTTGTATTACAAATTGAGATCAGATTGTGCAGAATTATTTTAGAATGGCTGAAAAGAGAACTTAAGCTAAGCAAGAAAATACATCCCTTAAGGAACAAAAATAAATAAATGTTTATTAATGTTTACTATTTGATGACCTCTTTTTATAACTTAATTATGGTTTTCGCTGGTTACAGGTCAAGTGATTTTCGGATGCTGTGAATCTCTCACCGTAAATGAAGCGTACTATTTAATAGTAATTTTAAGGATAAGATATCATGCAGCAAAACTTTAATGAGTACAAATTAAAAAGAGACTTAAGGAGAGACTTGTTATCCACAAACTCTTGGTACAACCCTCATAATCTGTGTATTTGCTGTACTGTCAACTTCTACAAGAAGCGACTACTCGTTGCCACCTGCTACTCAAAAACGGCTAGCACTGAAGTCCTTGAGTCCTTACAGCCCTCTCACCCTCTTCTAGGCACCTGCAGCGAAGCATCGCTGTTTGGAGTCAAGTTCGAGCCTGTAACAAACGTAACGAACGGAAACGGATATTGCATACTTATGCCGAGTGCAAAATGGCAGCGAGCTGCGCCAGACACTCTGGCAACTGGGGGGGCTGTTGCCAGCCCACCGCGAGCACCCATATGTATATCTATATATGTATATCTACATGTATATATTTCTTAAAACACACATCGAGCAAAACGCCAGCCACCGACAAACATCGTGAAAAGGACTTGTAAAATCAAAAGCCGATTAGATTCCATTTCAATGAGCAACGAGCTGGTTGGTCATTTGATGGGCGTGTCCAGGAGAGAAGGGGGTGGTGCTGGTGTACTATTGATACAAAGCAGAGGACTCGAATTCACATTCGTAGTTGGGTTCGGTTTATTGCTGTTTGCTGCTAGTACGGCACAAACCTATGCCTGGAAAGCGCTCCGAAATTGAAATAGCCGCAACGTTAGCATACAGAGTGGGTGGCTATGGGGTGGAAGGTGGGGGTGGTGATGGTGGTGAAGGTGGTGGTGGAGGTGGATGTCCGGTACAAGTCTGAAGCCATAGAGCGTGCTCACTGCTCCGCTGTGATATGTTTCGGCCATATCTGGGCACTGCACTTGATTAGTTCGCAAATTCGAGCTAGCAATGTAATATATACGGGCGGCCCCATGGCAACTCTGCATCTGCCGATGATTTCCAACTCCTAAATCACATTTATGCCTGTGTCAGGTAGCAACATAAACTTACATCGCGTTGCGATAACGTATAGATATTATAGTATATTAATGTATTGAATATGTACAGTCGAGCAAAATTTGACTCAAGTGGGTTTGGTGGGGTGGAGGTCGCCTCTCATCCAGCTGAAAACTGTTCTGATGATGTCTCTCGTATTATATCTTAAATAAAAAGTAGCAGCTCATTTTATTCTCATTTTCTTATTGTAGTTCTTATTGTGAAATAAATATAGTTATTGATGTACGTGAATAAAATATATATACATATATACATTTTTTTTTTAATTCAAGGTATGTATTGAAACAAACTCATTCACAAAGGACTTCTAAGAAATTTAATTAAAGCACCACTCTACATATTTGGCTTGAATTGATGTTACCAGTTAGCATGGTATTCATTTTTCGGTAGTCAACAATTTATTTTCAATTTAATATTGATTTTTCTAACCGAGGATATCAACATTTTGTTTCCGATTGGATATTGATTTGTATAACCGAGTATATCGTTAAATTAAGACTGGAATTTTATGCACTAACAGCAACCAATGTGGCAATTCAGTTAGCCAGTAGCGATATCGAAACCCAATTTCAGTTACCATCAGTAAAATCGCAGGTCATTCGGATGCACTCGAGCAAGTTTGTGCAATTTCAATTGACTTTCCATGATCTAATCATTTACCAGCATATGAGCCCTCAGCATTTTGTTAAATTAATTGCAACGTTTCTCGCTCAAGCTTAAAAAAATCAAATTACTGCACAGAGCAGCGCATCACCAACCCACCCACACACCCACACACACATACACACATATGTATATATATACAGATCTCCTGTTGAGCTGTTCATCTGCATTGCTCAGTCATGTATGCGCTTGGCAACTGATTTGAGCTGGGCGCCTCAGGGGAGGCAGACGCTTGTTGGAAGAAAGGGAGGCAGCTAGAAGGGATGTGTAACGATGAGTGGCTTGTCTATTTGTTTTAATCAGTGTAGTCGACCGGTCAGCTAATCGCTTATGATTTAGTTTTTGATTTGCTTAGCCCCTGCATTGTCCATAAATCAGAGCTGATGGCAGTCGAGGGTAAATGAGTTGGGGAGTAACTGATAACTTCAAATGCTGAGCTCGGCAAATGCTCAACTTTTATTTATTTTGAATTTATTTATTTTTTTTTATTATTTTTTTGCATGGACTGAGCCACAACAGAGCTGTAGTAGAAACCGCTGAGCCACAGAGGCGGCCGCTGTGTGTTTTCGACTATAAAATTAAATTGCGATGTGGTAGAAAAGTTAGTAAATGCCCAGCACAGTAGCAGCAACAAAAAACTATTGCTTACTGCCCCACATTACACATTTGGCCAACACACACATTCACACACACACACACACACTCAGACACACACACACACACACACACTGCCTGTGTGTCTCCCCCTTCGGCAAACACAGATACAAATGCAAACTGCAGCAGTGAACAATTGTTCAGCGCATATCATTTGGTTAAGAGGATTCGTTTTACTCGACGCCGCCAACGTTGGTTTGTTATATACGAAAACCATTCAAATATAGTGTGTGTGTGTGTGTGTGTGTGTGTGTACGTACAAATCAACTAATCTACTCCCCACGGCAAAGTTACGAGAAGACCGACAATTATATCCGCTCTCTGCTCACAATTTTTGCATGTCGTAAAGTTTCTAGTGGTGCACAGACCCCAAGCTTTAACCATTCCGCATCTTCACTACACGTCCCTTCTGTACTTTCTACCACTTCAAGCTGTAGTTGCACAGCAGCTTCATACACACTGCGATCTCAGCGATATGAGTCCATTAGTCTAAAACAATATCATTTTCTCGCCGGGTTCCCGAGGCTTTAGATAGTGATAGATAGTTGTAGAGTGACAATTTTTTACAATTTATATTAATAGTTTACTAGCAGTTTATTTTTATTTATTTCATTTCGCAATAATAGTTTTGGAAAAGACCTGTAAAATGGCATACAACAAATTTCTTGTAATAGTCTGTTTCTATCTACTTTTTTGACAGTGTAGGATGAATTTTATCCTCACCTACTTTGGGAGAGTCTCTTCAAGTCTGCTCTTCTTCTTCACAAAAAAAAAAATAAAGAAATCTCAAGTTTGTCTGCATTTCGATAGTATAAAGTTGAAAGTAACTATATACATATAGGTATTCATTTTCCGTAAAGCCTATATTCGTCTTCCACTCTACTCCGTTATTAGCTATATATCACTTACACACTATTTTAAAATATATCTTTTTATTTGGTTTATCTGTGTACCTGTCAATCATTTTAAGCTGTTCAAATAATATTCCGAAAGTGATTAAAATGTGAAATTCCGAAAATTACTAAACATTTCAAAATGATTAGCATATAAGAGCATTTCAAGTACGTTGTTGTCTCAACACCTTCACAGACTGTTGCATACTTTCTGGAGCACTGCTATTTTACAATTTGTGTTGATGTGTGTATGTGTGTGCGTGTGTGTGTGTGTGTGTGTGTGTGTGTGTGTGTGTGTGTGCCGAGTGTGAATCTGCCTGGCATTACTGTTTGTATTGCAAAAGTTGTTGCAACTTCGTTAAAATAAGCACTCAGTTAGTTTGCCCGCCGGCTCAATGGGCTCTCATCCGTTCAGCTGTGCCGCTCCTCCCTGCCATCCCCCCTTACCGTGGCTCGTCTCCAGTCGTAGCCCCTAAAGTCCAATCCTGGGCAGTGGCAATGCAGCAGATTTGTCGGCGGTTTTTGCCATTACAGCCACACACCTAGAACCTATAGTTGTTGTTGCCACTGCTGATAGTTGGCATCTGCATTAGTAATGGTGAGTGGCGGTGAATGGTGGCGAGTGCTGCGCAAATTGGGCGGATTTGGATCTGGGCCGTAGCTGTGACAGCCATTGCAAGCCGCTGGAAGCCGACCAACCAACCCAACCACCACCCACTGTCATGTGTGTCTGTCTGCGTGGCAGGTGCACGTAAACATAGCGTTTAGTTTTCGGTTAGTGCTCCGTCTTCTTTGGCTGCGACTCGACTGCAGCTCCTTGGTGGCTATTAAGCTGCACCATTTTATACACTACAGCAAAGGGAGCCATCATAGCCCAAGAGCACATTGCTTTGTTTTCGTTTTCGCTTTCGGTTTCGGTTGAGCCTTAAGCCTTGAGCTGTACGCTAAACAATGCCGTTACTTAAGCCAGCAGCTGGGTACAGTAACTCCCGTCCATACACCATACTTCCACTTCCGTCTTTTCCCCTATTGTACCGACAGCTTGTATTTAGCGCAGTTTCCTTCCGCTCAACACGGCCAAACAGCAAACGGCAACGGCGCACGGCGCACGGCTCGTTTGGCAGCGCTGTCTGAAATGCAATTAAGTTGCATCGACATGCAATCTCCGGCACGAGAGAGAGAACACATACGACTATACAAAATGCACCACCAATCCCAGCACCACCATCCATGCGCAACTTCCAACAGCTTCAAGCTGCATTTACACGAAGAAAGCCCTAAGAACCTTAAGGAATTTCAACTATCCTACAAAAAACTAAAAATAAGAAGAACAAAATTAACGAATTCAAAGTATGCACTTGAAAAGGAACGCATTGTTTTTCAACATACTTTACAAAATTTTAAATGAAATGAAACTAAAGTCAACTCTTAAGCTTAATTTGAAACATTTATTTATTCATTCGCTTTTGACACTGGCGACAAATCTTGAGCGCCCTCTTCAATTTTCACAACTTAACATTTTTGCCATCAAATTTGATACACAAAATAGACAAAATTGAAATGTTCACAAAAATCTAGAAGAATAACCATGACCGGCATTATCTTTATTTATTTGGACGATAATTTATGTTGTCAATAAAATAAATAAAAAAATAACAATTTCAATAACACTAAACAACAATCTGTGAGACTTCAAATATGTGTTTAAGCTTTGACATTCCGAAATTTGAAAAGAGCAATTGGAGTAATTTGCCAGCAAACATTTTTGCTGAGGAATATAAACAGAAAACTGGCTCTGAATTTGTTTTGAATTCAGTTTTATATTTATTTGAACACTCAATTTGGTATTTACCATTTTGAGAACATACCACGAGTAATTTCAATGAAAACAAAATTGACACGTTTCTTAAAATCACATAAATAACATTTACATGCAGATTTCATCTGAACACCAAACACCAAACACCAAAATTGTATCTGGCTTGAAAACTATTTGATTTTCAACGAAGAAACGATGTTTTGAAGTCTAAACAAGATACGTTGCCACAAAAAGGTTGCTTCAGCCATTTCTCTAAAATGCAAATCCACATTTAGCTGCAAGACTTTAAGACGAGATGAACATGAATAGATGGAGAGAGCGAGTGCCCTCAACATCGCCCCTTCAGTTTGGAGCACTTACGTATCTCGCACTTTTACTTTTATTTTAGCCAGGCTATCAGAGTCGAGCCAAGTGCATCTAGTGCACAAGTAGAGCACTCGTCAGAGCTCTTCAGTGTGCCGATAATCCAATTACGGCTATGGCCCGCCAGTCTGGCCAAGGGTCGCCTTTTGCCTGTCGCTACACTTCTTTGGGTTGATGTTAGCCAGGCAGGGTGGGGGGAGGGGTGTGAGAGTGGGTTGGTGCTTGAATAACCTGGCGTGCGCGCGTCTCTCACATAATTTTAGCCAGTTTATTTGCCTGTTGGCTTTGTGGGCTGCCCGCGTTATTATCAAGTTACATTGGCCAAAACACTAAAATGTATGCATAAAAGGGTCGCAACCTGAACCCGAGCAGCTGCCAAGGAGCTAGCTGGGGCTAATGTCTGAGGTTTGCCGCAGTCCCAGTGTTTTATCAGATGTACAGGTGCAGAGCTCTATGGGAAAGGTGGGAAAATGTGTGTGTGTGTTGTGTGTGTGTGTGTGTGTGTGTGTGTGTGTGTGTGTGTGTGTGTGTGTGTGTGTGTGTGTGTTGTGTGTGTGTGTGTGTCTGTGTGTGTGTGTGTGTGTTGTGCGGTATACCCATTTGCTTCGTTTAGCGCATTGTGTTTGTTATTTAAAACACGTAAACGCTCAACTAAACGAAAATGTTTACGATTTTCAAGACTGACTTGATTTTGATGGGAGCAGGAAAGGAGGGCAGGGCAATGAGTTGGGGGCAACTATTATTATATCGAAAAGGGTTTTAATTTAAATGTTTTTGTAGCCGTTTTCCCTTACGCAAAACACCGTGTTAATATTTCTAGCATTTTTATTTATTTTATATTTGATATGGTTTTTAATTTTTTTTTTTAATTTCACTACTTTAATTTAGCAATTGCTGTTAGGCGTAATATAAATGAAAATATGGGGGTAAAAAAATGTAAAAAAAAAGTAAAAAACATAATGCAATGCCATAATATTTTTCTAAATTACGCTCGCTTTATATATGTTTATATACAATCTGATATTTTAATAACACACATTTTTCACAAAAATGCATTCGTTAAAAGAAAAGAAAAAAAACAACAACTTAAATAAAAAATAAAATTGGAGATATTTCATGGCCAGCAGCAGTGGAGCCCAAATCAACATTTTGCATTTGGGTTTCACGGATATTATAATTGATTTATTAATTTGTTCTCATTGAATAGTTTATATATTTATTTAATATTATTATTATACTTGTGCATTTTGCATCATCGTCGTGTAAACAACTACAATTAGTATCACGATTGTCATTGTTTTAACAAAAAAAACACACAAAACACATAAAATCATTTCATTTTTGTTGCTTTTTATAACCAAAAAAAAAGGTCGAACAAATGTAAAATGTTTTTCATAATTTATTTCATTTAATTGGTATTCATGTGTTTTTCTTGTTGTCTCTTTTGGTGTGTGCACTCTGTAAATGTTTACGCTTTTCATTATGTTTTATTATGACCTTTTTTGTATTACTTTCGCCAAAACTGATATGTACTTATATATGTGTTTTAAAAATTGACTGCCACAAAAGTTCAAAAATCCTCTAGTAGTCCATAATTTTTTATTTATTTTTTGTTGTTGTTTTTTTTGTTGTTTTCGATTTGTTTTTATGTTTTTAGTGATAATTGTGCAATATGGCGTTTCTACGTTCATTAAAAAACCATTATAATTGCTATCCAATTGATCGTTTATATCATATATATATATATATATATATTTATATATATATATATATTAATTTATTTATATATAATGTACTTATTGGCCTTGCTGCTAAATTGTATTCCATATTTGTATCTAGAATCGTTTTCAGCTTTTAAAAATATTATAATATTATTATACCTCATGTAAACTATTATTAACAACTTATCCGTCTATTAATTCTATAGATGCAAAAGTGTTTATTAACTGCGCTCTAGTTGTGTTCAAGTGTGTGTGTGTGTGTGTGTTGGGGGTGTGGGTGTGCGTGTGTATGTATTTGGGTGAGTATGGCTTTTATCAGTTATTAGGAATCATCATATGTCCGCTGATGCGTGTGTGTGTGTGTGTGTGTGTGTGTGTGGGTGTATCTTTTTATGTGTCTATGTAATCAATTGTATTAAGTACAATTACGTTGGCCAAGACACAGCGCCAAGCAGTCAGGTAACAGTGGGGTGCTCTTAAATTACCTACTGGTCTTTTGATGGTGTTCAATGGAATGATTATATAAAACAAATTTAATTGCTAAGGGTAAGAGAGTCGAATGGTAATGGTAAACAACAAATACAACGCACATAAACAAAACAAAAGACAGTCATAAAACATAGCATCGAAAACAGTTTATTGAACCAAAAGTCAAAGTTTGAGTAATGAGTCTAGTAGGAACTGTTTAGGGTAGCTATCGATTAACATTCAAAATAGTTCAAAATAATAAAATTATATTGATATATTGATATTTATAGTTATTTAATATAAATCCCGACCGCTTGGCGCTTAAGAAATGCGACAATTTGTCGCTGTTTTCGTAGTCCTAATTTATTTTTTAATTTATATAAAACTTATATTTTACGAGTGGACATAAACCGATTTGCTGATTTCGTTATTGTTAGGGTTTATTAGCTAATTCCAAGTGTGCCACGAAACTCAGGCTACGTTTAGTACATACATATATATATATATATATATTAACTTCAACTCTATATACAATATCATACATATCGTTATCCAACGGGCAACCACATTCGTTGCAGCCAACTCACAACTTGGCCAGCTCCAGCAGCCACAACTAGAGCCAACATCAAAGGGATATGGTGAAGAGTGGCAACGTTAATGCCGCCGCAAACGATAACAGAAAGATACGCTGTCCGGAACTGCTCAATGCACTGGCCTGGCACAGCAGATCCTCCGGAAATATCTCCAAGATGGGCAGATGTCGACCCGATGTCGGATCATGGCAGGTATTGGCACGCGCACGCTGTTGACGAGGGAGTGTTCAAAGTAAACATTGTCTTAAGTATATTTGTTGTGCAACATATTTAAGTATATATATTAAGTAAGTAAGTATATGGTTTATAGGCACTGCAGAGGAATATTTGCCTAGATTTTTCGATTTAGCAGCGAAAGAGTTAGCAAATTCCTTGAATTTCTGATCGGAACTGCAAAATGAAGTTGGCTGATCAGCTCAGAACATTATGAAAAAAAGACTACATCAGGCGTTCTACGATCAGAAAGAGAATGAAGATTTATTAACAAAAGATAATATTACTATTCCAATTAATATCCCTAAGGGTAAATAATATCCTGTGCTGATGATCCTTGTAACAAGACCCACATTCTTCTTAGTAATGATCAAGGTAAATATTTACAAGTTCAAATAGTAAATTTAAATATTTAAAAGTAAATCTGGATTTACTTATAAATTATGAAAACTGACTTTGTCGAGTGGCGATTTTAAATTTAATTTCAATAAACGTTATGGGGAAAATTTGCAAATATTTCTCTGCAGTTAATATTCTTAAGATATAGAAACAATAGAAAGCTTACGCGCATATCGGCAAACAATAGGGGTAACTTTTTGCGGTAAATTATGCGAGAATAAAAATATATATTTAAATGAGGAGAGAGATAGATAAGAAACGATGGGAGACATGCAATTAATCTAGCATTCAACACCCACCTGCACCATGCGCTTGAGGTCATCCTTCTGTATGACCTTGATCTGTGCGGATTCGCGGAGCCAGCGTCGCAGCCAGTGACCAAACCAGACCAATCCACACTCGCACTCGAGGGGATTGTGCGATGTGATTAGACCACCCATAATGCTGCGCGTGCCGACAGCATCCCAGTAGCTCTTGTTGGGATAGAAGCTGTCGGCGGCCAGCGCATTGATGCGATTGTGCGAGATATCAATGGATAGGTGGGGCACCTCGCGCAACGCATAGAATATACCGGGTGGCAAGTCGGAGATGCGAGTATGCGAGATCTTCACCTGCAGCTGCTGATTGCGTGCGAGACCCGCGAAGGCATCCGGTGAGATTGTCTGCACATTGCTGCCATACAACTCCACCAGCTGCAACTTGGTGTTGTTCACCAATCTCTGCAGCAGCTGGCCGCCAATATTGGACTCCAGACAATGGACTCGCAACTCCTGCAGGCCTGGCAAACGGGCGACCAGTTCACCGAGATTTGCATGCGAGCTGGCATGCAGTTTGCGCAGGGATCGCAGCTTTGAGAAGGCCTGCGGATTGGCCACCTTCACGTCCAGCAGATTGAGCTCGGACAGATGCCGCAGGCTGAGCAGATCGTGCAGCGTGATCCGACGCAACGGATTGTGAGCCAGATCCAGGACTCGCACCGAGGTCGGTAAGTGTTCCACAGCGCAGCTGGCATTGATCAACTTGTTGTGGGAGACATTCACGTGTCGCAGATGACGCAGTGCACCCAGTGGCGACAGCTCCTGCAGATAGTTACCGCTGACGTCCAGATAGGAGAGCAGCGGCAGCTTGAGCGTCGGCAGCACATAGAGACCCATGTGATGAAGGATCAGTTTGCGGACACGTGGCGTATGCACGAAGACCTCCCGCAAATTGGTGGTAACTAACGGATTCTCGGAGAGATCCAGATTGGTCAGATTGTTGAGGAAGCTGAACGTATTGTCCGGCAGGATGGTAATGCGATTCCGCGCCAGACTAATGTCGTAGAGGAACTGTGAGTTGACAAACATCGATGCATCCAAATACTCCAAATTATTCCGCGACATCTGTATGGATCTCAAGGTGAATCCAATGTCCGTAAATGCTGGCACGGGCCAAACACTCAGCTGATTATCGGATATATCGAGGAACTCCAGGCGCGTATTCATGAAAACCTCGCGGGGCAGAGCACGCAGGCGATTCGAGCAGATCCGCAGGATTCGCAGCTTGCGCAGATTGGAGAACTGCTCCACCTGTAACTGATCCAGCTGATTGTGACTCAGATCCAGCTCCTGCAGACTGTTCAGGCCCTGAAAGCTGCGACGGCGCAACGAGCTGAGATTGTTATGCGACAAATTGAGTATCTCCAGGAATTCCAGGTCACCAAAAGCATGACTCTGCAGACCACCCAGGGAGTTGTGTGCAACATTGAGGAAGCGCAGTGTATTGGCCAGATTTGTGAAGCTATCCGATTTGGAGATATGATTGTGACTGATGTCCAGCTGATATATATACATATAGCTGCTCAGCTCATCGTCGAAGCTCGAGATGTGATTGTGACTGAGATTAAGGCGCAACGGTGTTGTCGCATTCGATACATAATGAAAGGATTTCAAGGATAACGCACACAGCTGATTATGCATCAGATCCAGTCCACCCAAATTGGGCAGCACAGTGAAAGCACCATGCGATATATTACCGAGACGATTATGCGATAAATCTATATAGCGTAGGAACTCCAGATTGTGAAATGCGTGCCTGGCAATGCTACGTAATTGATTCGATTGCAGATTCAGTGTCTGCAAATCGCCCAGATTGTGAAATGTTTGCGACTCGAGCCGCTCCAGGGCATTGTAGGAGAGCTCAATCTCCACAAGATGACTATGCGCCTCGGGCAAAAATAGGCCGTGTGGCAGTGATTTGAGCTGATTGAAGCTCAAATTAATGTAGCTCAGTTCGCGCATTTGGGCAAACGACTCATTGGAAATTGTCTTCAAATTATTATTATCCAGTCCAAGCCAAATAAGCTGCGACAGCGGCAGCAACGCATCCAAGGGATCCAACGATTCCAGACTTCGAGCCGGAAAGACGGCAAAGGAGAGCTCCAGAATTTTCAACGTATGCGAAATGTTCTCAAAGACCAACGGATGATGTATGGTTATATCATTGAAGCTCAGACTTATCTCCTGGATTTGATCCAAACCCGCAAACGAGCCCAAATGCAGATGCGTTATCTTATTGTTCCGCAAGAGAATCGTCTGCAAATTGGAGCCCCAACCGTCGACAGCAAAGATGCCCTCGGGTATGTCCGCAATGGAATTATAGCCCATATTCAGATACGATAATTGTGTGTAGTTCTTCAGTCCCAGAACGGGAATCATTGTGAAATTATTGCCACTCAGGCTGAGCACCTTCAGATTCGATGTGAGGCTGGGCAAATTGCTGAGCTGATTGATCCGATTGGAGGTGAGATATAAGTAACGCAAGCGATGCAGTGTGGATATGGCCACCGGCACAGTGGTCAAATGATTGCGTTCCAAATCCAAATACTCCAGCGTATCCGTCAGACCCTCAAAGGCCGCTGGATGCACACGACTGATGGCATTGAATGCCAGCACAAGATGCACAATACCCGTTGCCCGGAACACCTCCGCCGGCAGCTGGGCCACGTAGTTCTGCTCCATGTTGAGTGCACGTATATGCACATCGGAGTAGTTTTGCTGAAAGAAATCCGACTCGAGCTGCTCAATGCAATTCTGGCCCAGATCGAGCTTCTCCAGATGCATGCGCAGTGTTCGCAACTGCAGCTCCTTCTCCCTCTCCTTGCCATGGACGCTGCGCAGGAGATTGTCGCGCAGGCTAACGATCCGCAGCTCTGGCAGCTGCTCGAACAGCTGATGTGGGAAGACGGATAGCAGATTACTGGACAGATCCACGGTGACCAGTGAGCGTGGCAAATAGTTGGCCGACACATGAGTTATCCGATTGTTGGACAAGTCGAGCCACAGCAATTTCTGCAGCTGCTCAAAACGATCTCCCGATCCGGGATTAGCTGAATGCAACACATTGCTCCCATCCTGGCCATTCGGCACACCAATCGCAGCCAGACTGTTGGGCTGTGAACTGTTGTTATCACCGTTATATGTTAACGTATCGAAAGCGCCACCTGGCGCCACTTCTGTGATATCATTCCCGGATAAATGCAGGGATCGCAACGTATCATGTTGCGCCTCCCAGTTACCATCCAGACTGGTTATGTGATTGCTAAAAAGCCAAAAAAAAAATATATAAATAAAAAACAAAATACGAATTAAAAAAATTAGAAATCAGACATATTTTTCTACATTTTAGAGAAATGCAGCCTGAAATTAAGAAAAACACAATCCCAGTTTTTGGAAAGAGACAATCATCTGTTTTAGAAATATACTTTCTAAATAATAAGGAGAGCTTGAACTATTTCAAGATTTCAAAATGATTCTACTGTTTTGTGGAATTCAATTAACTTACCGTTGCGCCACAAGTCGCGTCAACGAGTGCAATCTCTGCAGTGCCTCAAGTGGCAGCTGCTGCATCTTATTCCCCGATATATCCAGTGTCATCAACGAGTAAGTCATGGTGCTGTGATCAAATACAGAGAGAGAGAGAGAGAGAGAGAGATGGAGAAGGAGAGATAGAGATATTTGGAGTAAATTAGAATCAGGCATCAAGTGAGGAAATCTATATTTAAATGTTGATATATTTAAATACTTTTAAATTGTAAAAAGTTGTTGCTAAACTTGCAAAGCAAGGGTCTGTCACACCCATTGCCACACCGTCCAATTGGTAAGCCACCATGGATTTGGATGAGGTAGCTGCCTGCCTTTTGACGTATACAACGCACACACACACTCGCAGTCAGAAAACAAATATTTAAACTTAATTAACGCACCACAAACCCGACGACAAAGCCATGTGACCAATCCCCCTGCGCTGACCCCAGCCGCTCTCCTCTTGCCGTATATACTCCCCGCACCTACACCCTCAGCACCAGCTGCACTCCATTAATAGTTACACATACACGCACTCCAAAACACAAAAGAGAGAGAGAGAGAGAGAGAGAGAGAGAGAGAGTGAGTGAGTGAGTGAGTGAAGAAGTGCGACCTCAATTATGAGAACCACGAAGTTTTACAAACAAGCATCAGCCTCAGCTCTAAACGACGTCGCGTCGCTGCTTTCGAACTGGCTGTTGTTGTAACGACTGCTGCTGTCGCTGCTCAGGCGACGAAGAATCAAACGCAAAGCGCAAGCTGAATTTTTGTGGCTCCTTTAGCACTCTCTCTCTCTCTTTCTCGCCACCAATTTGGCTCTTTCCGGCTTCTTCATCTCCATCTACACACTTACGACAACGTTTGTTTTCTGTTTTCGGTTTGCGTTTCGGTTGCCATTTGCTGTTTGCCGGTTGCTCACTGCTTAGCTGTTTTTGTTGTTGTTGTTATCGTTGCTGTTTTTCTTGTGGTCGCCCGCTCGTTTAAGGCTGCGTGTATTCGTGTTTGTGTGTGTGTGTGTGAGTGTGTGTGTGTGTGTGAGTGTGCGTGTGTGCGTGAGTGTCGACTGCGTTTGTCATCAAAAAGCTCCCGTGTAAATATGGCAGCCTCGCTGTGTACTCAAGCATGCATATGCAAGCGCACAAGCCGAGGGCAGTTCAAACAGTATTGCAATAACAAAAAATTCAAGTAGACCATTTAAAATTAATCTGAATTGGGACTTTAACGTAAAGTGATTTAAATTTGTATTTATAACTGAATGTTTTTACTTGCTTATTATTATTAAACTTTTATTATTATTGTCATTTTTATTATTCTCATAAATATTATATATTTTATTTGTATTCAAATTAAGTTCCATAATGTAAACTTAAATATTAATTACATGATTCACTTAGTATGAACCGTAAGACTATAAAAATATTTTCCATTCGAACATATAATAATATAGAGCTGACCTCGCTTTAGAATTTACATTATGAGCCTAAAAATAAGTTATATACGTTAAATTCATGTACATAATCATAAAAGGCAATCTTCAAAGGTTGAATTATTATGAATTGAATTTATCAAAAGATCACAATAATTACGTTGACTATTTATTTATAAGTATTTGAGTTGGGAAGCCCTCGTATATTGATTTGTATTTCTTAGTTGTATATTTCTGCATAAAACAAAGCAATGCGAATATTTAAGCCCAACACGCTATAATAAAGCCACACACTCACACACACACACACACACACACACAATCGAGTGAGTGTATGCATGTGTGTGTGTATTTTACAACATTACACTGTAAATTAATAATGAACATTTTATATAAATGCATTTGTCGCTTGTTAGTATAATATATAGTATAATAGAGCACTTTACAATCATTTTAATTTTGGTATTTATTATGTTTACTTAGTACATATTATATTATTATAGTTGCGATATCAAATATAAATTATAAATTCATTCTATGTACTTAAAGTAATGAACCTCAACACTTTTTTCAACTCTAGTTATTTTTAATTATAATCAGCGCATTATGATTGTTCTCTTCTAATATGCTTTATTCTTTTAACAGTTAGAAAAACAACAACTGCGATACACAGCAAGGCACACAATGCATAGCCTGCATAGGATAACCATTTAATTAGCTCCGACTTATTGGCAGTTTCGAATTCATATTCCTTTGAAATGCACTCAAACATCGCTGCACCAGAGCAGCTCAGTTTACAGGTGCCAGAATAGGTAACACACCGTGTATAATCGATGCAGGGCTTTGTAAATGAATCCAGACAGAGTCCAATGCAATTCGATGGTCCCAAGATCTTCCCGGAGTCATCATTCCGAAACCAGCATTGACACTTTCTCGTACAGTTGACCATATCGCGAGGAAAGAGCGATTCATCGGCTGCATTGGCTATGCGCATTATCAGCGCAAGCAATGAGCAGAGAAACAATGCAGGCCCATTGCTATTAAATATTTCGTACATATCTCAACTAAATTCTCGGACTGACGAGTAGCGCGATCGAAACTCAACTGAACGCCAGACAAACACTCTTTCAACTTCACTCAGAAATTGCCGATAACCGAGTGAGTTACAATTATTTACTTAGTAATCATCTGAGTAATATGTATATGTGTTATGCTTCTGTGTAGTTGATATCATTGCTTATATGAAAGACTTAAGCCATGCCTAGCAAAAGATTAAAGCATTAGGCGAGATATATTTTTATGTCAAACCGGAGTCGGAAGTGGAACTGTATATTTACCGATTGAAATTAAGAATCGGAAACGGAACCCAAATTAAGTTTTTTAAGCCTTTAAACCGGAACTGATATTATCTGCCCCAAAAATATCGTATCGGAAAGAAAACATTTAGCGGATCATCATAATGGTCGACACAATTACTTAGGTGTATGCATGCAAATGTTTCTATGTTCAAGAACTTATATACACCAAGTTGGATATATCTAGCTCTTATAGTCTCTGAGATAGATGGAGACGATTAGATCGACTTGGCTGGTGGTGCTGATCAAGAATATATATACCTTATGAGGTCGGAGATGCTTCTTTCTGCCTGTTATTAAAATTTGAAGTATAAATTCTCGTATACCGCGCGCACATCAAGTTTATTTAATGCTATCGCTAACTGCCAAGTTTCTCAAATATCGATATATATCGATTTTCGATAGCAATAAATCCACAATTTTAAATGCAGATCATTCCACTCAATACACAATATACACGTTGACAAATTTAATTAAAATCGGATAAGAAATTGTCATTAAAACCTATTATCAAGTGAGTCAAGCGATTGCATCTATTAAATATTAAATTCAATTTAATTGACCAAACAATATTAGCATTTATACTTATATATACATTTATTTATAGAAATATGCCCACGCAATATATCAAAATATTTAAAGATAACTTTTTGGTATGCTTATTATGAGCATTTTCCCATAATCATTTGAAGTTTAGGGCTGAGTTTTGCAAATGTTAAACAAACTTTTTGATTAGCATACGTTGCTAGGAAGAGATTAACGGAGACACACACAGATGGTTAGTGATGGATGATGGGTAGACTGGATAATCAGTGGGGGAAAGTATAAAGTCGGGTAATTTTTAGCCACACTTTTGCCAGGTTTGTGCAGATTAATTAGTTTGATTTAAGTTGAGATGTGGCCTGTTAATGACGAGCGAGTTTGTGTCTATTTACAGACACAGTCAACCCAGATACCACCTCACCACCCGACCACCCCCTGCCTGCTCTGCCACGTTATCTGCTTACTTTTGTGTGAAGGGTCTTAAAAACTGTACAAACTGTTAACGTGCGTCCATTTAACTTTGCCAAATGTAAGGAACAGCCAACGGAGCTGGGATTCTGTTTACTGGTTTTTGCGGTGGGCAGGCAGAAATGCTGGCTGGCTGGCTGGCTGGCAGGGAGTCGGTAAGGGGGCAGAGGGGGGGTTTTTTGGTTCTTTGTGCTCGTTAAAAAATTTTCGCGTTTCATTTCATGCCGCACGAAAAAAACCAAACAACTGCCAAATGCGGTCGAGTGATGGAGAGCGAAAGAGAAACGACCGAGGGGCAGATAGAGGCAGTCACAGTTCACATACAGTCACATGTTTGATGTGATGTGTAATGTATTTTGCGTTTTGTGTGGGCCCATAAAAAAGCTGACGAAATATGCTCTTGTATATACGTTGTTCAACACTACATGCATATTTCGAGTCCGTTTTTCTCTCGATTCTCGTTTATAATTCTTCAAAGGGTATTATAGTTGGTGTACCACGACATGGACAATAATATATTTTACTTCAATTTATATGCAACTATTTGAAATTTAAATGGCATTATTTGAGTCCCTAAAAGATGGAATTAAGATGGAATATATAATACCAAAGACTGTAGATATACATACATATATAAGTTTATAGTCTTTTATAACATTGAGATTATGTTACTTTTATATGCCTGTGTTCCCATAAATAAAAAAGACAACATTGCCCGAAGATTACTTAATATATAATATAATTCAATATTTACATACATATACATATGTATATATACATCTACTATATGATTACTGTAGGATTAAATTAAATTTGTTTGATTTGATGCGATATATTTATTTTCAATTTAAATTATTATTTTTTTTTGTATTTTCTTTCTTGAATGTTTGAATACTTTTTGAATATTTTTTCATGTATGTCATTTCAGAGGCCTGCGAATTTTACGATGTGCTTTTATTAACACATCCCTTTAGCACTGACTGCAATATTTTCTACTTGTTCATATTTAAATATTTATAGGACATTTATTATGAATAAATTATTTTCAAACATTTATATAATTCTTAACATTATCCAAATATTGAAAAAACATAGATATGACAAAGTAAAATCCGCAATTTATACGACACATAAATGACATTAACATTTTTGTTTACGGATAAAAAATAAGTTGATCGCGATTTCATTGTTTTCGGTAAATGCACTTTGTTTTCCTAGAGCATTATATTTTCGTTATAGTGTTTTATTTATTTTTTGTTCGCATTGCATCTACTTCATTCTTTTTGTGATTATTTACACTCAAACAAATAGCGCTTGAAAGTTTTTCTTTTGCCCCGCCGTGTGTGTGCTTATGTGTGTGTGTGTGTGTGTGCCATGTGAGTTTGCATTTCCTGCCAGCATTTTCAGCCTGAGTGGCGCATGAAACACTCCCAAACAGTGCATACGCTGCACAATCCCACTTCACTTCATACCCTGCCCCTTGTTGCTTTGGCTAGTCGTTTGTTAAACTTAATTTTACGCCTTTTTTACAACTTGCAGTTTTATGTTGTAAAATATATGTAGTTTTTATGTATGTGTGTGTGTGTGTGTGTGGGGGGGGGTAAAGCACTTGCACTACAAACACATAAACACACAAAAATACCAACAAAAAGAATAAAAAAAATTACAGAAGCCGTGAAAAACTGCCGCTCAGCGGCCATATAAATAGGCCGCTGAAAACTGTCGCATCATCAGAATATATGAAATATATATATATATATATATATGTGTATATATATATATATATGTATATATTTAGTTAGGTATTTATATATTTTTGTGTGTGTCTTTTGTGTGCGTGTGCTTATGTAGCAGAGTGCATCATCATGGCTCAGCACTTATGTTGAAACCCTAATCCCAAATGCCAGTACACGTAGTGCCAACCCCTTGGCACTTAGCACCCCTCTCTGGCTGGTCAACCATCTGACATTCATTGGAAGGTGTTGACTTTCACTCACCTGAAACTGCGCTCAGATATGTCCTGCAGCTCGTTGTCGATTAGCTTCAACGTCTTCAGACGCAGTCCCTGAAATGTTTCATCGTCGACGCTCTGCAGATGTGTATTGGACATTTCGATGTAGCGCACGCTGCTGTGTATGAATTCTAAAAGCAAAACACAAAACACAAAACACATGAGAGATTGAGTGTGTGTGTATGAAAAAGCAGTCTGTGTGGCATTTATGTATCGTATACATACATATGTACATGCATATATCGATGTAGCAGTGCGACACTGCCTGCCAGTATTGCCCGCCAGTTCATCATTCAAATTGATTTTAAACGGCATTTGAAACGTTTCCCATAACCCGGAGGGAACAGCTCCAATCCCCCCCCAGCCCAACCTACCCCGCCACTCACTTCTCGCTGCTGAGGCTAACGATGATGGCTTTTGTTTTGGCAGTTTGATAGGAGGCGCGTTAAAGCAAATGGGTCATCAGCGAGCCATTGGCCCACACAACGAACCAAGAAAAAGAGACGAGAATTGCGAAGCAAGCTGGAGGCCAGGACTTTGATTTTTATGCGCTTTTTCCGTTTTCCAAACGCCGAACGCTCCACCATAATAGGACAACGACCAAAGCAATTTAAAAAAGGCACTTTAGATATATTGGAAGAGTGACATCCTTGCCATTTTTGCCAGAGCAAACAAGGCGCGCGGAACGCTTGTCTTGATTGCCAACCATTGGGGAAAGGGGGGGAGCGAAATGAGACTGCACAAAATGTTTATAATATTCAGTTAGATATAGATAAGATAACGGAACAAATATAAAAGGAAAAAAAATGGTAGACCCATTATAGATAGCACAATTTGAATAAAATGATTAAGAATACTGATCATTTATTTGTAATTTTGTTTCTTCATTTCTAGGAAAACAATCGAAATTTGAAGGCCCTCATACCTGATACCGAGTTGACCTTTACCTTCGGCGTATATTATTATATTTATATTTGAAGTTTATTTTTATGGCAATTACAGTGAAGTCTTTAATATCAATTTGAATCGCTGTATAAATTAGCCTGAGTATGGTCGGTATATGGAAGTATGTCATAATTAAGGCAAAAATTATTTGCAAGGTCTGTGAAAATGCATTCCTAAGAGTAGCCACAAAATTCAGCGAGCTTCGCAAATAAATTTGCCAGAATATAGTCGGGATACGGGATACGGGATACAGAACGTGATTATTGTGTTATAAATTATGAAGCCATAAACTATTTGCATGGTCTGTGAAAATTCTGCATGCTTCGCAAATAATATTTGAACTCAACTGTGAAATGGCCGTTAAATCAATTATTTTTTTAAATATGTTTTTTTTTTCTTTGTTTTTGTTTTTTTTTTAATGTATTCCATATATTTTGATAAGCTGCCGTTTTTAAGCATACGCAGCTCACAATGGAATTCAGTCATTTGGCGGTCGAAGGGCAAACGATTACGTGTAGTTTAATGGGTCCTTCAACTGCGACATGGGCCTCGGGGAGAAGTGAGTACCGCAATTAATTTGCGATTCGTTGAGCATGTGTTAATTAACAACAGTGACAAGGTCCTATTTCTCTCTCTGTCTGTCTGCCTCTCTCTCTCTCTCTCTTTCACTCTCTCTCTCTCTCTCTCTCTCTCTCTCGTGCTTGCAGTATCTTGGTGTCTGGCTCTCTCAGAGGAGCGGCAGCAGGTTGTCCATGGAGACATGGTTGGTGACCATGTGTTCTTAGCCTGATTATACGAATTGCTCCCTCCAAAGGGAATTTCCATGTCATGCCTGTCAGCTTAAATTATGGCCTAAGCAAACAGCACATGGCGGCCACGCCTAAAGCCACCAGTCTCATCGCACATAGACAAATACACACAAAAAAAAAAAAAAACATTTTGTTGAGTGTCGACGATATGGTAGCGAGATGAGGAATGACTGCAACATCAGCAGCGGCAGCAGCAGCTGCAGTACCAGCGGCGGTTACAGTAGCCGGGCCAGAAAACTGACGTGCAACATGAAAATGCACTTTTCACTTTTAATTGAAAATTTTTTACGTGAATTGTCATTTCTCTTTTTTCTTGGTTTCGCTTCGTTTGGTTTGGTTGGGTTGGGTTTGGTTTGTTGCAAACCCATATTTTTTTCTTTTTTTTGCTGTGCTTTTTGGGCTTTTTTAGTTGGCGAGTTTTGCCCGACAGCTTTCAAAATACGTACACACACACTTACACACACACACACAGCTTCGATTGCATGCATTGGCAAATCACCGTAGGCCAATTGAACACATTCATATTCAACCCCACATTGTACATTTGAAATATATATTTTTCCTGTATTATATACCCAAAATGTTAACATTTGCGGCTCACGCAGAGTTAATAGCTGTTAAAATACAGACTATAATCGAATATATTATGCTTGGTAGTATTTATTATTGATGTCTGAAGGACTAAGCAATGTGCTCGTGCTGTCTGCTCTTGATAATAAGCTTGCAGACCGTTAATAATGTAATTAACCACCATGCCATAAATATGCATCTTCTTTATCAAAAGTTTTCCTTTTTAAATATGTTTTGAAATGTGTGAAAAGTAGAAGTTTGGTCCAAATATCTGGAGAAAAAAATGATTTTCCTAAAAGAATTGATCATGCAAATAATATAATTAATAATAATTTTAGTTCGCAACAAACCAAATTTTCTTCACCCACAAGCTATATTCCAATAAACCACTCTGAGTAATTAATTGATTTAAAAAAATTGGTTATTTGTCCTATTGTACAAATGATGGAAATACAATTTGCATGTCTGCATGTCTGCGTGTATGTGTATGTGTATGTGTGCTTGTGTGCCATGGACGAGACTAAAGTCAAAGCGAATTTCCAGTTCAGATTTTGCGGATTGTCATTGATTTGGCCATGAACATTTCAGCAGCATTTCGTACGGTTGACTGCACTTAAACAATTAATGAACAATTAAATAGAGTACATAAGTGAATTGGCAACGATTGTCTACCAAATCGATATTTTATTGCAAAAATTCCTTTGATCTTTTCATATATTTTAGGCGAATAAATCGAAGTTTTATTGTTGTTGTGCTTAACAATTTGCTATTTATATATAATCTTAAGCTGCTTGGCTCTTAGAAAAATGTTTGATTTATTTTTAAGATTGCAACGTATTGCAAACGGTCATGGAAATTAACTTTTAATAAACTTCGCTCGAGTGTGCAATCAGTGAGTTTGACAGTAAGGCAAAAATAGATTTTATTTCAGTATTAAACTAAATTGTCTCGAACTGTTTGAAATTGAAAACTGAATAATACATTCGAAAACAGACCGAAGTTTGCTGTTTTCTGTAAATGCAGTTAATAAAAAATAATTTATTCATGGCACATTCGATAATAATTTATTTATATACACATTGCCCAAAGTTCAAAGCCACAGCTAAAAGACTGAATATAACTTGTGATACACACACACACACACACACACACACAAACACACAAACACATATATCGACCTTTGCACGCGCACTAAACGACGATATACGCAAACAGCTTACATCTTAATTACATATCGCATATTAATACAATATTAATCATACGCCCTGTTGACACGCGCAACGGGCAAGAGACGTGGCCAAACGCATTGGCCATGCATGACGGCAGCTCGCATCAAAGCTGGCAAGCAGAGAGACGATTTGTGTGCGTGTGTGTGTGTTGGTGTGTGTGTGTGTTGGTGTGTGTGTGTGTGTGTGTAGGTGTAGGTGTGTGCATATCCAAGCTGCTGTTGCTGTTGTTATTATTGCGGCCGTTGCTGTTGTTATGAGTGGACAACCAACACACAACATATGGCGTTAATAAACTTCTAGCTGTAGCTAGCATGCCTGAGGGGATGGGTGAGGGTGACGGTGGATGTGGATGTGGAGGGGAAGGGGAAGGGGGGTACCATGTTTAGTTAGCGTTAGGCACAGTTGTGTGTCCATCGTATGTTGGCTTGTATTTTATGGCCTCAAGTCAATTCTCTGACAAATGGTGAGCATATTTATTTATTTACTTTAGCTGCCAACGTCGCCAATTTCATTCGTTGTCCGAGCCCCCCCCCCGCCTACCCCCAACTACCCCCCACCCCTTGGCATTCGTTTGCGTCACTTGGCAAGTGTTTGTTCAACTTGCCAAAAGCAAGTAAATAAAAACAAAAATAACCAACAGCAACAAAATACCAAAAGCTACTGTGAATGCTACAGCTAAGTATGTATGTATTGTGGCCAGGACATGCTGCAAGGGAGAAATGCGGCGAAGGAAGCAAGAAAGTGAGAGCGGAAGACAGCTAGGACAGTTAGAAAGATATGCTGTGGTCTGAAACTATTGCATATTAATATTTAAATATGTTGTGCTGCTCATTGTGACAACTGGAATTGAGCAAAATGTGCTGCTCATCTATGGGTCCACACATGAAATATAATTATTTATGCATTTTAATCAAATGGATTTTGCCATTTTTTTTTTTGTTTTTTCCCAGAGTATATGAAATAATAATATTGGAATAAAAGCATCTATGGTAATTATAGTTTATGGTAAAAATGCTTTGGTCGAGCACCACATAATAAATAGTTGTGCAAATGCAAATATTTCAATTGGACTTTGTCACCAAAAATATTTATCAGTTTCCAGCTTGATTGTTATGGAAATTCCTAATTAAATAAATATTGGTTGCATTCTCTGCATACACTTTTTTTCCAAAGACTCAATTCCGAGATTGAATTTAATTAAATCTTAAAACGTAGCAAATGAACGGGAATTTGGTCATAAAACTTGTTTTAGTATGCTTTAAAAAAAAAGTTTTGTAGTTGTCGTTATATTTTCGTTGTGGTTGTTTTTTGTTTTTTTTTTAATATGAGTCGCTTGTGCTTTAGAGCACTTTTCTAGTCGAAGTTGAAGTATAATATTACATGCTTGTGAAAAGCCAACAAATTTGCTTTGTGATGCCAATGATTCATAATTTAAGAAGTGCTAATTAATAAAAAGGTAACCGTAAGATTATGTATTTGGAGCAACAATTCCAGCTGTCTAGCTGACAGGCGCAAATGGCAATTTTTCATCGTAACGCTATCGTTTCGCAAACAGCTGTACACTTTGAATTTGAGTGCTTTTATGAAACTCGTAGGGCCCATTGAGTAGGGAAGCAGGCAGCGGTAGGACAAATGCAGCATTGCCTGTTGTCCTGCCCTTTGACCTCGCAACGTATGTGCTGCTGATGAAGATTACGTCAGCTGAAAAGTTATTGTTTTGGTCGGGGCAGGCAGGCAGCGGACGCCAGCACGAAGAATGTGAGAAAGTGTGAGCTTCATTTATATCCATATACTTTTGTGTCCTGTGCCACAGCAGCAGCAGCAGCGGCAGCAGCCAAAAAGCAGGAAACATGCGGCAGCTGTGCAAACTGCCTGCCTTGCTCGCTTGCTTGAATGATGTTGGCTTCGCTTCAGTTTGGTACGGTTCGGTACGGTTCAGTTTGGTTCGGTTCGGTTCGTTCATTTTGTTTCAGTTAAGAAATAGTTGCAGCATGAAAATTGTGCCCGAATCGAATATGAAGCTGTTGTTACTGCTACTGATGCTGCTACTGTTGCTGATGTTGCTGCTGTTGCTGCTGTTGCATGTGGAGCAGATGCCCTGGGGGCGCATCAGCAGCGCTGGCCAAGCGTGAAAATGACCAGAAACATTAAATATAAATCTAAATTGCACATTTTGAGCTTAAATATAATTTACGAACCATAGCACAATAGAAATTTCACTTTAAGTTTCTCACAAAAGGACAGCAAATTGTTTATGTTTTATTTTTTTTTTAACACACTTTCAGGGGTATTATAATTTTGACATGAATTGAAAGAGATTCCAGCTAAGCCATCAGTAGCAGAAGTTAAGTCATGGTCTATTTTATTTTGAATGCAGGCCCCATATGGATATATTTAAATATATATCTATAACTTAAATCAGCATAAATATATCATTTTTCTTTTTTATGTTTTGAGGATACTTTCAAAAAACCTTCTACCCAATGTCGAAAAAACTAATGGAAACTGTTATATGAACCTTTTTTTCGTCATTTATTGGACCGACTGTAAATTAATTGTGAATAATAAATAAGAAAAAAAAAAACACTCGTTTATGAAAAATATACATCAAATGTTGACCGATTGGTATTCAATAAATTGAAGCAAAAAATCAACAAACTGGCAGAAAATGGCTGAGAAAACGAAAGTTCAAGTTAAAAACCATTTTGTTCTAGTCTGGCTTCCTAACTACTGCATGTATATATATATATATATATATATATATATATATATATATGTGTGTATATATAGTTATGCATATGCAAGAGTATTAAATCTTCGACATAATATTTGTTCTCTTTTATTTTCTATATTATTTGCTTAACTGTTATTTTTCGGTCGCTTTGCACACATTTGATTTTGGCCAGGCCAGCAGCAGCTGTCTGCTTGCCTGGCTGCCTGGTTGCCTGGTTGCCTTGCTGCCTGGCTGCCACTGTCACATATTTTTGGCCACACACATTTTGGAATTTTTAATGAATTTCAAGTCGTTGTCATCGTCAATGCAATTCCCTGTTTCTGCACCGCTTTGCCAATGCACGACCCACTCCCCCCCCCCACACGACAACGCTCCTGCATATTTTGTGCGCTTGAAAGTATGCAACGTTTGCTGTGTGGTCTGCGTCAGGCGTCCTGCAGCAGGGCATTCCAATGACTTTGTCCAGAAATGGCACAATATAGCTGCTGCTGTTGATGCTGCTGATGTTGCCAGATGGTTGGGGAGGGGCAGGTGGCGATTTTTGCGGGCGTGGCACGCAATTAGCCAGACTGTCAAGCAAAGTGTTTTTCAACCCACTCCTCAGCTCGTTTTTTAACACATTAGAATTGCTAATTGCCAAAAGTTTTTGGGATTTTTGCATTTCTTCAGTGCAAACCAGTGACGTTGAAGACATAAATTACATTCAAGTGAGACATTTGTTTGAATATATTTTAAAGGCAGCAGATTGTAATTGTTATAAATGTGCATCGCCGACTATATGAAGTGCCAGGGCATCGGACCACACAGCATAATTTCGCTAGATTGCCATAGCATAAATGCAATTGAGTAGAGAAACGCGTTAGCATTGTTTCAAGTTCTAATTGAAATTTAGATTTTGAATAAGATGTAAATCATATAATGCATTTTCTATTTTATAATGCCTTATTTAACGAAAACGAAATTTAAAAGAAAATCAAGTTCTTAGGTAGGAATCTTATTATTTTCACCTACAAGAAAGTTTGAGAACTAATTGATAGGATTTCCTTAATCAAGATTTATAAATTTCACTCATAAGAAAATTTGAGCACTAATTGATAGGATTTCCTTAGGGACAATTGATAAATTAACACGTTAAATTCAAACATTGGGTAAAAAAGCTCAATCAGACACAAAATTGTTAAGCTTTAGTGGCTTATAAATAGAAAAGTAAAAAGTTAAGAAGTCAGAGAGAGAGAGATGAAAACTGAGATAATGAGTAATAAGGAAATAAATAAAACAAAAAAAGGCAAATCTCTGAACCTGTGGATTAAGATACGTTTACCACAGCTAAGCACGAACGAAAGAGAGAGTTCCATCGAAATTACGCGAAATAATGCATTCTAAGATTTGCTAAAAAGCTTAAGTGAACAATTACATCAAGCAAATTTGTGAAAGATTGATTAAAAAGTTTTATGAACATAGCTTTCAGATCGACCTATAATAACGGCAACAGATGGACGTAACTTTGCTTTCCGGTTCGTTTGAGTTGAAATAATATTCGAACTTTTAAGCAATGCTAGTCAACGTAAGAAATTTTATGTATAATAAGCTATATACACAAATTCAATAAATGTAAATTTATAAGAAAAATAAAGAAATATGGAAAAGGAAACAAATAATGCAAGAAAGAAATTTTTGCAATGCTTCGAACATTGTGGCAGATAAATTGGCAATGCGGATAACAGCAGGGCAGCAAACCAGGGCCAGTAGTAGTATGCGAAGAAAACTTTTCAATGGCCCCAACCCTCAAGTCTGACAGCTGCCTGGCCAGCGAGTGCTGTCAATTTGTATGGTTTGTGTGTGTGTGTGTGTGTGTGTGTGTGTGTGTTTGCGTGTTTGTGTGGCTTGCCAGTCAACAGTTTTTCGGGTTTTTGCAACTTTATGCATTTTGATAATGGGAATATTTTTGTGGCATAGGACAGCAAATATACAGAGAGGCAGTGGGGGGGGGAGGGAGACAATTTTGGTTATACGAATGCGCATTGGTAACGAAATGACAATGGAGTACAAAACTTGCCATTCATTACTTAAGAACTACGAAATTAGCGTTGAATTTGCCACAACAATTGTTAAAAAGTTTATGCCAGGAACAGTGGCATGTAGCTGGGGCTGAGGACTCAACCGAAAAAACTTTATTTTTACAACTAATTGGCAAACTTCAATGTAAGATTTAATTTTGCTGTGGCTTGCGCAGCAGTCGGCATGTTGTTTGGAGTACAGAGCAGAACAAAGCCGTTTGAAGCTTCATTAAAAAATTACATTTCGCTGCAGGCGGGCAAACCAGACAAAATGACAATGAAGCAACACGCACACACACAGCAAAAGGAGAAAGGAGGAAAGAGAGAGAGAGAGAGAGAGAGAGAGAGAGAGAGGGAGAGAGAGAGGGAGGGGAAAACAGTGAAATGTAACAATTGGCAACTGACAGCTAGCGACTGGAATTTTTACGCCTGGCTGCTTGTACAGCAAGCTTGTGGGTGGCAATTTATAGCTCAGCCCAACAAAAATATTTGCCACATAAATAAGAGCTAGTCAATATCTGCTGTGACATATTGACAGCTACGAACCCATAAACATATGTGTGAGAACATCTGCTGCTGGTTGCGCTGCTTACCTGGAAACTTGTAGAGTGCCACCTCGTTGCAATTAATCTCAATCAGTGTGGACGTCTCGTTGGGCAGACCGGCGCACTGGCACATCGAGTTCAGGGGACAGGCGTAGAGCACATCCTGCTGCTGGCTGCCGAGCAGCGCGGCCGATCCTCGTCCTGGCGGCGGACCACGTGCCAATGCTCGTGGCGTGTTTCTAGCACTGCGCTGCAGCAGTCTCCGCACAGCAGCCGCACCAGCGCCCCCGCCATCGAATTGCCAGCAGTGCGCGGTGTACACAAGGCACGAGATCAGCGCTAGGTACAGATGCATTCTGCAAGAGACAAATGGACAGACAGATAGAGAGAGAGACAAATTAGTCGAAATTCTGATTAGTTTAATATAGTGTTGGATTTTAATAAGACGATATTATAATTGAAGTTGGCCTTAATGATTAAATGATAAACTAATGATTACATTTTAGTTCAACCACTAACCAGACAATACACAACTCGCAAAATTAATTGCATTTTTTATCAACCAAATTCTGCCTGACTAAACAGATGAGATTATTGATTTCGCTGATTTTGAACAATAATTGGATTAAAATTGATTTCTTTTTTAAATTTGCATAACTCCGATGTAATTGGGCAGAAGGATATACAGTATTGTAGGTAAACATGTCTTAAGTACAGATGAGCTCTTCAACCCGAAAAAAATTCTAAATTCCTAAAAAAAAACTATAGGCTCCTCTAACTAGATCTATCGAAACACACAAATCGCAGCTACTTCGTTTCGATGGAAAGAAATGTTTTAAAGATTGATCTTAAATATTGACATATTACGGATGAGCTGCAAAATTTGTTTAATATCGGATAAGAAACACCCGAGCTATGCCATAAAGCGTATTATCATTATAATCAGCAGCAAAAATCATTTGCATCCATAAGTAAGCAATGCCACAAAGAGGCAACATACGAAGCGTGCTTAAATATATAAAATACACACTCACTCACACACACATATATATATATATATATATCTATATATGAGTGAGTGTGTATTTTGCAGCGCCCCGATATCTATGAATGCGTGCATAATACACAAATAAAAATAAAAAATGTTGTATGTACTCGTTTGTGGCAAGCTGTTGATTTCTGTTCGACCTTGTGAATAAATGCATGCGATGTCCTACATTTCCTTTAAAGCTCTTCAGCAGCTGTGCCGTAAAATGTGGAACACTTTTTAGCCATTGAGTAAAGTTTTTAAAGAGAAATTTGGCTTTGAAAATTAAAAGCTGCGCTTTAATTAATTTAATATATTTAGCAGCAGGGTTCTGAGTATCTTCCAAATAGGATCTCTCGACTAGAGCATTCACAATTGTTTTCAATCAATTAGCTTTTACCGATAAATTTACATTCTTTAACATTTCTTAAATTTCGGTTGCCTAACGGGATTTATTCAGTTACAAAATTGTATTCATTTTAATTAAATTGAATGGGAAATTCGTTCAAAAGCGTTTCCCAAAAAAAAAAGATTCAGCTGCTTTCCAGTAAAATGTACATTTAAATAGCAAAGAAATTCAAATTGAAATTTCTTCATAAGCATATTATGAAAAAGCATAAATAGTTGTATTTTTTTTTCGCTACAAAGTAAACCACAAACATCTGAGCAGCACACACAAATAAGCCAGATGGAAATGCGCATATTAAAAAAAACATCGAAGCATTCAAAATGATTACCCAAACAAAAAAAAAAACCTCAATGTAAATATTCCAATATGTTTTACAATTGTTGCCCGGAGCAACGCTGCATTAAAGAAAATAAATACTCGATCGCAATATATTTAAAAGAGTATTGAGTGAAAATTGCACATGGCACAGCGTCATACAAAAATATCTGTATAAATGCAAATAAATAAATACGGTTCATATTTAAAATGCTGACAACAGTTTATAGCTCTCGTTGGAGCTGTTGAAATAAATGGGGCATGGCATATAAAGACGCTCATTAGGACGGCTCTGTTAGACACCTTCGGTCTACGCATTTATTTATTTGCCGCTGCTTAGCATAAATCGCACGTTAGAATGAATAGAATGACATAAAATTAACGGTACTCCCGCCCCTGAGCATAAGAAACCACCATTAAAAGACGCAACTCAATGGCACAGTGTGGCAAAATGTCGTTATAATTGATTACAATCATTTAATATTTCTTATGCTAGTTTGACCACAATTTGGATATAATGTCTCCATCAAAGATGAGAAGTTGCAAAATGTGTTCAAATTTCAAACACAAATTTCGACATATTCAAGATTCGTAAATGATGTTGTGAATGTTAAAAATTCATCTCGGGAATTGCGTGTTTTTTGCAATGATTTCATGAATTTCGTTTTGATGTTATGAAAAGTATAGCAATATCAATGTCACAAATAGCTAATATTTTAAGAAGGGTTACTGTATATTTTTAATATAATATTATAGATAAATTTTTTTTTGTGTTAATTACAATTTAATGTTGAACGCAAAATAGAATTGTAGTTCATACCATTTATAAATTTGACTAAAGAAAAGTGGTTATAGTCTGCCAGATATTTTAATTATTTCGGAAAAACTAATGAATTTAAGCCGATAAGATCAGGTGGTACATTTTATAATGAAATCGCAAAATGTTAAGAATGTGAATGTAAGGAATGTTGGGCAAAATGGAATCAGTCTATGAGTCTACTTATTGCCGGTAATTCTAGCAGATTATTTTCCAGAGTCTCGTAATTTTCTACACCGACTCTGCCAGCTGCATCTTCCACAATTTTGAGTCTGTGTGTATATTTGAATTTTCACTCAACTTCAGAATATCACTAGTACGTTTCTTGTCTGGCTGCATCGTAGATTTTTGTCGATAAGTCTGGCTAAATGACTTTATTGAAGGAAATAAAATTGTTTACATACTAGTCACTTATCAATTATTTTGATTGTGGTACGCACTTGAGCTCTAAAATTTTCGCTTATTTTAGTGCCACTGTGCAGACATTGTCGCCTCATGTGCAACTCTTCAGCTCAACTCAACTCAACTCAAATCAGCTTAGCTGAGCTAACGGTGAAGTTCACCTAAAAGCTTGCGACAATTCATGCAAATGAGCCGCAGTCACACACGAGCTCCGACTTTCACACTCATCGACTCGCACGCTCGCACATTCTCATGCCTCGAACCTTAAAAAAGTGCGCAACCACAGCACGTAGAGGCTAACACACACACACACAGACACACACACGCACACACACACACACTAGCTGAGTCGCTCTGAGGCACAGGACTTTCACAGAACGGCGGCATATAAAACATGTTTCATGTACGTAGATGTGTGATGTTTATTTGACACGCCAAAGTATATAATAACAAATAAAAACTTTGGCATACCAGACGACAGCGACAGCGACAGCGACAACGACGAGGACGAGGACAAGAACTCTGACAAGGACGACTACGATGACGAGTACGACCCATTAGCACGATTTTTGAGCTTTAAGGTTTCGACGGTTTGGGTACCTCCGCGCACATTACGAGCACCCATAAAACTAGAACCAAAAAAATGTATATATATGTATATGTATATTCCCATCTACTGATGGGCAGGTGTGGAGAGGTGACATGAGGACCAAGCAGAAGTTATTTAAGACGGCTTTGAATTTTGGATATGTCAAATATATGTTTTTCGTGCTAGTAAGCGACTTATGTGTGGTTCCTTGAAAGCTCAAGTTGAAATATTTGCTATATTTAGTTATGGAAAGAGTTTTAGTAGAAAGGAAGTCAAAGTTAGAGTCTTTTGGAATATTTCATATTTTACTAGAAAAAGATACTCCAACTGTTCAAATTAATTTAGAAAGTTTTATTAGCTTTTGTAGTTTTCAGACACACTGCAGTATTTTAAAAATACTAAAAGTATAAAATAAAAGTGAAATTTTTAGACAGCAAACAAGTATGCTGGATCTTTCAAACTCGCTGACACTTCAGAATTAATTCCTGCAAAAAGTTGAAGTGCATTTGCTTGAAAAGTGAGTTGAAAATAAATTATATTTAAATGGCGCCACGACCAACTACTAAAGAGTTGCAAATATTAATGGACTATAAACTTGCATTAACGCTTGGTAAATAATAGCCACATATTTCTATATATTCTCAACCAAGTCCATATCATACAGATGAGTATTATGAGCAATGTGTGCAGACTGCTTCCACTGAAATTGATACAAACAGCCGCGGACCAAATCGATCTCAACAAAGATTCAATACGGAAATTATGAAACTAACACTTGGTAAGTCACATTCAGGTCAAGCAATTCACAAAAGCATAGATAGAAAACCTCCTCGAAAACCACAGATGAGTATTATGAGCACTTTGTCCTGCCCAAGGAACGAGTACAGTGCCAAGAAAAGAGGAGGCAACTGAGAAGCAGTCACTATCATCGAACTCACTATTTTGCGCCCAGCTATTTGGAGCGGCGCCAGCCAAGGCAACCTTGAGCCAATGTTCACAAGAGATGAACGCGGGGCAAGTAGCCTAAGTATGTAAACTAATGATGGCAAAGGACCTGCAAAACTTCCGTAGCTTGCTCCAAGAGTTACTCAAGAGTCTAAGTTAACAACAAAACTAACTGACATTCAATGCTAATCCGGTTAATAAAAACAGAGAGAAACAGGAGAGAGAGAAAGAGCGTGAGAGAGAGAGAGAGAAATTGCGAAAAATTCTTTTGAATGAGACCAGAAAAAGCACTTAGGCACAATTAAATGACATCTGACATTGTCCGTAATTTATCCTTTATCTGTCATTTTATTGACAAACAAATTGCTGAAAAATCTGTTGAATTATATTTTCAGTCAAATATTTTGTTTTTATCCTGTTTGTGCTTATTTATTTGCCAATATTTATTCCAAGTCAAGTCATATATATTAAATAACAGCTAACATAATTTAAACTAGAATTCCAAGCAACTATTTATTATTTATTTATGTCATCTTTATTTGAATTATATTTCAGCCAATTATTTTGGTAAAAAATTTCCATGCAAATATTTATTTATTTTCCATTACTTGGTTTCATTGCAAATTATAATTGATTTGCATTAATTTGATCACAAAGTGATTTATTAATTGGCAGCTTTGATGCTTGGGTGTATTCAATAAAAGTCATTATTTTATTTTATTATTTATGGTTTTGATGCTTTTTAGTTAATCATCAGCTCATGTGTCTGGTCAAATGATATTTAGCTTTGCTCAGCAAAATCAATATCAATCTTCAATTGCCGTCTGGCACTTTTGCTGATTGTTTTTCATTATGTTGATGGTGACAAATCGAATCTGCCTCTTGCAACATTTGGGCTGACCATGTAAAACCAAATGATACATCACACAGTTCACTGGATGGCTGAGCTTCTCTGTGCGTGTGTAGGTGTGTGTGTCTCTTCTTCTTGCCTTATTGTCTTATCAACATTTATGCACCTTCAAATTTATTTCTGCTCAAACACACACACAGACACACACACACAAACACACAAAGTCAGTCAGTCAGTCAGGGGCAGGAAGAACGGTCGAGAGTTCCGCCAGAAAAGATAAATATGTCGTAAAAGTTTTTATTTGCGTTTTATTTTTGATACAACAAATGACTAACTTGTTGGCTGACAGACAGATAGACAAACAAACAGACAAACAGACAGTCAGTCAGTCAGACCTTATACCCATAGCCAGCAGGTACACAAGAGCAAGAAAAGGACGGAGACGGAGAGCTAGCGCGAGAGAGAGAGAAACAAAGAAACAAAGAAAGTGAACAAGCGGCGAGTGACAAGCGAGCAAACGTCTGTCACGCACAGACCGCCAGTTGCCCCAATGCGGGTGCCAACTGGCTCCACCCCTCGCCCACAACCCCCGCTCTGAGCTCTGAATGGCAACTTTAAAAGCAAAAAATGAAAAAATGTGTTTCCATTTCGCCGATTATTGTATGCACTTGAAATGAGAACTCTTTTGAACATCATAAATCATTTTTTTATGATTAGCTAATTGAGAAAAAGTGTACTTTGTAAAATAGTGATAGAAAAGTTAAATTTAATAAAAATTGTGTTTTTCTGCTTAAAATGAATACCAATTTATTTTGAGATTTTAATAATAATATTATAAATAATTTATATAAATTTGTAAACATACAAATAAAATTTAAATTAAATTTGAAATACTACTTAACACAGTAATTTGAATTCTGAATATTATACATCTTTCAATAATTAATAGATATTTAGAAAAGGAGGATGAATTGAAACTTTTTAATTAATTGATTCTCCTAAAAATATTTGAGTAAAAATTTTAAACCAATTCTGGAGATATATACTAATAAATTTAGTTTATTCGATTTTTTCTAGACTCATGCGGCAGATTTGCTCTCTTCAGTAGCCTTCAACTCTAATTACTAAAGCAGATGCCGGAAGAGGAACACTTAATTGTGTAGAGAGTATAACAAGTAGCTGGCAAAGCGCAAACAGCACAATAAACTGTCCTTTCTCTTGGGCAGCTTGAGAGTGCCATGAAAAGGTCAACTGGAAGCAGGAGGCCGACCGCAAGTTTTTATTACGCATATAATGCCAGCGATTTGCCCCGCTCAGTCACTGGTCGACCAAGTTGGCTGCATGGCATGGGGTTTGCATCATTTTTATACTTTTAATTTTTTATGCCGGGGACACCAGTGACATCAAATGTCAACGAGCTGCAAAACAAGCATCAGACAGGTCCTGGCCGACGACTCCTACCAGCAGCCACTAGAATAAATGTATTTAAGGATAAGCGTCCATTGGGGGCAGCGACGCAGCCCAGCGCAGCCCAGCGCAGCATAGTGTAGCAGAGCGCAGCGCAGCCAGGAAAACTGTTGGAAAAGCGTAGCATACATTTGGGAACCGTTGTGCAGCTCTGGTGAAAATTTGCGAGCTTGTGCGATAATAACATATGTAAGTTGCTTGTACAACTTTTAATATGCACGTATGTGTATGTATATACATATATATATATATATATGTGTGTGTGTGTATGTATGAGTGTGTTATAGCATGCAGGTTTTAAATTTCGCCCCATAATCTGTTGACTGCACGAAGGCAGCGCACAGCTTCTGCGCGGCGAATACATTTTAAAGTCGGCGCTCAAACGCGACTCAGTACCTTAAATGAACTTAAAAAAGTATTTGTATATGTATGTGTGTCTGTATTTAACGCCGTTGGCAGGCAGACAGGTGGGCGGGCGTGCCTGCTGGCACGTAGGAGTAAGCAGCGGCGTGGCATCATGTATCTGTGAGATACATTCGAGTTAATCGTCGTAAAAGCACTTCAAAGTCAATTAGGAGCGGTTCAAAGTTCATGGAAATTGTTTTGTTTTTTGTTTTCAGTTTGTTTTACTCGGGCGTGCTTTTTCACAAATAGCAACTGTATACCCAGGCAGTTCATCAAAGTGTGTTGAAAGCAGCTGGAAGATGACTGTGATTTTAAGGTCTTTTTTGTTTGCCAACAACAATTTAAGAGCATTCAAAAATGTGAAATCAACCAGTTACTTAACGACGTTCCTGTCAACCACGTCAAATTATTGTATGACATTCACGTTTAAATGTGAATTTTGTCGCCTCTGCAATTTACAGTTGCATTAATTATTAGCACTTCTGATTTACGGTTGGAAAAATAAATTCAATTAATGTTTAATATTTTGACACGACTACGGTAAAGTACTCGCTTACTCTCCTATTGTTATAATACATAAAAAATTGACTTTATATATGTATGCACAATGCGGATAAGCTATTATTATTAAATGAGGTAGATTAAATAACACTTTTCAATCACTCAATTCAATTATACACAAAAAATCGACCTGCAATTTAAAAATCACCAGAGAGTTTTTCCCTCTTTTTTTTTTTTGGAAATAAATTCCAAACAAAAAGTTTTTCTTGTTTTTAAAAATAAATTCTAAATATTCTAATAGAAATTTCTTTTTTATTTTGCAGAAATATATTTCTTAAAAATAGAATATATTTTTTAATAATAGAAAGTATTTCTAAATAGTAGAAATGCAAAATTGAAAAATTAAACATATTTTTCTAAGAAAAAATTTCCCCGAGTATGCATGTAATTAAATAATTAAATTGTAAAGCCCTGGTAATAATTTAATTTTTTTTTGTAGTGCTTAAGAAAGGGCAATTTCCAGCTTAGACGAAAATATATATTTGATTTTTGCAAGGATACTGCAATAGAAATCGCAATAGAAGCCAAAAATGCATGTAATCTGCATTCTAATTGCATCTGCCTGTTCAAGTGAGTGAATCGAAAAAAAACACTTTCAACACAGTCAACGAGATAACAATTGGCTTTAAAGCCACAGCCGAACAGATATCTGTGCTTTTCGGTTTGTGCTTGTCTAACAGAAGCTACAAGACTACAAAATACCGAAAAGTCTGTGTGCCGGGCTCAGCAATTCGAGCTGGATTTTGTGTTTTCATGTACTTTCCTTTGGTAATTTACACGGTGGCAGGCATAAAGCCCACATTCGAATCCAGAACCCTAGCCTCAACTTGTTTTTATAGCCAAATACACACACACACACACAGTCATTTACACACAGACAGCAGAGAGCCAACCGACAAATCATATGTCAAAATCAAAGTTAATCCCTTTGTGTTATGTACAGCAATTGAAATTATGTGCTTAAGGGCTTTAACTTACCCTAACAAAATACAAATAAAAAAAATATAAATAAAAAAAAAAGTCACAAATCCACGCAAAGCCAAAACGTTAATGTTGCACTGTAGGTGGACAACAATGCCCCAAACGCAGCACAAATTGCGTATGTTACCTCCTGCCACATTCTGTTGTAAGTACACATATATTTCTGTTTTATTTTATTTTTTTCAACTGCTGCCATTATTTTTGTTTTTATTGCGCAATACACGAAAACAATCATAAAAAAAGGAGGAAACAAAAAATGGAGTCGAGAGGCGCAATTTGAAACAACTGCGTCAGGCACTTGAACCCAAACGGCTGACAGTAAGCACAACAACAACAGCAACAACAACAACAACAACACCAGCAACAACAACAGCAACAATAACAACAAAAACAACAATAAACAATAACAGATTTATTGCATATTTCGCACTGGTAATTGAGATTAAACAGTTCAAAAAAGCAGCCGCTTGGTATTTCATAAACCCGCAGGACACACACAAATACACACACACACATACACACACAGACACATACACATACACGTGCGTGAGTGTGTGTGTGTCCATAAGTCAACGCATAAATTAAAGGCTCATATATCGTTTTGTACGCCAGTCCAACTTGTGCCCGCCTGCAAATCCTTTATAATTTTTTGTTTGCTTGTTTTTGTTTTTCAGGGGCTCACTCATTGCCTTTAGCGCTGTTGGCCCGGGGTCATAATTTTGGTGGCACAACTTGTATGTAATTCGTTTTAATAATTGTCAAGTTGCTGCCTTTATTTATGACAAACTTTTATTAAATTAATTGCCTCTGCCTAGTGGCGAAATTGTTGTTGCTATCGTTGCTGTTTCAATTGCTGGATTTGCCGCATTCGCATTTAATTGATAAATGCGTCAGGCAACGCGTCAGGCGCGCAATTGCCAGCTGTAATTATAGACGATTTGAATAATTCAATGCTCAGCTCCTGGCTCTCTGCCATTGCGTTTTGTTTACGAAATTAATTGTGCGGCCAACCGCAATGCACACTGAAACTGGGTGGAAAAAACACACACTAAAATTAACGAGAAAGTGCAATATAACAACAAAAATATTTAAAGATATTTTTCATAGATGTTGCATACGCTCAAATATGTAGCTTAAGCTTGTTAATACAATTTTAACTATTTAACTGTAATCGGGTTCTTTATGACTCTATGGTCTAAGTGAACTAATACCATATATGTATATAGCTGGTGCTGGCATCAGCCAAACCAGACCAGCCTCACCAAAACTTAATAATTGTTGTTAATATAATAAGCGTAGTAGCAATTATAATTATTCAATTTTTTTATATTTTGGCGTAGACAGATTTTATACAATTGCATGCTAAAAATGAGTTAAAAATTGTGAAAATACCAGAGGATATTGTATTATTATTTCTTAAGCAACAAGACTTATTTAGGGCACTATCCACAAGTGCATTATCGGTTTATTAAAACTTAAATAGATAATATTAATTATGTAAAGATTTTAAATATTAAATATATTAGTAAAATTTTTCATACTTTATGTTGAGCAAAACTTTACAAATATATAGATAATGAGTAATAATACAAAATGTGCAATAGAGTAAAAGATGCTATTGATACCGAATTATAGCTAAATTTGTAGCAAAGCTCTGGTACCACTGTGCGATCGGGTTGCTTGGTCATCATCTGTTTGCCGTACTCAACTTCAGTTGTGCACTGTCATTTGCTTGATAAGCATTACACATACACACACACACACACATACACACACACACACCGGCACACGTTCACACGTCCGGCCACGCCCCGCGCGCGACACGACACAGCTCAGCTTGACACGCTCACTCCCACCTCCGCTTCTCTATGTGGTGCATAGTTTGTCGCTTTGGCTGTCGCTCATAAGCAATTCATGTGTTTGTAAACAGTTCAATTTAATTTTAGTGCCGCGGGTGCGAAATTGCTGCTCAATTATTAAGGCAAAGAATTATTAGAGCGGGGACTCGAGACGCGACCAAAGGACTTTCGAGGACCTGGCGGAGAACTCTTTCTCCCTAGTCACCACTCCCCCCACCACACCACTCGGTGGGCGTGTGTGTGTGTGTGTGTGTGTGGTGGCTATCAACATTTGCCTAGGCTAAGGCTAACAGCTCAGGACTTCAGGTGTGGTGCTTTGTGGTTTCGAGGCAGTTGCACAGTTTCGCTTTAGGTTTTTACCGTTTCGGCACATAATTGCGGCAAAACTGGAAGATAAATTACCTAAACTCAAAACTTTGACCTAAGCGCCGTTTCCGTGAGTAAGATTAATGATGCGGCAATTGCCAGCCATATAAACGGCAACTATCACAGCAACAACAAGTCGGACAACTTTATGGGATTTGAATCAAGGGTTGTTTGCTGCCATGTGTGTGTGTCGGTGTGTGTGTGTGTGTGTGGATGGTGCGAGGTGGTTGCCTGGTGGGGTTGACTGACTCACGGGCAACAACATAATCATTTTAACAGCAGGCAACTGTGAGGAGAGCAACACCACATGTGGCCCGAACGCCCGCCTAGGTGCGAATGGGTGCATATTTATAGATGGATGAAATACTCAACATATTCATACACACACACACACACACACACACACACACACACACACACACACACACGTATACTAAAACCGAAACAGAAACAGATACCGTTAAAGGATACTCTCAGTGAAATATACATTTATTGCTTTGCCATAAACTTGAGTAATAAATTTTATTTTTATTGTTCAGCACTGACTCTGACTCACTGACTCACTGACTCACTGGCTGACTGGCTGACTGACTGGCTGGCTTAACGACAGACGGGGCAACGAGCAGCAGCAGATGGTCGAGAGTGGCAGGGGACAGTGGACAAGGGGATAGCACCTCGTTGGGGGGTACAGCGCCAAATTGGCATATTTATGGCAAAGAGGTTAGTGAAAGGCGTTGCCAAAATAGCAAAACGATAAACGACACTTCAATGAACTGAGAGGCAGTCGTGATTTATGCCACAAGAGGAAGAAAATTTAAAGCGAGCAAGATTAATGCGCTAGAGTATCACACGCATATGAATATTCAGATTTGATTGTTTCACAAGTCCATTAAAGACAAGAGTGACAAGAGTCCGTAATGGACTTCAGACACAACTTCAACTTGTGAAATATACGCTAAATAAAAGCTTTATCAGCAAACTGATTACTTTCTTCTCACTCATATGAATATTCAGATTTGCTTGTTTCTTAACTCCATTTGAGAGAGAGGGAGAGTGACAAGAGTCTGTAATGGATTTGACAAACATGCAAATCTGAATGTTCCACTTCCGAAATACTCGCTAAATAAAAGCATATATGTATTAAGCTCTTTGAACATACTGACTGACTTACCAATATAATATTTATTTCGACTATGGTAATAAAAAAAAAAGAAAAAACGACTTTTTAGACACTGTGCAGACCTGACTCAAATTGCCCTCATCTAAATTATGCTATGAATTTAAAGCAAGTCCGATGCTGAAAATTGGTGAGTTTACTTTGGATATCCTGATAAACATAAATGTTTTTCAAGAAGAGTTAGAGACAGATAGAGATATAGATATCTCGTTGAAGGCATTATTTCTCAAGAGAATTGAAATCTGAACAACAAAAGAAAAATGCTGCTCCATTTGAAATAGCATTGATATCGATACATATATCTTGAAGGACAAGAAAATTGTCTTGATATCCTCTTGTCGATCTGAGCAGTATTGTGTAATTAGAATGAGTCAAGTGCTGGCACGTTTTGGATTTAATTTCTCATGTGAATTCAAAACAGAAATCTGCACTTGGCTTGCCGCAAATACTTCATTATGAATTGAAATGGCACTCGTGCCCTGCAGCACAAATGAGGCAGTGAGCTTAGCTGGTGTTACGCAAAATTTATGAATTTGTGGCATGATTCAAGCTAATCACGTGACACATAAAGCAGAGCGCAAAAAACCATTATTTAAATATCTTAATGCGTTTAATTTACGAGTATATGCCATGTGGAATAACATTTGTTGTGTGTGTGTGTGTGTGTGTGTGTGTGTGTGTGCGTGTGCGTAGAAATGCTTATTTACTCGTCTATGTGAGAATATTCAAATTTTGTCCAGGTGTATAATTAAATTGGAAATTGCGAGCGACTCAGGCAATATCTGGGCACGCACAGAACCTAAAAATAAAAAAAAAATAAAAAAAAATAATGAAAATGAAAATGAAAACACTAGGTGAAAATGTTTTTAGGGGATTTTAGCTTCCAACTGGGCATTAAATGGGCCGTCGTCGCTGCCTCCTGATTATGCAAAGCACTTGACCCGCAAACGGGTCGAAATAAAAGCAAAAAGCTGCGACTCTAAGTCGACAAACTTGTGTCGACTTATCAGGATTCTGACTGATACATTGCAGCCAACGACCGCCCCCCCGCCAATTTTCATAGAATGTGTGTCAATGGCTCCCTTGGGCACACACACCCACATACCTGGGTAGGTGCGGGCAAGTTGGGGCACAACTAGAACAAAGTACGCATCGATGATATGCGTGTGCCGTTATAAACCTAATTAATGTATTAAACTTGCAAGATGTGCCATGCGTCCTGTGTAACATTAGAGGGATACCTAAATAGCTGTAGACGAAAATATATATATACATATATATATATATATATGTATATAATGTATTTGCATGTGCTTGAGCTTAAGTAGCCTTAAATGGAATTTTAAATTAGGGGCAGTCATCATTTTAAATATTTACAAGTTGTTAAATAATCGAGTGTAGTACATTTTTCATACGAAAAATAGAATAATGCACAGCTGTATGCATTAAAAGATACATTTCATTCATTAAATAAGACAAAAAACGGTTAAGTTAAAGAAATATCCATTTCTACTGCAGCGAGCAAGTCAAACTTCTATCTTAAGACAATAAACAGACAATTTTCAAGTTTTAAAAAATAGATTAAGCAATCTATTAAATTCGATGCTCCATCAAGCTAGATTAAGAGCTTAAGGCGTAAGTTTTCGAGCAGCCCTCGTATGTGTAAGTCGTTTAAGTAGCAGTTCTCTCATTAAATGCGTAAATTTAATTGGCTCTGCGTCGCACGCATCATATAATTAATGACGTGAGTCAGAGCCACTGAAACTGTCAGCAGAGAAAAGAACATGACATAGCAGTACGGAATTGAACTGAAGTGTACCGAATTGGAGAGAGCCAACATCATCTGAATAAGTCATAAAGTCTTGGCTTTTCAAACAACAATAATGACAACAACAACCACACACACACTCACTGGCAACAACAACAAGAACAACAACAGCAACAATAGCACTCGGCACAAATAAGCCATATCTGTTTCGCATTCGTATTGACTGGCAGTTAACATGGCCAGGCAAAAAGTTTACTTGAGTTCTCAACTGCTAGCAAAATTGTCCTGTGCATACCAAAAAACTTGCAATAACAAACACAATTGCAACTGTCACCCATCTACGCACACACATAGACACACACACACACACACACATAGAATACACACATGCACGCACAGGCACACTAAGAAGAGTAGTATGTATTTCGCATTTGTATTTTGGCAACAATTTATAAGGGCAATACGTGCAGGGCATATGCCGGCGAGACTTCCTGTCGAGGACAAGCGATGACTGCGAGTGGAGCTGAAGCTTGAGCATGAGGACGACGACCAGGACCAAGTCCATCCATGAGAACGAGGTCGAGTGAACGACTTGGGCATAGAGCACAACTATGCAAGCTCCACGCGTGTGCATACCAATGGCAATGTTGGCAAACATTTTAAAATGGTAAAAGCGGAACTCACAACTGGTAGCTACAAATGCAACTTATGCGAAGAACCTGTCCCAAGGAAAATGACAAGAGATCCGATATAGCTCGGCTTGCACGACTTGGACATATCTACAATTTTTGCCTAGAAAATAGTGATAAAGGAAGCTGAAGCATTAAATCTACATTGATGAGTTTAAGACGACAGCTGAAATAATCCATAACTATTTAGTTTAGTTCACTTTGAACATCCATTTTCGAAATTTCCAATTCGATATTATTTAATTTATTAATTATTTTGTAGCTATGATAAGTCAGGGCATAACTATCTTTAGGAGTAATTCACGTTTTGAATTATTAATAGACAACTAAATATAATACAAATTATGCTAATAATAGATAGTTAGAATTAGTATTAAGAATGTTTAATTAAAAATTAATTTGCTTAAGCGACATTGTAACTTACGCAGTAAAATTACAATTGTAAGGGAAGAAAACCTTTAAAATAAATAATAAAAATAAAACATATTTATATTATCTTATTACATTCATAGGGCAATTAATTACATTCAATTTAATATACATTTTTAGTTGAGTTCAATGTGTAACAACTTATGAGTTTGGAAACCAATGAACTCCATTGTATAGATAAATCAAGTAGCAGCAGTAGCTGTGTGGAAACTTAGCATGCCCATTGTTAAGCTTTCGCTACAGGACATCGCACAGGAATAGACGAAGTCAAGTTTCTGAAATTGCTCGCACTGTGTTGGCATGTGGTCCTGCTGTCGGTTTGTTCTTGTTGCTGCTGCTTTTACACAATTCGATAATAAATATTACAAGCTAGACAACAACAACAAAAACAACAACAAAAACAACAAAAGGAAAAGAAAATACAAATATACAAAAAAAGAAAAAAATTATAAAGGAAATTCAACATCTGAACAAAAAACACGAAAAACGAAAAGTTGCGCGCACAAAACGAGCGAAAACAAATTAAATTCGGTTTGCCGTCTGTCGTTTTCTTATTCTTATTCCTGTTCCTATTATTTTCTTTTGGTTTTAACACAAATTTTTAGCAATTACGAGGCGTGGCAGGGGGCAACAATTTACATAAGACGTCAAAAGGGGGGTGGCAGAAAGCGTCGCATTGATTACAAGCGTGAAAATGTATTTCGAATATGCGAAGATGAGCGCAAAACCACAGTAACTACGCCAAGGAAAACATACAGATATATATATATATATATATATATATATGTATATATTTTTAGATATATATATATATATATATTGTTTGATATATATGTATATCGGCTCGTTGTTAGTCTTCGCCGGAAGGTATGCTATGATTTTTGGTTTTGCCCTCGCAGAAATTGGAAAAGAGAGAAAAAGGAAATCAAAGTTTGCCTTCTGCACTTTCATAAAAATGTTCTATTGTGGCTACTAAAAGGCTTTGCCATCATTTCATTAAGTGAAGTTTATTTAATAAATAAAGCAGAGTGACTTTGAAATATTGTGGCAACAATTCTTAGAATTAAAGCAAAACTTTAAAAGGAAGTGAATAAAAAAAACATGTTTTAAGAACTGAACTAATTTCAATTTTATTTATTTATTTACTCAATGTCAACTAATGTCAGTGGGCACAGAAATACAATAAATAAATATAAAATGTAGTATCTGCATGTAGTATTTGCAGCCAAAATTAAAAAAATATATATACGAAATGTCTTAGGGGTAATTAATTCCACAATTCCGCAGTCCTACATTTATTGCTTTTGGAGAAATATAAAAAACTCCATCAGACAAAAAATATAAAAGGAATAGACTAAAAATGAATGCAATGAGTTGAAAGAAAGAAAAGGAGAAAAGAAATTTATTTTATGATATTACACATTTCGTAAGCCCAAAGAAAACTGTTATAGCATTAATAATAAAATCAGATTAAGTACAAGAAAATACTTAAATTAGTCGTGTTTCATAAGTATAAAATGTAAATAACGTGTCTGCAGTCAGAAAACAAATAGCCATAAATTTTAGAAAATCACCTTTAGAGGTCAAATCAGGAGATTTCTCAAATTCAATTAATTGAATAAATAGAATTTTCTAAAATGATTATATATGTCAATTCTTAAAATAATAATGTTTAATAGTAAAATAAGTAACTAATGAAATTATCGCATTTTTCTTAACTTTAGAGACATGTCCACTGGAATTAGTAAAAAAAAATCCAGACTTTTAGAGAGATACAACATTTAGTTTTCGAAATTATTATTCGTAATTTAGACGATACGTAAGTTTAGGCGATACTTTTCTGAGTGTGTCTATCGAAAATTTGCGAGATATTTTGAACGTTCAGATATTAATACAAAATGATATATATATAATACTCTATTTGAGTTATTGGCAAACTTTAAAATTTCTACAAATAGTAGTTTCGGCAGAAGGTTCGAATAATGATTTATACATTTTTTAAAAGCAGCTCGTAATGAAAATTTGTTAACATTAATCATTTCTGAAAATCGGATTCATTCGTACAATTCCAAATACTACTGAGTGCGTATCAGATTTATATCATTCGATTTGCAAGTGTATCCAAGCTTCGCCATATTTTGAAAATAGCTTTCAGTTTCCATTACTTGTCGTTGTCGATGTCGTTGTTTTTGTTTTTGCCATTTTTTTTTCCGTATGTATTTGCAGTCGTCTTGAAAAATGTGCTTTTTATGCTTCATTATGTCGCGTCTTCCTGTTGTCAGTTTTTCTTTACATTTCGTTTAACATTTGTCACTTTTATAGCTGAATGTGTGCGTGTGTGTGTGTGTGTGTGTAAATGGGTCCATGTGTATGTAGAATATATACATGGATTTGTCTGCACACTTCAACATACAAACATATGCCTCGCAGCTGCCCATCTTCATTTTGGTTTGTACCTTTTTTTTTTTTTTTTGTAGCTGCATATTTTTTTTTGTTGTTGCTGTCGGAATTGTTTGCTTTCGTGTTTTTTTTTTTCATTTTCATTTTTTTTCTGTTGCTGTTGGTATTATTGTCGCTAGCATTTCATCAACAGCTGCTGCCAGGCACTGAACACATTGCCCAGCCTCTATACAACTTGATTTAGGGTTCAGTTGATATGTCGCCATTGCGTTCTGTTTCTGTCTTTATCTCAGTGCCTGCCAGTCTCCGTCTCCGTCTCCGTCTCCTCTCTGCCGTGTCCCGGCCCCGCGCGACTCCCCCGTTTCGTGTGCTGACAAATGTCGTGTTCAAATTGTAGACTGAACTTGTGACTTTTGACAACGTCGCTGTCTTGATAGATAGACTGGATAATGGTAATAGTCAAGGTCGACACACATTCGCTCTAAATGCACTGCAAAATCTCAATCACGATACGGTTCAACAGACAGATAGTTGATATGCCGCCAGTTTCTTAATTTGATTGAGATGGAATTGCTGAGTTAAAACTGATTTGGGGACAGCTCTGATTGAATTATATGCACAGCAATCTTATTAAATATTTATTTTTATTCACTAACAGTATTAAACTTTTGCCTTATGTGGGTAAAAAAGGCTTTTGCAGATGGCATTTATGTTTAGCTATGAATAAATATAACTTTAAATTTGAAATTTTGTTAATTTTCATTATTATTTATACCCATTTGGGTCCTAATTTACTGTCCAAAACTAATAATTGATACCTGCTGTAATTCATTTAATTATATTTTTATTACTTTTATTGACCATATCAAAAAACAATAAACCAAAAAAACTACAATGGAAATTCCAAACATAAGCAAATAAATTTCACATATAGATCGCAAATCTAATTTACGCACTTAATGTTATTTATTGCGTTAAAATTGTAATTAAATTTCCACTTCAATAAATTCGCATAATTGAATCAGTAAATATAAATTTGCCATATGATGTATTACAAACATTTTTTCTTATAAGCGAAATTTCATTCTAGCTGCAAATACAACTACTTTTACAAGCTTTAATGTTTTTTACTTGTTGTGTTTTTGGTTTTTTACATAACGGAATTTTAACTTTAATAAATATTTATGATGGCAATTTAATAATATTGGATTAGTAATAATAATAATTGAATATCTCGTGCAACCGAATGCTAATTCATTTAATTCTTATTTTATGTAAGTGAATTTTGACTTTAATAAAGATTTTGTTTGCTGTTATATTTTGCAATTAAATTATAACTTTAATAAATAATTCAGTAGGTTACTTAACTGACATGAACATATTTCATATTTCGCGGAAAATGTATGCAATATTTTTCACTGGTGAATTTCCCATAACTCCATACAAAGCTAAAAATAAACCAATCCATTCAAAAGTGTTTAGCCAAAGTATTTTTCACTAAATTAAACACGTGCTTGGTTGATTGCCTGAAAAATTGCATGATATATTCCCAACAATTTGATGCGAATATAGTGTTTATATGTTGTTGGCAATCATTGATCTGCGCTGAGAAGCGATTCGGGCGGGGACGTGTGTGTTAAAGGATGGTTCTTAGCATTGAAACGGAATCACATTAGCGTGTTAAACTACTTAACACACATAAAAGCAGTGAGCCTGAACATGAGCCCGTAACAACACAACATCCTTAACATATCCTTTGCACGGCAGCTGAAGGGTTTTTGGGCATTTCAACATTTGTAGCTTTGCTCCATGATGTGGGCGTGCCTCATTTCGCCTGATTGAATTAATCAGCTTCATTATTTTGGGCTATTAGGCTTTAATGTATTTACGTGCATGTTTCAATTAGAGCACGAACCTCTATCCAGCTCCTGGCTGCGAACAAAAGCCCAACATAAATTCCAAGACACCGATTGTCCAATTTATACACTTGCAAATACATATATATATATACATATATTTATACATATATGTATCGTATTAAAGAAGAGCTCTTGGTGTGTCTTGGACTTGGAAATTTATGTGGCTACGTGCAAGGCATTTGGACAAAATCTCAGGCACAACCACACACACACACACACACACACAGACACACACACACAGCATGCTGGGCATGTCCTGCATGTGCCAAAGTGTGCAGTGGTATTTGCGGCATGCATACATTAATGCGATCATGAAGCGAGCCATTATTGAAATTGGTTCACAATAACAAACAGACAAATAAGCAAAACTTCACCTGAATTCAAATAAATAAATATTTACACCACTAAGTCTCTTACTGTGTTGGTCGGCTTGTGTATATGTGTGTTTTTGCGGCACAGCTGAGGTATTTTAATCAAAGCCATGACAATCGATTTTATATCATAATTTACCTCAAGTGCCGACAGGCAAAGTGCTCGACTTGACGGTACCCTGTTATTTTATCGAACATTATGTTTTGCTTGACATCATTTTTATCAAGAAAAGCATTTTGAACAAAATGTTATACAACATTTTTACGCCAGCCCAAAACTACTTGAATAATAATAATATCTTGGGCACAAAATCATGTTAATCAAAGAATTTTTAGCAAAAATTTACAATTTTGATGATCAAAGAGCTTAAGGTGAATATTCTGCTTGCCCCCAGCCTTAATCTAAAAAATATATGATAATGATAAATATATTTTCTCGAAAATAAAACCTTTGAATATAAAATTGTCAATTATTGATATTCAAGCAAAGAATTTACATTTTAGATTCTAATTTTATTTGTTTCCTATATAAAATGTGCTAAAAAAAAAATTGGCCTAAGAATAGAAAAACTAGGGAATTGAAAAAAAATGTAAATGAACCAAGAACATCCCAATATTTGTAAACCATTTGACACATATGCCTAGATTCAGTCAGTTACTTTTTTTTTGTAGGGAAAATACAATGTACCGCCAAAGGTGCCTGTTATGCTCCTTTCAATTACTAAAGGGTATACAAATTACAATTGATGATGATGATTATGAAGATGACAAGATCATCATCAGATTTTGCCTGTTGTTGTTCAAATTACGCAAGCAATCAATGCCAAAGTGCCGGCCCAGACAGGTAACAAAGCGTTGTGCACAACCACTGCTACAGGCACAGCTACAGCCACAGCTAGAGATAAATATACACGCGCCGCCTGTGTCCTGAAAGTATCTACAAGATGCGCACACAACAAAGCGGATCACACACACACACACGCACACAAACAGATACAAGCTCGCACACATATATTATATTATTTTCAATAAGCAGTCGACATATTGATAGCAAAAGCTTTGAAATATATACACAATGCCATGGGTAGAAAATATTGAATATCCTCAAAACACACACACGCAGAGAGAGAGATAGAGAAAGAGAGAGAGAGAGAAAGAGAGACAGAGAGAGAGAGAGATACACAAAGGAGTTGGGAATCTGAAAGCATAAAACATTTTGAAATTGTGAAAAAATTGTATGGCTCCGGCATTGTGTTGGATTTTGTATTGTTCGTGTGTGGCCGGAGTACAAAATCTTATTGAACATTTGTTGATATGTCTAACGTTGCCGTGGGATTAGACTACGGTCTGCACCAGAATTTCTATTATATGAGGATAAGGGTTGGGGTTGGGGGGGTGAAACGAGGCAGCTGGTTAAGTTGAGATGATGACAAAATGATACGACTATGAATGCAATTCACTAACCACAAAAAACCATTTAAAACTGCCAGCCACAAAAATATAGAAAAGATATATATATATATATATAAGCTGCACACGACGATGCAAATGAGACCGTGTTTTCGACAAAAGTCGACGGAATCTCCATCAGCTGGTTCTGCTTTCTCATTTCTGTCTCTCTCTCTCTCTCTCTCTCTCTGTATCTCTCTCTCTCTCTCTCTCTCTCTCTCTCTCTCTGTCTCTCTCTCTCTCTCACTATCACTATCAGTATCTGTGCACCATCTTCGATGCCACAAAACACTGGGTAAAACGTGGCTTTGTTGCACAAAATTCCCCCTCCCGACCCGCGCTTTACTCCCTCCACCTCCATCCATGTATGTGCGCTGTGCTTCTGCTGCTGTCACCTAATCCCCTTTTTCAATAAGATTTAAATTTGCATTTGACACATATTGGACGACGACAACGACGACAACAACAACAACAAAAACAACGACAGCCAACAAACAACGATTGCGAATACGACTACGAATACGAATAAATATTGAAAACGGGCAAATAATAATGCAACATTTGACAGGTCGAGAATTACATGCCCTATAAAAAAAAATGCATTCTATAGCTTACACACAACTCCATATCTTAAAATCCCTTATTCCATTCGTAGCAGAGATTTACAAGAGAGGTTTAACTTTATAAGAACATAAAACTCATTTTATTTTTCTTACAACAGTTTTGAGAAATATTACAAGCTCCAAAATTAATAACAATTTTAGGATTCATCAATTTCTGAACAAACTTCGTTAAACTTTTTTATTTAAACGTTTTAAACTCTATATAAATATAAATATTAATAATATAAGTATTATAAATTTTAATTCGTATCAAATCAATTCATTATGCACATATAGAGGACAACAAAAGTCCAAAATTGTTGAGAAAAGTTTAAGAGCATATTAAAAATATAATATAAAACCGTCGATAAGATTTGACCTCTATTCAGAAATATTAAATCGAAATTGCGTAAGAACAGAAACATGCCATTAAATACAAAATGATGAAAGTTTCGGAATTAGATAAGAAAAGTTTTTAACCAACTTAAAGCAAAGCCAAAGACAAGATTTGGTTTCTATTCAAAAATATTGAAGCAATGCAAATCGAAGTTGCATAAAAGCAGGAACAAGCCATTAAACCCAGTCTACACAAGTATGTATTCCAAAAACCATAACATAAGTGAGAATACAATGCGGTGCATGCAAAAGAAAGCGTAAAGAAGAATGGTATGCGGGGTGGTCAAAGGGGGGGGGAGGGAGGTCTTAGCAGAATGGTTTCGAGCTGCATAACTATCTAGCAGTAAGGTAGCAGCAAGGTAGCAGCAAGGTAGCAAAAAGGGGTAGAGCAAAGGAAAATACTCACTATTAGCATAGCTGGGTAAAAGAAAGAGCCATGGATTGGAATGACTTTGGTTAGTTGGTCGCCGGGCTGTTTGACTGTTGGGTTGCTTACTTGGTATGTTGACAGGTAGATTGCTTGGCTAGCTGTCTGACTGGTTCGTTGGTTGAATGGTTGGCTGGTTGGTTAGTTGGTGGCAATGGCTGACATGTTATGTGATTTGATTTGGTTTCCCTCTATGCCAAAGACAGAGACCATTGCAATGGGGTAAATACGTTTTGGTACGGAAACCCCATTAGCTGACATTCCATAAGTCAGCGAGCAAATGCAAATGACAGAAGAAAAAAGAAAAAACAAAAAAAACAAACAGAAAAATGCTAGTTGTTCCCAATAGCTGACAACAGCTTTAACACTCTAGAAGGGCAATGCCATTGAACTGTATAGTTTAAGCCAATTGCAAGTTGTTCAATTGTTCTTGCCAAGTGTTCGGTCAAATGATATCATTAAGAATTATTGATGCTTGGAATGGACTATTTTGTGTAGAGACTGTAAAATTTAAAGTTGATATAAAAGTTTACCTGAATAAACATTTTAGAGCATATATGAATATATTATCAGTAAGGGGATTTTTATTTATATTGTCGAATTAAATTTTTAAATAAAAATCCAATATTTCTTTTTGTTGATTTAACATTTTTGGAAAATATAACCAAAGTGCCAAATAACTTAGTTAAAAAAATCAATCTATTTAGAGTTCATCTCTTTCTGCCAAACTTTAAAGTTTTGTTATATATTTAGGAATTTATCTTATTACTCAATTTAAATCGTAAAACCTTTGGGGCCAACATTAATTGCAATGAATTCCATAAGGTATTTGTTTCACAATTAATAATTTATCTTATTGCTCGGAAACTCCGGAAAGAGCTGCTAAATATAATTGAATTACTAAATGAGCAGTGGACTAGACCTACTCCGATACACAATAGGGGAAGGAAGCGGCACAGGATGACACACTATACGGAAACAACTCAGGAAAAGAAAAAGAGACATGGGCAGCAATTAAGCTGGGCAAAGGCACCCGGTCTTAAACAAAAAACAAAAGTGTCTCTTTGTCGTCTATAATCAAAAGTGACTTAAGCAAGTAAAAGTAAGTAGAAGGAAAGAACACAATTAGAATACTCAACAAATCTTGACACTGCCTTGTAGACTAAGAAGTCACTCTGCCGAATTTGCAATTATGAAAAGGAATCCTTAAAGGTCGCCTTAGCCAGGAAAGATGTTCGAAACCCTCGACCCGACCAAGATTAGGAATTAGGCTTGGTAGAGGAGCTTTCCGCTACAATATATCTAATTAGATCATGAAGCCCCCAATAATTATAATAATAAATGAGCAGTGAGCTAACAATTAACGTGTTAAGCTTCTCTTTATTAAACAAATAGCAAAAAAGGGCAATAGGAAATACGACTTGTTTCTTGTTTTTGTTTATTATTTAAGGAACTTTTTATGTTGCAATTCTTGCAACATATTTGCGTAAAATAGTATTCTTGATTGAATTCAACTGAATTCAACATTCGTTGTTTCCTACTGCTTATTCCTGCTAAGATAAGTAATAATAAAATTGTATAAAAAAAAATCTGAAGGCCAACAGGAAACTGGACTTGAATTGATAGATAAAAAAGACATTTTTATTTTTGTGTTTGCTTTCAATAAATTCCCGTTAAACATTTTTCTGGATTTCATTTAATTTATCATTCGATTATTCACTCGATTTGAGTAATCTAGATATTTCATCACTCTCTGCTTGAATTTTATGCCTGATTAGATCAATCACACTCTGATTACACATAACTTTTATGCACATCTCTTTAAATCAGAGTTTTCATTTATTTTCTTTTCTGTTTTTACTACCTAATTTTGGTATTCCCTTTCGCTCTAATTGTGTTGCGTGTCACATTCAATTTCTATTTTGTATTCAAATTTTGTAGAGATAGTTACTCAACTTTCTAAAAAAAAGAAAAAGAAAAAAAAAACAACTTTTCTCCTCACTCTTTTGTCCATTTTGTATCTCGCAGTTTTCCAACATATTCCTAGTTGCTATTGTGTCTCTTGTATCCTACTTGGCTCGCTTCATTAAAAAGTAAGTCCTTTTAAATTGGCCCTGCACCAATTGGCATTCATAGAAGGAAACGAACGATTCTTTTGGTGTATTTTCTTTTGCCTTCTTTTTTTTTTTTTGTTTTTTTTTTTTATGCCCTTTAAAATTATTAAGAGGTGTATAATGATGTTTTATGTTTATATTCTTGTTCAGTTTGGACAGTTAACGCTATGAAAATTAGAAAATATTCAGTAAAATTAACAGGAAGCTTAAGTATATTTTTGCTTATCAATAATTTCAAAGTTCTACAAAAGTTTTAATAATTTATCGCTTGAAGGCATTAAACAAATTTGGTAAATGTATACTTTATTAGCATAAGAAACTAAAATTTATTTCAATTTAAACTTTAAAAAAAATGTTAAAATGTTGCCTTTAAAAACTTATTATCTGAATCACTAATTATAACTATGTTCAATAAACTATTTCTAGCAGAGCAAATGACAAAGGCTACCCAATTCAGAATTACAGGGCATTTACTACTCAAGCACTCTGTAAAAGGCAACTTCAACTTGTTTTCTGTTTTCTTTTCTCTAACATCCACACACGCACATACACACACCCAAACACACACAATTTCTTCTTCCCTTTTTTTCTTTTTTTGCTTTTGCTCGTGTGCCTTTCAATTTGGCCATTTGCTAGCCCAGTTAATAGAACATAACGCCATGGCTGCAAGGCCGCTTTTCCAGCTGCTTGACTGGCAGATATTTAAGGCCAGCTTCTGCTTTGGCCAACGAGAGAATTGTCAAAGGGGTAGGCAGCATTGCTTGAGCCCGGCACCATCACATCCCATCCCCTCGCCGACCCCCTGCGGCTGTTTGTCATACAACGTCGACGCGTCGCTTCGTCTGGAGGGTCAATTTCCATAAAGAAGAAGAAGCAGACGCAAAGAGGCTGCCACAAGGCGCGGCAGTCAAATATGTTAAATAACAAACTATTTTGCATTTTTATTTGACCCTCTATCTCTGTCTACACCCGTCTACCCCATCTCCATCTCCATTCCCGTCTTCGTATCTTTCTTGCGTATCAATGGCCAAGCGCTGGGCATTAGGCAAATGTGAATGTGAGTGTGAATGTGAATGTGCGAGTGTGAGTGCGAGTGTGAGTGTGAGTGTGTATGTTTTTGAGTGCAGCTGTGAATGTGGCTCAGTAGAGCGTTTTTGAATTCCTTAACGCATATTTATGCGGCTTGTGCTTGCCACACGAGCAGTGTCTACTCAAGTCCAACATCAACAAACCAACGAGCAGAAAACCCCTACACATCCAACCCCACCCACCACCCACCACCCACCTACCCACCGCCCCTGCCTCCCTTAACGTTTTGCCGTTTTTGTTTGCACAGGCATGTCAATTGAAATCTATGTCAAAACACACGGCTTAGTTGAGGTTTATTTATGTCGGTCTAACTCTCACCCGCACCTCTTTGAGCGGCACGACGTTTCGGTGGCTGATACGCTGCCACATTGCCACAGAACGGCGCCGACCCGAAACGCTTTCTTTTTTTTTTTTTTTGCCGAATTCAATAAAAATGCAAACGCTTTTTATTTGCCTTTTCCGACATCACGTAAATGGATCTTTTGCACTATCTAGATAATATTCGATTTCCCAATTTTATTTTATTTTTTCTCTCTCGCACAAATTTGGGAAATTTGTTTGACATAACGGTTAAGTGTGGTGCTTACCGGACCGACACACACACATTTACACACACTGTGATATAATTTGCACAACTCTTGCCCCAACTCACTAACTTGTCAAATGCAATAACATAGAAATTCATTTTGAGAATGACCATATTGATGGATATTTGATATGTGAAATGCTTCTAATTGAGTTTTATAATCAATTATTTCAATTTTGTACAGATTATTAAACAATATAATAACTTATTAACTAATTGACTAGGTAATTATAACGTGATATGTGTTGATGTTGCACGCTTGGAAATATACGTTTTTTTTTGAAGGCTCCTCTTCATTTTTGATGATATTTTAAATCGGGTGAAAAGTAAAATGGAACAATCTGTAACAGGTTGAAATGTGCAGCAGTCAAACACGTATGCTCTTCCTTCTTTATCCACAACGATTGAGAGCTTGTTGCATGCTACGTCACTAGTGGCCTTCCACAAGTAATACAACAAATTATACAAAAGACGCTGATCAAAACCATAGTGAGAAGATTAAGTTTTGTGCATCAATTAAGAATATTCACATATGGCTTATGGACTTATAAATTCCTTGGCGAGACTGAACATGTTTTTACACAATTCTAAATTATTCTGATTTACATCTTCAATTCATATAATGCATATGCACTGCACAGATCAATCAATCGGGAAGGGGTCACTCGCACTCCAGTCCTCATACTGCCAATCATACGCCTATTTCTTCTCGTACTTCCATATCCATACTCATAATCATACTCATAATCATACTCCTACTCACACTCCTACTCACACTCGTACTCACATTCGTATTCGTAATTAAAAATCAATCAGCGTGTGACATAAAATTCAATGCTACATAGCTGATAAGCTGATAGCTGATAGCTGATAGCTGATAGACATTGTTACTTTTTCATCCCGTCGCTTGATTAGTTAGCCAGTTTGTAGTCGCCCTCAATGTAAACTATTCGACTCGGCTCGCTTTCACTCTTGGCATCTGGCAGGGTGTGTCGCTTATGCCAAACTAATATCTGGAAAATGGTCAGTTGAACAATTAAGCCAACATTTGAGTGGAAATGTTTAATGTCAAGGTAATTTCGGTTCAGGCTGCATTAACAAAAGTTAACCTACAAAGTAGGGGCTAATTGGGTAAACTGAGCTATATTTAAATTTAAGCTAAAAATATGCGATAAATCGACTTGAATTGGAAAGGGTTTGCATATGATTTTGTAAAAAAAATAAAACACATGAATAGGCTCAAAAATCAACTATGCCAAATAAGTTAAATATAAATAGCCTTTCTACTTATGAATATATATGGTAAAGTTAATCCCATTAAATGGCATACTTTACGCAGAGTTACCATAAAATGACTTAAAGACCGGATTTTTAACATACGGTAGCATAATTCAAAGGGCACTTCCGTGTATAATACCTATAAATATTTTATGCTTGATTAAACATCAAATTACTCATGCCTAAGCAGCTATAATCATTCAGAAAGTAGAAGTTCCCCGGAAAAATCAGAGGTCTGACGTTTTCGTAGGCCGGCAAAGGTATTCAATCATTTCCCATTTTTTTTTTTTTTTGTTTTTTTGTTTTTTTGTTTTTTTTTGAGAGCTTTTGTAAACGCCCACTAGACATCAAAGCCTATGTTTATGCCCAGATTTGACTGACAGTTCTTAGCTGGGTGCTAGGCAGGCAGACAGTCAGTCAGTTTGTATTTATTTGCTTGTATCTATTTGTTTATGAAATGTTAATTAGTTGTTGCAATAGACCCGCCTAAACCAAACTCACAATTTTGACTTAGACCAGATGCCAAGTTAGACGCTGCCTGCTTTACCCAAAATAATAGACAACAAAATAAAAGAAATCCTTGTTTATTATAATTTTCACGCCTTTCTGCGCAGTAACCATTCCTGAGAGGCTTTTGCTTTACGCCGGTAGTTTACGGTGGGAATTGAACCTATATCATTGCGATTTGGGTTGCTGGTGTGGCAGACCAAACTCAGCCAGAAATTGTTTCACACTCTGACAGAGGCTACTTTAATTTTATTATTAATCGTAAATGTCTTATTTTCCAGGAGTTCAAAATAAATTGGTAAAAAAAAAACATATAAATCGCAGAATAGAAACTTAACCTTTAAGTTTTCTTAAATAAAATTCAAAGCATAAAATTACATCTAAAAGTTCATGGCAGAAACGGTATAAAATTAAAAACTAAGATTTGTCTTGTTTTTAGAATATTTTTTAAATATATACACAAATAATCTTTAAATTTAAAATCAGCGTTTTTCTATTTTTCAGAAATATATTTACTAATAATAGAACAATTTTCTATATAGTAGAAATGCAAATCGTTATTTAAAGAAAACTCTCGGAAATCATGAACTTCTGCGTACAAAAAAATGTACACAATTTTTTTCTAAATTGTATATAGTTATTAAACAATAAGGTAAGTTAAGTTACCTTGGCGCAAAAAATATGGCGATTTTTATTGTCAACAAATAGGGGTAAGTGTATTTAATGCTCGTCAGGGTTTTATCTTGTTTTTCCTCTTCGTATTTATTGCGATTTGCCATGGCGCTCTCGCATTGTCCAGAGGCCAAAAGCATAAACAGATCAATAAAACAAAACATAGTTTTGGGGTGAAAAACTATTGTCAAGAGCAAGGAGCAAAGACCAAAAGCAAAAGGCAAACTCCCAAATAACAACAACAACAACAGCAACAACAACAACAATAGCAACAGCAACAGCAACAATAGCAACTGTCGCAGTTCCCATGCAAATTTTGTTGGTGTCCCTTACCAACACGGCCCCGCCACACACCCCTCGCTCGCTAGACCCTAAGCCATAACGGTAGCCTGTCTATTCGTTTGTACAAATAATGTGTAAGCAGGCATATTTTTGTCAACGAGGCTAATTTCAGTCAGAGATTTACGTGACAATGGCCCAGGGCCTAGAAACAACTGGCTAAAACGGTGAGAACGGGAATTCTTTGGGAATCCTCATCCTCATAAGAAAAGCACACAAAAAAAAAAAAAAAAGGAAGCAGAGAAAAAAAATGAATCACCAACAACAACAATATAAAAGCAACAACACAAAAACAATTACAAAAAACAAGTTCCATCAAAGCGCTGCTGCTTTTTGTGGGTTCCTCTCAGGCTAGACGCAGGGGGTTGGTGGTGAGGGTAGGGGAGGGGAGGGGAGGGGCGGTGTTCTAGAACTGAGGTTTTGTCTTCGTCGTTTTGCGGGCAGTCAGTCAAGCCATAAAAAAAAATATAACGGCACCAAGACAGGCCGTGAAGAAACATCAACAAACTGGGTTAGCACAAGAGAAGAGCTCTGGACAGGGGCGGGGGTTGTTGCTAAGGGGGGCGGCGGGGGGCGTTCTATGGCGATACAGGTTGAGTAGTTGCGCAGAGTGGGCGGAGAAGGAGGCACTCCTCCATTGTTAACGGGTCCGTTTCTGCATTTTTATGTGTGTATAGAGGTGTGTGTGTGTGTGTGTGTGTGTGTTGTGCACCTTGTTCTTGCCTCGCTTATTGTATTCCGCAATGAATGTATGACACATATCCAGCTGCCAGTGTTCCAAGCGTTCCACTTTCGATGATGATAACTTAAAGTCTACAGACACGAAGACTCAACACCTGGCAATCCAAAAGACATATATCACAAAATGACAGGGATATTAAAAAGCCAATCTGAGTGATATCAATTCGCATATAAAAGCTAAAAATGATATGGCTATAATTTGGCTTAGCTTTAATCGTTTTGACCTTGAGTCAAAAACAAACATAAAATAAATAAATATAAAAGACTTTATTTTAAAATGCCCAATCTGCAAAGCCGAAGAGATGAGAGCTGATTAAAAGACTGTATTTTAGTCATACTTTATTTAATACTAAAAATCCCTTACACACAACGGAATATTTAAATTGTATTTAATTTATAGAAACTTGATCAATTCTTAAGTCTAACAAAAACAAAAAACAAAATTATATTTAAGATATTAACAAATACAAAAGGAATTTCCTGCCTTTTGTGGTTTATGTTAATTTCGAAATTAAAATTTCAAAATAGATTCTGAGAAAAATGTAGTCATATACATATATTTCTTAAAGGAACTATTCTTATTGCAAATATAAATTAAAATTTAATATTTATATATGTATATACATATAATCAAATAGGCTTATTTGCCTTTTCTGGAATTGTGTTCATTTGGAAATATAATCTTCAAAATAGGTGGAAAACAAGCTAAGAAATTAAGCCACAATTGCCACATTTTCACTTCAGTTCATGAAACCCAAGGCAACCTCAGAGGATTTTCATGAATATGTTGAAACAAGTCAAAGTTGGTTCTAATGAGACACTTCATAAATTCAACATTTCAATATGCAACACACAGAAAATCAAAGCGGTTTGCTTTGAAACAAACCATACAACTTGATGTACAATAAATAAAAAGGCCATTTAGAATAGATCATTGCATTTGGTAAGGCCAGGCTAAGATTTGATCTCTCGACACACACAAAGGCACACGCAAAGACACACACAAACACACACACACACAAACACACACACACACACACACGCATTAGCAAACATTTGTATACATGTGCACAAAATGCCAACAGTTCAACATGAAAGTATCCTCGTCTCGATTTAAGAGTTTCTCATTCAAAGAGAGTCTTCCCCTCCCACTAACCTCAATCCCCCCGGCACCGGCCCCGGCCCCGGCCCCACCCGCCTCTTCTAACGGTTCTGCTTGTCTGCGTTGCCGTCGCTTGTTTATTGGCTGACAAGTGCTGTGCGTCCGGCTGCGTTTGCGGAAATGAGCAAATGACTAATGACTGACCAAAGTCAGCCTGTCTGTGTGTGTGTGTGTGTGTGTGTGTATTTGTGCAATGTGCTTCAATTAAAGCAATGCAGGAAATTGAACTTTTAGTGAAGAGCACGTAAAAAGGGGGAGAGACGGAGACAGCATCAATCCTTACGTTACGTTACGTTACGTTACCTATTTGGCTGCTTACAGCGTAAAGCGCGTATCCGTCAAATCCAGTTGTTGCATATATATATATATATATATATATATATGTGTATATCTATATATATATATATGTATGTATGTATTACTAGTATTTAAGTGTGTTGATACAGTTTTAAGAGCACTTCACTTGAACACTTAACACTCACACACACAAACACATGGTTTGATTCGATTATACCGTTACAATTGCAACGCGAACACATCATTTACGTTTCTTACGCTCGCCATGCCGACAAATAACAATACGTCGCGGACAGGCTACGTTTACGCTACCGCTACCGTTCCGCCGCAACTACTGTCGCTACTGTCGCGCCAAATATCAAACGTGTACTGACACATCCGCAAAACATTATGCGCATTTTATGGCCGACGACCTTCGCCGTGGGCTTCGTACTTGTTTTTAGTACACCCACGAAGCCCACGACGAAGCCGACAAAGACGAACGCCATACAATATGAAAAACATTGTCCTAGGCGCAACAGACGAACGAACAGTGGAAACGTGCCAAAAGTGCAATGAGCAGCATTAAAATGTCATGGCAAAGAGAGCGCCGCACAGCTTAAGAGAGCTAAGGCATGCGCAGCATGAGTACGAGTGCTCTTCGTAAATAATTGCAGCTGGCAATGCTGAAATTCAAAAAACCGGACACTGATTTGACGACGCTTCACAATGAAGATGAATGAATGAGATTGTGGAAGGGAGAGTGTGGGTGGAAGGTGGTTAGTGAGTGCGTAGGTCATTTTTGTTGTTGTTGTTGTTGTTGTTGTTGCCGCTTGACCGCAGCAGGCACCGGCCGACAGCTAATAAACTCGAAAACCCAAAATGTTTGTCGAATTTATTGTAAAACATTTCCAGAGCCCCAAACAACTAAGACTGACAAATGGCAACGCATTCGGGCAATTTGCAAGTTTAACCCCCACTCACCGGCCCCTTACTAACCACTCCAAGCAAGGAGCCGTTAGAATGTATATGTATAAAGTTTTATGCTTGTTTTGGTGCCCATTGCATGTTTAATGCTCAACAATTTGTTGTTGTTGTTGTTGTTGCTGGTGCTGCTCGGTTTTTAATACACAATATTAGCCGCTAGTGATGCTTCAATTAATTTTTAAGGTAGCCAGCGAGAAGAAGAAGACGGAGAATAGATTAAGAAGAAGAAGACGAATATCCCAGGGGGAAGGAGTTCAGTTCTGTAACCGCATGCTAAGATATGATAGCAGCAGATGCCAAGCAGTCAAATAAATGGCATGCTGCAAAAGGGTGAATTTTTCACTCTTATCGAAATTGGGAGGGGTTGAGGTCGGGGTAAATGTGGATGGGGGGGCTGTGGGCTTTGTTAAAGGATATATGTGGTAAACATTTAGCTATTGATCGAATTGTTAGAAAGAAAACTGCAAGCATAATTTAAGAATTTTGCGCCTCCAAAGAAACAAACTTAAATAAATTTGAGCAAAACTAAAAAAAAAACAAATTTAGGTTTTTATTTAAGCGCAAATAAAGATAGCAAAGATCGAAATGATTTCATTAAATAAATTAATTTAACACACTCAAATAAAAAGAGAAAACTCAACCTAAAAATACATACATTTTCCAGAAAAACTTTATACTTTTTGGAGCGATTTTCATTTTATTATTTTTATTTCAAAATATTAAACAAAAAAGCTTCTGAAATTTGGAAAGGCTTGCCATAAAGCGACATTCCCAAATAAAGTTTGTATTGTTTTTATAAATTTGTTTTATTATTAAGAAAAACAGAAATGCAATCCTTACTATTTTTATGAAAAGTGTTTATATAAGTAAAATCTTATAATGAAATTCGTTATATAAATAACAAAGAAGCTGATATAAGAGTTCTTCAATACACACACATGGGTAACAGTAAAATTTACCAGCCAACTTAATTTTGCAGATCCGATTAAAAACACGTACAGGAAATTTTCCACCTCATTTCGAACTTGGCCGCTAAGGCCCTTACAAGGAATACACCTGGGATTCACAGATTAAATTTTTACTCTGTGTGTCTCTTAAGTGCCAGACGATCCTTAGGCAAATGCTAACAAAAAGAGCGACAAAGAGAATGGAGTAGAATAAGCTCTTAGGCTCGAAGACAGCAGAGAGTCTTAATTGCCAGGCGATCAGTTTTCTTATCGCTCCAGCGAAGGTAAGCAACTTCTAGCAAAGAGAGAGAGAGAGAGAGACAAAGAGAATTAAGTCGAATATGCTCTTAAGCTAGTAGAGCCTGTTGGCTATTTGGGATTATAAGGTGCTAAAATCCTATGCATGCCAAACGGCTGCATATTTTATGCTTGCCCAAGCAAATGCCGTTAGCTCTCAATTCTTAAGAGCTAATCCATACACACACACACACACGCACACACACACACACACACACATTTGCAAATTCGCTAGTAGTACAACAATTTCCAGTCAATTGTGTTTGTCAGCTGGACTCCCCACGACGAAGGCGATTTAAAATAGTTTTCCTCTGCCCCGCTCCCACTCCGACTCCTACTCCTTTACCTATCTGCTCGCTTGTTGGTTTTTTTTTTTTTTGTTTTTTTTTTTTTCGTTCGTTTCGCACCCATTGCTTGTATTTTTACGTAGTCGCTGTTCCCCCAGCTTGTTGTGGTTTAATGGATTTGCAGTTTGCAGTTTGCAGTTTCTTAACAATTCGATGTTATTCTCGCTATTCTCACTTCCCGCTTTGCGCTTTGCCCTTTTCGTGTTCAATTTTTCTGTATTTATCTCACGCCCCCTTTTCTCTGTAAGTGTGTGTGTGTGTGTGTTTGTGTGTGTGGGAGGGGGTGGGGGGTAATTGCTTACCATTGTTGTGCTTAGATTGCAAAATTGTGCGCCCAGCGTTGCCAGGACTGGCCAAGGGATGACCCCCGCCTCCAAGGGATTCTCTTACAGCATTGCAATTTGTGGTGCATTGTGTGATTCATGCACCCCAGCTAAGCATTTAATGTGGATACAAAAAAAAAAAATCTTAAAGTAGTCGAGATATAAACATTTTTTTGTGCGTTGGTTTGTTGTTTTTTGGGTGCTCGAATCACAGTCGTGCACAATTGGACTAGGCAACTCTAACTCTACGCACGTATCTAATTTCATTTCTCACTCTATATGAGTGCCACATAAAAAACTAATTCAAAGCGCTCAATATAATTTATATCGCTCGCCGGGCTAGCCTACAAAAAAAGGACCTGGCACCGATGCTCTCAAATCGCACACAATCAGCCCAGAAAGGCCGAAGAAATTTTTGTAATTTTTATGACCCCAAAAGACACATCAATTCCACAGCTAAACCCCCCCAATCCCCTCATCACTCGTGTGCGGGGGGTTGGGGGGTAGGCTGTGTGGCAACAAGGCAAGCAAACATATTTAAAGATGTAAGCGCAATAAAATAAAATAATAAAAATACAACTTTTGTCCAACGAACTCCTCAATCCTTACTCTCCACGTCTCCGCCACCGCCCCAACACCGTCCCTTGTCACCCCTTCATTGAAACTTGCCATGTTTGTTTGTTTTGCTGTTGTTTGGGGTAGTTGGTGAATGGAGAGATGGGCTCGACTATAAACTGTTCCAAGTTATCTAAAGTGTTAAATCACCTGATGCCGTCAGCATGAAATTTACGCACATAAATCTTTTAGGGCGAGCCCAAGCTCAGTCCGAGACGGAGATGGAGGCGGAGGAGGAGGAGGAGAAGGAGGAGAATCTGAATGAGCCCGAAATAACATAAACCAAACATAATCAGGCCCAAATTCGAACGAGGTGGGTTTGTAAAGTATCCACATGGAAAGCAGAAAAATAAATCTAAAAAACTAAAATAATAATAATATCAGAAATGATATCACTTAAATAATTATAATAAGTGAAATGATATCGTTACTTATTGTTCAGTGACCTCTTTTTTATAATTAAAACATATTTTAATAATAATTGTAATTACTTATTATGTATAATATATTTAATAAATTCAAAAACAAACAAAAAACCATATTTATCGAATCTTCAGTTGAGATGATTTACTTCACATAAATATTTCTTAGAGTTAACTCAATAATTGGAGAATTATCTTCTTTAATGTTTTAATAAGTACTTTTCAGAACTTTCCTATTGATTGAAAACCTGTACTTTTTTATGCATATTATTTTATGAATTAAAAATGCTAAACGGTTTTTAAAAAATTATTATTATTTTCTTTATATCGTCTAAAAATAAATAATAAGATTAAGTTGCCCCAACAGCAATCAAAATCAAAATTCTTCTTACATTTTTTGAGTTATTTTATTTGATGTGTTTGCAGAACTGCATTCCTATAAATGAGAAGCTGAACTTTCAACATTATATGTAATTTTTTATATGTTATTTATTTACTTTTATTAAACGATATGTTTTTATAAGATTCTTTTTTCCTGGTATATAATAAAAAAAAATAAAAGCTGCTGAGCGAGATGACAACACTGTCATAAGAAAATTGGCAATCCAAATCGAAATGATATTTTTCTTACAACCCCCGCTTTAAAAAGGTTGCCAACAGGCCGTTGACAGTGCCCGGCTCCTGTGCCAGACTTTCAACCTCTGCCAAATCCGCAAATCAGTCCCCCTCGTCCATCGATTGCCCCGAGAAAAGGTTATGTGCGTGTTCGCAGGAGTTTGTTTTTCTTCTCTTCTCTTTTTTTTTTGTATATATATTTAATAGGTTTATAAAACCGCTTTCACCTGACCCGAACTGAGCGGGGTCAGCGATGAGCTGCGCTGCTTGCTTTCACATGTCTGGGCCTCAACTTTGGGGCTATCATATGCCCATTGATTGATGCGAAGCGAGCCAAAGACGAAGGGTGCGAACGAAGAGCGGTGGGGTGCAGTGGGTGGCGGTGGAGGCGGTGGGGGAGGCTGTTAAGGTGCCAAAGGTTGCAAATTGGACTGAGCAGGAAGCTGCTAAAATAGTTGGCAATTGGTTGCCATTCAGCCAACTCAGCTGGATTGCTTTGCTTTTTGCTTTTGCTTTCGTTTCACTTTTCTCTTGGCGACAACAGCGCAAAACTTTTGCACGAGTTGGCCGAGTGGGTGGGTGGCTGGCTGGGCCATAAGGAAGTTGCAACAACTGCAGAATCAACAGCGTTGCTGTAAAACATCAGCAAAAAGTAGCTGGCATTAGGACACAAAAACAAACAGCAAACAACGACAGCCAACGACAGCAACACCACCAACAAGAAAAAAAAACCAAACGCATTGCAGCACAGACAGGAGCGGACTGAGGCTGGGATGGGGCATGGGAATGGGGCATGGGATTGGGCATGGGATGGGGCATGGCAAACGGTTAATGTAATGAAAATTGTAACAGCCGCGACAATAAAAACAACATTCGATGTGGCGAATGCGAATGCGAATTGCGTATGAAAAGAGGAACAAATGTGGTTCGAGGGTGCTCTTGAATTGGGAGGCGGCAACTAAGGCAGTGGAAAATGGAAATGGGAGTGGTACTGGTAGTGGTAGTGGTGGTGGTAGTGGTAGGAGAATGGTTACAGTGGCTTCCGACATTAATAGCTTTGAAGCAATGGGCAAAAGTTTTTTCCTTTTTTTTTTTTCTTTTTTGGTAGCAAAGCGTTTTAGAGCTCAACAATCAAGTCAAACGCTTAAGACAACAACAAACTGTTGCAAAGATGTGGCAGTGGGTGAATGGGCGGGTGTCCCCCAAGAAATGATGATGGCAAGCAATGAGTGCTTCTGGTACAGGTTACCCAGACACTATAACCAGCTAAGACTCTCATGAAAAGCTTGGCTTATTGTCGAGCGATTATTAACCCACTGCTGGAAGATATGATTAAGTTACTTGGCGTTATCCTAATAATGATGGAGATTAAATGTGAGCACAAGTTTTAATGTCTTGGTGCAAGCGAGTGCAGCAAAGTTCGAGAATTTTAAATATATTTATATAACTTTAGCAAACAGGGGAAATGCTCGCTTCAAGAATTCCAAAAAAAAAATATACATAAAAATTGTTGAAAAGGTTTAAGTTTGTTATTCTTGGCCGCCAAACTAGCATCATCTTTCAGATGTTCTCTTTCTGAATTCACGAATCTTCTCCAGTAACGTAAGACTGGAGCTGGTTTTTGTTTTAATTATTATTACACACATAATACACACTTTGAACGGATTTCACTTTCAATTTAAATTGCCTACCTAAAACTTTTGCAAATCTTCAAGCTTTTGTGAAAATTACGCAATTAATTAATTAACTGAGGTATTTAATAAAATAATAATAAAATACCTTCAGGTAAAGTTAAATTTATAGGTAAAGTTAAAATGTTCTGCTTTTCTTTTTGTTAATAAATACTTTAAATATTTTATACCAATATAATTCTTTGTCCCGACTTTATATAATAAGTCTAAGATCCCTTATTCTATTCTTGATTCTCTTCCACTACAAATTCTCAATTCCATTTAACATAATACATTCTTGACTTGCGATTGTAGAGAGTGAAATTCCTAATTAAATGTGTTTTATTCCAGAAGGAAAGGAATTGTCACAATAATATCAATAAATTGACAATAAAGTTTCTCAGCTTAATTTTGCTGTTCCAGTTTTATACTCTGTCACCTCTGCCTTATCTGGCTAATAACATTTTCATTTTCATTTTCATTTATGGCTCTCTTCTTTTTTGACTGATTGGTTTTTTTCAGTGGTTTTTGCAAGTACTTGCAACAAATGTTAAATTTTGCAACTAAATCTCCGCACAAATTTAAAACAATATTATATTTTAAATTTGAATTTAAATGCATAAATATTATTTATTTATAGCTTAATTTCGTTGATTTTTAGTGGCAAACTGTTTCTGTATTCAGTTTGAATTGACATTCGACACCAGCGTTCTCAATTTGCTTTTTTCAAAACATGACCTCGACACAAATGGTACATTTAAATGGCGAACCTTGATTTTTTGGTTAAGACCCATTTTAAATCCGTATTCTAAAATGTGCCACGTATTTGCAGTTTTGTGAATAAGCCAGAGCTGAGACAAAAACTTGAGGGCAGAAAGCGCTTCACATGAATGCTGAAGGATTTGGCCCAGTTGTTTGGCTATCTGGTTGGAATGCTGCCCGTGAGACCTGAGGTAAAAATGGAAGTAGAGCTAAAAATAAGTGGTCTTGCAAACCTGATGGCAAAGTAGCCTTGCACAACTTGCCGACATGCTTGCATTGCTTTTGCTTTTACTTTTGCTTTTGCTTTTGCACTGCAAGCACTGCTTCTAAATGGGAATTCTCCTGACCCGAGGACTGTCCTCCAACCCACTACGCCCGCTGCTGCCACTGCTGTAGAACAAATACGAAAAACAACTTCAACATGCAATAAAGCAAAGTGGCGGGTTTTTGAAAGCAGAACTCGAATAATAATGAATTAATTGATTACAGTTAAATAGCGCATGAGAAAAGTTAGAGAGAATGCCCTTACCAACCCCAACAAAGCCATTGTTGAGAACGGGCCACATCTAGTGAAAAGCCAAAGTCCCTTCTTTTAAAAAGCGGCTCAAATGAATGGCTATTTTGTTGATAGCTGAGTAGATGAACATTCAACTAATAGAGATGTGTTTGCCACATTCGATAGATAAATACCAATAGAACAGACGGGCTAATTAAAATTTAATTACACATATATTCATTTAAACGGAATTTGCTGTAAACAAGCGAAACAACACACGACGAGCAGACAATCAATGCCTAAAATATCTAAACATATATACATATATATATATATACGTAAATACTGCACAATTCCAAACACATGTTGAACATATACCACCTACACAAGCCGAAGACTGGATGCTCTTTATTTCATTATTTAACTTAACAAGAAAAAAAAAAATAAACATAATTATATTTAAAAGATATTTAATAAATTATATGTTCTAAAATAAAAAAATTACTTACAAAATAATAATAATAATAATAAATAATAGAGCAATAATAAATTAAATTAGTTATTATTTATTATCTAATTAAAATGATAATTAATCGATAGAAGTGAAAGTTCATAAGATTTTAGCTATCCTGTCTAACTATCTATCTTCAGGCAAGGTTTCAGAAAACTTGTAATATTGTAAAGATTGTATAATAATATATATTACCTATAATATACACACATATAACACTACTAATTTATGATTCTCTGGGTATATTTTAAATTCTTTTCTAGAAATTGTCACAATATGTTGATGTAATTCATGAAATGAATTAAACTGAATGCCCCAACAATAATACTCAGCACAAGGCATTGGATGTATGAATATCGCATTATAAAATGTTAAATTCAATTGCATTATGCATATGGCAAATAGCATTTAGACTGCCCAAGCCACTTGCCCCTGCAACCAATTTTGTAAATGCTTTTCAACAACACTTCATAGAAAAGTGCACCAAAAACGATTATTTACATAATTTATGCGAAATTCTGCACTAATTGCGATAGTTAATGCAGATTTCAACCGCATTCGAATGTGAACGTGCCCCAACGCCTGCGTGCCACAAACCACAAAATATCTCATTTCCATACAAGCCATTGCTACTCTGCCAAAAACAATAAAAAAAAAAACAAAAAAATACTGACCAAAACAGCTGGAACCCACTCACGAAACACTCATGTGAAGTGCAGCACGTGTAGCAAATGCATCTGCAACCCTATTTGCCCCATCCTTATTCCCCCCCATATACCATTTGCAACCGTCGCCTGTCTCCTCTATCTAATTCTGTAAACGGCACGTGCAAGCAGCAATTGATTTTATGGTGACACTTGTTTTGCGTACAACTCTTTGGCTCTTTGACTCCCTATTGGCACTTTATAAAACTACTACTGTCGAGAATGTAAAAACTACAAAGAAAAAAAATCAAACACAGTAGCACATTGTTGTAGTGCACTAAATACCCTGTAGCCAGGTCAAAATTGTCGAGCACACACCAAAAAAAAGTGTTAGTATTACTTTTTGAAAAGTTTATATAATCACCAATTAAAAATACATATTTTCCATTTTTTGTTTACACTTCGACTTTAAATGGCCACTAATATTTTGTAATGTCATTAAAAATAAAAGTTATAAATATTTTATAAAAGTAAGAAATTAATTTTTAGAAAATATAAAGTTATCATTCTAATTGAATGCGTTTTTTCCTATATTCAAAATTATGATACATATATATTATTATTAAAAACAAGAAAAACTAAATACATTTCACGAATTTTTTCTTTTAAACGCGATTTTTTCTGAGTATATTAATTGTATACATAAATAAATATTTTTTTAATATAAGCAATAAAATAAAATAAATAAAAAACGAGACCATAATGAGTAATGAAAAAATATTAAGAAGTGAGCTTGCATCGAGTAACAATTCATAAATTCGAATTTGAATTTTAATTTATGCCAAACACATTTTATTTATATTTAGTAAATATGTCTACCTAGTTGGAGGGCAATTTTCATTATAGGTTATCGTTCAAATTCAGGACATTTTTTTTTTCTACGTGAATTAATTGTATTTTTAACATATGAACAAAGATTTATTAAAAAACTGTCAAAAAAATATATTAAAAGGCTTACTTAATTGGTGAATAAAAAGATATATTGATATATGAACTTGCACTTGGTAATTATGTATGTGATACTCATATGAATATGAATACAGTTCATTTAATAGAATTAAACAAAATAGTCGAAAGTGTTATAAACAACAAACAAGTGAACTTGTTAGTTTCAAAAAATTATTCAAATAGTTTCCAAACACAGAGCTCTGGAAGCGCCACAAAACAGGCAATGTATACATATTTTACAGAGTTGGTTGCATCGACTAAGGAGTCCATTAGGTATCTATGTGAGTACATCCTGGTCCGCTTGGGCCGTTTTGGGGTGCTTGGCTTGATTAGATTGTCACCAAACTGACGGATGGGTGTCTGCAAGTTTTGTGTTGCCATTTGGCAAATGCAATCAAGATCAGGCTGGCCCGGCCTGCGGGGGGGGGGGGGGGGGGGGGAGGGGGTTTGCGCAAAGCAGTTGAGGCTTTGGGTTTGTGGGGTTTGGTTACGGTTTTTGGGTTTTTGTCCCGTTCGAAATGCTCGCCAACTGGCACGCCTCTTGCAGTGCAGCGACAAAATTGAAAATGCCGCCACGCCCAGCGCATTTTACCGCTCGGCCCCCGCACAAAACACCATCCACTCCCCAAATAAATTCTACGATTTGCTGGTGCGTAAATCTGCAACCAAAGCGCTTAAAACAACAACAACAGCAACAGGAACAACAGGAACAACAGAAGTGAGCAACATCATCGTCCTGGTTCTGGTCGTAGTACTGGGCCAAAGCAGCTGTTCGTGTGCTAGCTCAAAGGATTTGTGCGGGATTTGGGCATAACGACAAAAACGAAGCGCAGCCAAAAACAAAAGCAAACTTTGAAATTAAATTTAACCCGTGGCCATAGCTTGGCTTGTCAGACTAGGAGTAGGAGTGGGAGTGGGAGTGGGTGCTGGAATCGGAGACGCTTCAGCAATAGCTATAGACTGCCTGGCTAAGCTTTTTCTTTTCTTTTCTTTTCTTTTTTCTTTCTATTTTTTTCTTTTTTTTTTTGTCAAAAAACAAATAAGATTGAATTTTCATTTTAAAAATAGCGAAATTCGCTCTGATCTGCTCCAGGGCGTCATCGCTTTATTGAAAAAGTGCCAAATAGATTTTTAAAATTGGTAATTTAACATATTTTGTATGTATCCATTCCACAATGCGTTCTCATTCACCCACCACACACACACACACACACACACACACACACACGGACACACACACACACACGGACACCCACCAACACAACAACAACAAAAACATGGTAAAGCTCCGCACTAGAGATGAACATAAACTAATCAAAATATATCCTATGCGATACTATTATTTCAAAGATGTTGATTACTTGCTCTTATTTCAACATAAATTTATGTTAAAACATTATTTCCAATTATATAACAGTTTAAATACAATAAAAATTATACTAGAATTAGTAGTCTTCATTATCTTATATATTAGTTAAACATATCAATTTTAGCCAGATAAAAAATAGTAACTTTAGTTACCGCATACATCTTGAAGAAAAAACGCTTTCATTTATTATTTAATGTTCTTCAAAAATAATTTGATTCTATAATTTCCAAATAAATAATTCAAATCGAATAAAGATTGAAGTCATAATTTACAAAATTGTGCAACTTTTAAAGAATATTTAAATATTTAGCAACTTAATGAATTAAATTAATGGGATCTACATATATTTGATACATCCATAGTGCATACACTCATTACTTGCCTACTTTTTATATTCAAAAATAAATACAAATTATATACAATATACACAATACACAATACTAGTTATTTAAATTACCCATTGGCATTTTGAGTGTAATCCGTATAGATCTGTAAAATAAAATTCAATTCCCCGTAGTTAAGTTCATGCAAAAAACATACAAAATATCATTATTTTCAGTATAGTCAAGAAAAATGCATTTGAATATGTTGCGAATCTTGTGCATTTTACCTCACAAGACTTGGGCAGACTAATCTCAGTTTAGGGATTATCAGTTGCCCCAACAAATCACTTTTGCAGTTATCGTACAAAAAAAAAGAAGTAAACTCAAAGAGAGAGCTAGAGAAAGACATCCGTATGCATCCATAGATATGTACAGCAGTTGTCTCATCACTAATCCGGCACACCTGGAAACGCACTCACGACTCTGAAATTCGGTTCTCGCATTTGCTTCTCGCTGCAGTCCCCCAATTCGATAGCTCTCTGTGTGTGTGTGTGTGCGTGTGTGTGTGTGTGTGTGTGTGTGTGTGTGTGTGTGTGTGTATATATATGCTGGCTGTCTGCCGCTTTCGTTTCTGATTCCGATTCGAATCGAGTGATAGATGTACACAATTTTGCCCATTTGCATTCGCTGCCAAAACGAAGCGTAACGCAGTGCCAGCAGAGAGAAGAGAAGAGAAGAGAAGTGAAGTGAAGAGATGAGGAGGGAAGCGGTTTGGAAGATAAGTTGGAACCAGCAAAATGATTTTCATTTCAATTATTTATTGATTGATTTGCAATTTGTAACCGACCAAAAGCTGCACACCTGAACACACACACGTATGTATATATATATATATATATATGCATATATATAAATATATATATATCAATCGACTTACTGTTGGATTGATGGACTGGGCGTGGGCGTGGATATAGGCGTGAGCATGAACAAATGGGCGGGGCAGATGTGCAGCTGTGTTTGCGGCGTTGCGCATATTTAATTGAAAATGTTACCGCATTTATGAAATTGTCAATATGCAATACAAATACGTGTGCACATACCACACACTCGCACACACACACACACACACACACACAGACACACAGCACATACCACAACAGCACACACACACACAATTACACATGCAGGTGTTGTCGGTACACATTTGACATATTTACATACAATTAGTTTGTGAAATGTAAATTCAACACCCCCCATAAACACACGCACCCACAAACACACACGCACAAACACACACACACACACACACACAACCACACACATCATACAAAAAAGTTGTTGCAAAGTTAAATGCGAAAAAAAAAGGAAAATAAATTGAAAATCGCTGTGATAGCACCAACTTTTTTCGTTTTATCCAATTGCCAATGGCGCAACAAAACAAAGAATACTTTTTCAAATTCATAAAAATATAAAATATTCATTTGCATAGATTTGCCATACTTTCAATTATCGTAGTTAAATAATCATATAGGAATGCCATGGACAAATTTATATGTAGTCAGCGGCTCAAATTTTGGTTTTGTTTTAGAAACTGAAATGTTTATTTTATATTTTGATATATTTACATTTTTTCTTTGTTCAATAAGTGTTTGTAAAATGAACAATAATAATTTGCTATCAAAAATTGAAAGCAAGTAAAAAAATAATTTTTATTTTTCACATTATTAATAAATATTTATGCATGTAATTTTTTTAGTACGAAATAAATTTACCATACTCTGATACTGAAGGTATATTGGTTTTATGATAATTTCGATTAGCGCAAATCGATAAAGCCCTATATCTGCCACAATTATAAAGTTAACAGCGGTCAAAAAGAAAAAAATATCATTTAATTTCTGTATCCATATTTAGAAGGTCATTTATTTAAAATAAATCTGTAGCTTATTAACTGTTCAACATCAATCTAAATCAATGTCAAACACATGTGCACATTTGATAAAATATGAAAAGAAAATTTCTATAAATTGTTTAATCGATTTAATCACGATTATATTACGTTTTCGCTATGCAACATTAAATGTTTCATTTTATATTTTAATTCAACTAGCATCGATACGATTACCATTCAAAGTTTATCTTAAAGAACTTCTTTGGCACTTGACAATCCTATTCGACCTTCATTTATAGGCCAAAGTGGATGCCACTTCAACAACTATGAAACTTGAAAGTTGCTTTTCTTTACCATAAGTATGTACAATGTGCGATACACACACTTAAAGTTTAGCCACGCTCCGCCCACTTCTTGGCTCACCCACCCCTCACCCCCCACCACTTGACTCACTTAATTGCCTTGACTACTTGCCTTTCCACTTTGCTCCTTCCCCACATAATCTGAGTCCAGGACGAGCCCGGCACCGGGCCCGCGGCGTCGCTCTTATTAAATTTACAATTGCATGGATTATGTCAGACTGGGAGCAGCATTGAGGAGCTCAATTGTGGCTGAATGTAGCCACTTCACTTCGATTTTTGCCGTCAGCCCAGCACAGCTATCCTGCCAGTCAGCCAGTAACTACAGATTTCCTAAAGAGCTTTAAATGCCAATCAAGCGGCTGTGATTGCAAAACTCTCAGTATTAATGTCTGCATCAGTGTGTAGGTGGTGGCTAGAATCGAGGTCGAATCCAAAGTCCACTTGATAATTAATACATTTCGAGCGCATTCTTAAGCGCCATACACAAAATGTATACTATACGTTTGATATTTGTTTGTAGCAGATACTCTGTAATTCCAAAAATCATATAATATTATTTATTTTTTGAAAGAGGCTTTGGAACAAAGCATATCATAACTTAATTAAGGGATATACCTTAGATAATTAGGGTTTTGTCTAAACTTCAACCAATTTTGAACAGATTTGAGTTATAGTAAGCCGCAAGTCGAACCATTTTATTTTGTTTTAAGTTCCTTAAGCTACTTTCGAGATGTGAAAGTAGTTCCGCAGTATGTGAATAAGAGAAGGAATAATTTTAAGCTTATTTATTTATTTACTTTTTGCTCAAAGTGGATTTTTAATAAGCAAATTTTATTGTTTATTATTTATTTTTTATTTAAGGTCGATTTGTAATTGTTGAGACAGACAAAATAGAAACCAATTTGTTTAAAATAATTTAATTAATGTATTATTTTTAAGATTTGAAAAATACAATTTCTGCGAATATTTAAATTCTGAAAATGTGCAAAATTTGTTACCCAAAAAAAAGAATCAAATATATAATATGTGAAACATTGATTCGAAATCTTGATATAGAGCTCCTTCGACCACCTTTAGATTCATAATTAAAAATTTAAGGAATTTTCAAACTTAGGACTTGAAATTATTCAAAATATTTATATATAAATTATGTTTTATAAAAGAGGAGTTAAAGCTTACTTATTGTTTTATATTTTTTTATATTATTTCCATTTTCTATATGTATGTAAAATACACATAAGATAAAGAAAAGTTATGTAATGAAAAGTAATACAATATTTATTTCTAATTATATATTTTAATGTACATTTAAAATTTCTTCTTTTCAAATCCATCCACTAAATAAATAAATTAACAAAAGAGAATTTTGTTGTTAAGTTTTACAGCAAATGTTTTTTTTTTATTGTTAAACATGTGGCAACCAAACAACCAAGTATGAAGCTGTTAACAGCGTGTCATATAGTCGATCACTGCCTATTTAATTGATATCTCCACAGCTATCACGTCTATATGTGTGTGTGTAGTGCTATTGCCCTTAAGCACTGGCAAAACAATATTTTAGCGCTTGTTATTTGTCTCACGTTTCTTAATTAGCTATAGGATAATGGAGTCAAAGGACGTGTCGAGGCGTCTCTGGTTCGTCTCAAAGCCTGCAAGAATTGCAGCAAAAGAAAATTTCGCTCATTATTTATAACGCATATATAATTGGAAAGTAATTGAAAAATCTCATTACAATCTGTTTTGAAAGGCTAGAAAAGTTGCATCCAAAGGAAATAAAGGGCAAAAGTGTATACAGTGTAGAAACGAAGCAACTCCTCAAAACTTTGAAAGCAGCTCGTGATATTTTGCAAGCGTCGACTCGATGTCTCTTGTTCAGGATATTCGAGGCAGGATTATAAATCAATTTGGAAAAGCTGCCAGAATGACAGTGTAACGACAAGCAGTGCAAAAAGTTGACTCGAACAAGCGTCTTTAAGCTGCTTTTGATACAGCCAGCAAAATCACCCCCCCTACCTCCCACACACCCCCCAACTTCTAAGGTATCTAAGTATAGCTCTTTGTACAATAGCATTATGTACGTATATTCATATAGATATATGTATATATATATATATATGTGTGTGTGTATATATAAACTTATGTATGTATGCATATAGACTGTATATATTAGTCGAAGGCGTCGGCGATTTGGTTTGTTTGCCATTAGGTTTTCAGCTATTGAATTTCATTGTGCTGCTCCCTGTGCCGTAATAAATTTAATATGGGTCATTTGTATGACATTTGGGGCGGGCATCCTTAGCCTGTTCCCCCCGTTTCCCCCTTAACCCATAGTAGTGCGACCAATTCCTCTGCCTCTGTCTTTTATTCACTTTTTTGCTTTTTTCATCGTCTATCACATTGTATGACCGAGTGTGTGTGTGTGTGTGTGTGTGTGTGTACGAGGGTGGCATAATAGATATCAGGCCTATCAGCTAAAGACAACATTACAATAGATCAACAAATTTTGAGCAGTAAAACGAACAGCTTTTCGACCGAACAATAGCAGTATATTTAAATAAAAAAATATGCCATTTACGACGTGTGATGTGATTGACTTTTTTCAAAATTCTTCTATCAAATTCAAATTTATTTCGTTTGCTTCATTCGATCTGCATACGCTTTTATTAAAATTTCGTCCATTCTATTTTTCTATTTCTATTTTATTCTACCAACAACTTTAATTACAACTTGAATACAAAAAAAAAACAATTTTCTTAACAAATTATGATATTTTTAATCAGTTAATTAGATCAAGTAGTGTACCAGCTCTATACAAATATGCTATTCCATGTTCTCCTTGTCTTCTTCAGTTTGTATCATTAGGGCAATTTCAAATGCCAAACTCAAGTTAACTCAAAACAAGTTTGCTTACTGCAAATATTTGAAAAGGTCAAGATGTCTGTCTGCATGTCATTTCCTTATATTCATTTCACGTAGCTTTTTGCATCCACCTCGGATCTCGAGAACAATTTCTTTTGCCATTTCTTTTCTGTACATCTTAAATAGTTGTTGATTTGCCCTCTCTCGACTGTTTTGCCTGGGCTTTTTTTTTTTGTTTTTTTGTTTTCTATTTTTTTGATATATATTTTTTTTTTTGTAGTCCTGCTGCGGCTGCTAATTTTGGTTTTTGCTTCGGTTATTCGGCCATGGCCAGAAAGCCCAACAAAAGGCGCAACAAAGCGTGCGCTGGGTGTTGCCCAGTTAGACAGTCGCTCAGTGTTCGCTTCTCGGCTCTCTAGGTTCCCGGTATCCAGCTTCCCAGTTTCAGTTTCGAGGCTGCTCAGCTTTTGGTTGGCCCTGCTCTCATCGATGTGCCACGTCCTTTTTGCTTGTCTTTCTGCCAATGACATGTTGCAAATTAAAAAAGGGTATGCCTGAGCAATCCTGTTGCGGTTCAGGCCCAAAGCGTTGACAGGGGGGCGGCAAAAGTCCGGTGACTGGATCGGGTCAAGCGGTTGATGCGTTGTACGTCCGGTAACAGCATTTTAATGATGCCCATTTCTGCGGCAAGGGTCAACAACGGCCACAATAACAAAAACAAAAACAAAAACAAAAAACTGCTGGCCACATAATTTGATGACAAACAATTTGAGCGTAAGTTTTGTCTTTGAAGACGTTAAAGTAACGCAAAACATATATACATATATATATAAGAATTATAAGTATTTCGTTATATATATATATATATATATAATATATATAATATAAATTAAAATGCAGCAGTTTCAACTTTTGTTTTGGCTCTCCCAGCTTAGTTGAGCTATGCGACGACTTTATACAAAAACCAAGACGAAACAAACATCTTGAATATGCCAGAAAAACTTTACACAGCTGCGTAATTTTCCGGAGCATTTTCAAAAGACGTTGTGGTGCTTATGAGCCAGACCAAGAGGCCAGAGCCTCCAAGCGGAATTTAATAAATTCCTCTCTTGTAGTTTGCTCCCCCAAACGTCGCTTTGAAGTTGTCGCTTATAACCACAAAATCTGTGATCTTAAGAACCGAATAGCTTAAGAATCTTAACAAACCATTCATTGTCACATATTCGTTTAAAAGACAAATTATTAACTCATATTTCAGATCAATTTCTTTATAATGTACAAGTTCTGTTATTCATTTTAAAGTAGTTGTAAAAATCCAATTTCATTGATGTATTTAGGTTAGGTTATTGAAATTAAAACCAAATAATTTGATAAATTGTAGAGGCAGAGATTTATTTGGCTAGTAAAACACTTTCAATTTGGAGAAACGAATTATATTTTATTTACTCATTTAACATCTAAAAACAAGAAGCTAAAATGATTCATTGTTGTTGACTGAGGAAAGAAAACCTTTGCCAACTGCAAGCAACAAATTTTCTAATGACCATTTGAGACTGAATATTTTCTATAATATTTGATATATTATTAGATTTTAATCACGAACATTTAGTTCAGATCTTATAAGTATTTCGTTATCTTTCCCAGATAATGATATAATCCAAATTTAATCTTACATAAAAAACCTTAAAACTGCTTGGCTGACAACGAAGAAATCTTTAGGCAAGAAAAGCAATATATTTTTAAGTCAAGTCAAGCGCAACACTTGGCATCTATTTATAAGAGGCCTTTTAAGAATGTCCACACTAATAAGGTAAATATAGGATTTGTTATACAAGTATATGTGTGTGTGTGTGTGTGTGTGTGTGTGTGTGTGTGTGAGTACATAGTTTGTTTGTTCCTTTTGATGTTGGTATTTTGAAAATCTGTGCACCACAAAGCCTGTCAACCATCCACAAGGGCGGTGGTGTTGGCTTCGATTATACCATTTAGCAGAGCAAATAAATACAATTGTCGAATGTCGCGTCTCAATTACAATTGGACGGAGTTTAGAGCCGGGGTGATACTGGCATAACTAAGACAAACACCAAGAAAAGCTCAACGGGGCAGCGGTAGCAAAGGAAGAGTAAAGAAATGGTAGATAAAAGGAAACGAAAAGGAAGGAAGTAACTTGGCAAGCAACGTGAAGCGAGAAACTCGCAAGGAGCTTTGTTATTTTTAACAGCAATTTCCAAGAAAAACAACAGAAAGCTAAGGAGAACGAGTGTAAGCGTGTAACGAAGCTGTGAAGAGATGCTCCAGCTGAGAAGCAAAGTATATTTGCCGCCATATTTGAGACAACATCTCTTATAATACGTGTATCTGTGAAGCCTGTGTGTGTGTGTGTGTGTGTGTGTGTGTGTGTGAGTACATAGTTTGTTTGTTCCTTTTGATGTTGGTATTTTGAAAATCTGTGCACCACAAAGCCTGTCAACCATCCACAAGGGCGGTGGTGTTGGCTTCGATTATACCATTTAGCAGAGCAAATAAATACAATTGTCGAATGTCGCGTCTCAATTACAATTGGACGGAGTTTAGAGCCGGGGTGATACTGGCATAACTAAGACAAACACCAAGAAAAGCTCAACGGGGCAGCGGTAGCAAAGGAAGAGTAAAGAAATGGTAGATAAAAGGAAACGAAAAGGAAGGAAGTAACTTGGCAAGCAACGTGAAGCGAGAAACTCGCAAGGAGCTTTGTTATTTTTAACAGCAATTTCCAAGAAAAACAACAGAAAGCTAAGGAGAACGAGTGTAAGCGTGTAACGAAGCTGTGAAGAGATGCTCCAGCTGAGAAGCAAAGTATATTTGCCGCCATATTTGAGACAACATCTCTTATAAGATACGTGTATCTGTGAAGCCAGTGTGTGTGTGTGTGTGTGTGTGGCTGTGTGTGTGTGTGTGTGGGTAGGTAACTCTCACAACACAAGCAGCTACGCATTGTGCTTCCGTTTCCGCTTTGTTGAATTCCACTTGTTTACTCGATTTAAGGAAATATTACCGGCACAAACAAACAAAGTGCAACACCGCCAACAGCGCACATGCAGCACGACTCTCTGCTCATTTCTAACTTGTGTGTGTGTGTGTGTGTGTTTGTGTGTGTGTGTGTGTGCTTTCCAAAGTGTACATGTACATATATACATATAAAGCGAATAGACAAGTCATAAGTTTTTATGCTTCGTTGGAGCCAAGTAGGAAGAAATTGTTATGTTTGAAAGTTGCCGTAACTCATACAAAAATACAACTAAGCCAGCAGAAACGAAGAATTGTGTAAACACCAAAAAAAACAACGACCCTGCGAATGCTCTATAAACATATTATTGAGTGCAATATGAAATATGTGTACACTCCATCCAAAAACTTGGCTTTTGAGTGCTAAAAGTTTTGAACGGTTTCTGATATCTTTCTTCCCTTTAATACGACTTAAATAAAAGTTAAGCGATAAAAACAAGTGAGGAAAGTTAAAAACGTTGATAATGCTTTTTCAAATTTTTAATTGTCAACAATATGAAGTGTGACTATATATTTATAATAGTCATATGATAAGTATATTAAATATCAAAAAATCGAAAAAGAAATCTATGGAGAATATCAGAAAAATTCAGAAAACAAAATGGGAACGGCTACATTGAAAATAAGGCGTACGTATTACGAAAAAAATCATAATAAATCAGAATAATTCGGAATATATAGAAATACATGAAATGTGAGATGATCGACATAAAATTATAATAAATAATTAAGAAATTGCAGTTTTTTGGGTAACTAAACATTTATTTATGACAATAATATAATAATTTTTCCAAAGATACCAATTAAAGCTATTCGTTTTATGTTATAAAAAAAGACTCAAATACATCCAACATACGGCCTTTTTGCCTAGATTGTTAACTGTAGAAAAGAAAGTTCAAGTTAAGGATTAACGACAATTGTCCGCTCGTAAATTTGCAGGCTAGATGGGAAAACCCATTACATACTTGCGCAAGTGGAAGCATTAAAGAACAGAAATCACTTCAAGGAGTGGGGAAAAAAAAAGAAGAATAAAATGGGTAGAGTGTTAAATCACAGGATTGAGTGCGGTGCTGCAGCAACAGGAGCAACAATAATAACAGGCAAACACGTGTTTATGCATATGTGTGAGAGATAAAGAGTGGGATGGAAGTGGAGGGTGTGAGACGATGGGATTATTGTTATAAGTTGCAGTTGAGCGGATATTATGCACTCCAGTGGATACGGCTATTGGGGCAGCCTGGCAAGCGGCAGCAGCAGCAGCAGCAGGAGTAGTTGAGGCAACAGTAGCTGCAACAGACTGTAGCAAATTAAGTGGCAAATAAACAGGACCTTCTTGAGGCCACTAAAAGATGCATAACGAGCTTTAAAGTGCTATGGCTTTTAAAAAATTTAAACGAATTTCACAATCTCATCGGGTGGCAGAGGAAAGGTAAAGGGTCACACTTTTTTCCGGTGCCCCTTCGGGTGCCCTCATGCATACTATAAACATAAAAAAAAAGCCGCTTTATTGTCAATTTTAATACGCTTTTGCATTTTATGCGATTTGCCAAGCAACTTGAATAATCCTTTGCCTCTTGTCGTAAAAAGATGTGCACGAGCGGGGCGAATATAAGAATGGAATATATACATATATCTACATTCATATACATATACATATATAAAGATAGACTGAAAGTTTACGAGCGCTGCTCGTCTTGAGTGCCCTTTGACATGACATTCAACAGCTTTACGTGCGCTCGTGCCTAATTTAAGGATAAGGCGGAATGGGGCGAACGAAGAGGATGTTTGGCTGAGATTTAACCTTTTGGCATTTAATCGAATTTATGCATAAAACAAGCAGCGGACAGCAATTTACTTCACTTGACTTCACTTCAGTGCAGACACTTCCGGCCGTCAGCAGCCACTTAAAAGGATTAAAACTTTCCATATTATAATGTCATTTCAAATTGACAGTGAAATCAACTGAAATCAAATACTTTCGCACGACACTCACACACACACACTCACACTCACACACACACACACAGACACAAGAACAACACTCAGAATAAAGCCCTGGCCATAAGATGTCAACCATATGAGAGACTCCATTTCTTGTGCAGCTAATCCGCTTAGCATTACGATAACTTAACTTTTGAGCCATTTAAATCAGTGCTCGGGCTTGTTTCGTGACTTTCGGGTCGCGATAACTGTGAACTGTGTGTGGGGGTTCGTTGTATGGGGATAGGGGGATAGGGGGATGGGAGGGGTGGGGGGGGGGGGAGACTGGGTGTTTGTCGGGGCATCAATTACAGAGACAGACGGCAGTTTCGCCTAATAATGCAGAAAATGCCAAACAAAGTGTTTAACGTTGTCAATTTAACAACCTCGAGCGCTTTTTTATGGCGCACGCTATCCCTGTCCCCACATCCCCAGACTCACGCTTGTTCTCGCTACCTTCTGCACCCCCACCCCCACCCCCATCCCCTCCTCAACTGTTGTCGCACCATCATCCAGTCTCCTTTTGCCCGCAACACAAACAGCCGTACAATAACAACAATGGCAATGCCAACAACAACAACAACAACAGCAACAACAACAATAGGAACAAAGGCGTCAACGCCGGAGAAAGTTAAACAAAGCCTCAAAGCGCACAGTGGCACAAAAGCTAAAGAACTATTATAATAAAATTATATACAGTTGCAGCTTTTCAACTTAACATAAATCACATAATTAATAAGAAATTAACAATTTTTCAAATGAAGAAAACGCTTTAAGTGAAATATAATTTTTATATGTTTGATATAATATTGTAAATGATGTTTTTGATACTACGGAAAATTATAAAAAAATATTTATATTTTATACAACTTAAAATGTTTTTGGTAAGGCTGCGTTCGGAATACTGTAAAATAAACATATATTTCTTAACCTATCAAATACTTGCACAATCTATTAAAATAAAATGTTTTCTTCTAGAGAATACTTTGTAAATATCTCGTATTTTTTTTCCGCAATATTTGATGCAAAATAATTTGGATTCATCACAAAAAGTTGTGCAATTGCATTAATAATTAGCAACGAATTTCTCAATTTGTGAATATGTAATGGCAATTAAATATTTGCACACTTCATCGCTTAATTTGCGGCACTGTGGCACGGCTCATGCAAAGACAGCGCCGTGGCAGCCACGCGAGCGATACACAAACAGACACAGATACAGAGACAGAAAGACAAAAGGGACAGAGAGACAGACAGACAGACGGACAGGCGGAGGCAGCGCGGACCATAAAGCGGATGGGTGGCAAATACTATGGCAACAAGGCTCCTTCAGCTGGATTCTGGCACGCCGCAGATACTTCGACACACACACACACACACACACATATACAGAGAGAGACAGACACGCATTGACAACGACTGAACGGGAGATACACGCATCGGCAGACAACACACATGTTAACATAAACGTCAAACACACAAAAGGCCGCCTCCTACGATGCCGCGGCCTAGAAATGGACCCTAGTTGGATAGTCGTTACCACGGCCAACACGGGTGGGTGGATGGCTGGCTGGAGGGGCTGCAAATGTATACATATATATACATATACATATATATATATAGGGAAGATTGGGCATTATGGCGAATACTGTTCGCCATACATTGGCTCTAAGTGGCGCAGTTTTTGCCGGCGATTATCTTCGAAGCATTCGCAAACGAGACGTTAAGACTGTTCAATTTTGGCAATTGATTGCCCGTTTTTCTCTGTCAATGTGTGCGAGTCTCTGTGTGTGTGTGTGTGAGTGTGTTTGAATAAACGTGATTGTTATCTATAGCTACACACACACACACACACACAAACAGACAGACACACACACGAGCACACACACACGCATACTCGAGCTGCGAGACTGGATTAGACTGTATTAGCTGCTGCCGTCCTGATGACCAGCAGCCGCCCAGCTGACTACCTGCTAGTCCCCCCCCTCCGTCCCCCAAAAGGGGGCGTGGTCATGTAGTCTATACACTACATTAAGCTAACTAATGATGCATGCCAAAGACAACAACAGCAACAATAGCAACACCAGCACCAACAACAACAATCATCGGGGAACAACAACTTCAGCTCACGCAGCCAGCAGAGATAAAAAATTATGAACGAAAATCTTTAATCCACACGCACACACGCAACCACACTCTTACACACACACGCACACACACACACACGCACACACGCACACACATACACAGACAAAGAGATAGAGAGAGACACAGTAGAAGCATAGTTGGACCTGAGAACCTGGTGCGCAGTTAATTGAAGTCATAAAAAGACAACAAGATAAACAAACAAACATCTTTTATCAGCATTTTGTTGTTGGTGTTTTTTGTTGTGCGTGTGAATTGCTCGCCTGGTTTTTCTGTGTGTGTTTCTTTTATAACTTGCTTGTTTGGTTTTTCTTAACTTTAACATTGCCTTCAGTTTTTGCTCTTGTTTCAGTATATATACATATATATATACATATGTATGTATATATACCCTGCAAGCTAACAAATTGCTGAGGTTGTACAAATGTATAACAAGCATAACAAGAAGTCGACACATTTCATACCTCTTTAGATCTGCTGTAGTCCTTCTACATTGGTTTATCTCTCTCAGTGACTATATGATATATTTAATATTTGTAAATTCCCCGCCCTTAAATATATCTAAGTGATCTCAAAAACTATAAAAGTTAGCGTTAGTAAATTTGGTATTAAAATAAATAATCCAATAATAATAATATTGATTAATATTTATGTCATTAAGTAAAATATATGTTTCCAGTCATTTAAGCAGCAACAAGGTGATCTGATAAAAAAACTTCAATACGACACATGCCGCCTGTTATTATTATTTATGGATTAGATTTTACAATACAAATATTTATATGTTATTCTAAAATGTATGACAACAAATGTGTTGAGCCCTGATTGTGCATACTTTTCACTACTAATTTATTTATCATAGCGCTAAAAGCTTAAAACTTATAAATTATTGCGCCAGATACAAGGGGAGTTAAATAAAAGTAAAAATTTTATTAAAATGGCTCCAACATATCATCATATGCTTAAATCAAATTAATGTAAAATGCACTGGTCACCATATTAAGTAGTAGATTGATTATTGTCTTTCACTCTTTAATATACCCTACACACAGAATTCAGTATATCTATATTCTTTTATTAACTATCCAAAAAATGTAGTAGAGATCAATTAATGAACAAAAAATATACACTATGCACGCAAGTTACTTAAGAAGTGATTAAGAGGCATATCTTAGTCAATCAGCGACAACTTAACGATATCCACTTGATTCTGTTTTGTTGTCGTTCCTAAAATGATAAGAACGATTTGTCATGGTAGGGCACAGATATTAAGTTGCATTGACGGCAATTTCCTCACTCACTCTCTCTCTCTCTCTCTCTCTCTGTCTCTGTCTCTGTCTCTCTCTGGACACCACTTATGGATATTGAGTCGTTTCAGTCATATCGACGCTTCATAAAATTTAAGTAGCAGCCTGCCAGACTTCCTTGCAGTCGATGGCATCAAATTGAATTGCTTGGACCCAGAAGTTGTCAAGCATATGGAAATTATTACAATGACAACGACCATTGCTTATAGCTGTTGATCAAAGGAAAAGGGCTCACTGCAATGCATCCTGCATAAAAAGTTCGCACAAAGGAAACTTGCGTAAGCTGCAACTCAATAATAATACAATGCAATATATGTATATATATAATATGCCTTATATAAGTACCATGAACCAAGCACACTTGCACACTCATCGTTCGCACACAAGCACACAGACAGAGTTGTGTAAGTATTACATATACATATATACATAGAGCCATCTACAACATAGTGATGTGAAAAGAAAAAACTGCTATTTTATCTGTACTGTCATTCGAATTTATGTCTTTAATCTAATATACTTAAAAAAAAAGTGCATTAAACAACAAATCCTTAAATATGTTGACGGACTAGATAACGTTCAAAATATTACATTTATTTTTCATATTTGCTTAAGAGCAAGATTCAAGATTCATAAAGTAGTTTGGATTCACAGTTTTCTAGATATATGGTGCTACTTTAGACAAAAATATGACTAATTATCTCTAATAAAATCTTTTGAAAATACAGTTTTAAGAGATACTTTAAAATATAGCACAAACATATTAATATTTCACATTAAGAGGTAATATTCCAATGAAAAAACTGTCTGATTTTCACAAGCAAAGCAAAAGAAACTTGTGGTTGTATCAAAAATTACTAAAGAGACTAGATTTTTAAATATAGATAAATATATAAATATATATATATATATTACGTATTAGGGATGCCTATATGGAACGAAATGTTAACAAACAAATATTATTAATTGTCTCTCCGACAATTGAGCAACAACATTCATAAATTCAGCTTAGAAAACACTTTATCAAATTGTATCCACTTAATCTAAAAACTAAGTCTCTTGATTTTGCTTATCAAAATGATTGTTTCAATAAATTCAAGCGCAGATACCAGACACTAATGTAATTGTGATTGTTGAACTGTACTCATCTCTAACACACATGCACACAATAAATATGCAATACTCATATGTATGCAATTTAAGGGAAACTACAAATGGACGAGCTGAACATTTTTAGTTTCATTAATTATTCAGAAACCTCAAAATGGAATAACTTGTTTTACACAAGTATGTACTCCATATTGTCGGTTTGACTGCATCATGTGTCCAGGACTCAGCCACACAAGCACTCATAGACACACACACACACACAGACACACACACACACACAGACACACACCCACACACACCCACACACACCCACATAACTCCCACACACCACATCATGTATACATATATATAGGACAACGTTATTATTTTTATACAGTTTGCGTGATGCCCTCCGGAAAATGTTGCATGTCCAAGCAGCCCAAACATTCGTCTATGCTCGAATGTGAATTGCAGGGCATGCATCAAATGGGTGCGGCATATTGGGTCAAATGAAAAGATGAAAGACATTGGCTCGAGGCACTGGCGGGCAAATATAAATGTGTGGTTTATATGTGTCTATATGCATTCAGTTAAGTTGATACCACATCATTGACAGACATCATCCCTATGCAAATTACATTCCTTATTCCTTTTTCTTCTTTCCACTTGCAACAGGAGTAACTTTCAATCAGACGCACAATTTAAAGGAAACAGTTGCGAGCAATATGATTAAAAGTGCGTTGAGATAGGTTCTCGCAATGATTGGATAATAATTTATACAATTTATGCAGATAAGTAACTTTTTGCTTACTTTGAAAATAAAATATAGTTAATAACAAAACAGCATATTGTTAATATAATTATATATATATATATATTATATTATTCTAAATATTTATTGAAGTTTAAACAAAGTAAATTATGAATAAATAGAAATATTTTTACTATGCTATAAAATATTAAAATTGTATATATATAAATAATTATGATAATAATGCTGGTTTTCATTAAATAATATTTAATATTTCACAACAACTGACCTGGATCCGGCGAAAAAAAACATATTTAAAATGTATATCTATAAAAATATGTGTAGCATCCATTTGGAACATTCTCCTTGACCGATATATGAGTATATTAAATTGAAGCTTATGATAAATACACGTAGTTGATGCTTGCGGCAGCGCATTTGACAAGTGAAACCGACTTAACCAATGGTGTGTCATTGTAACAAGGCAAAAAAACAATTGTTTAAATGTGAATTAAAAAATAAAATCAGTAACCATTCAAAATGCACTTTGTTTAATTAGCGCTTGTCGCATCGGCTCAAGTGGATACTGCTCATTGACCATGTCCGACATGAATAGGCCTTTAAGAGCGCAATGAGCAAGCAAATAAATAGACATACAACACACAAAACACAACACACAACGCAACACACAACGCAACACACAGCACAACACAGCACACCACACCACAGCCACGCCCACCAATTATAATGAATATGCTTCGCTTTGGTGTATGTGAATACAAGAGTACATCAAAGTGTGAATGCTGCCTGGCAGCCAAAACGATAATAATCTTCATTTGCTACCCGTTTCAGTTGCCTCCAACTCTCCGACTTAGTTTAACTCTAACTGTAATTTAGGGGCTGTGGGTGGGGGGGGATATGTGTTTGCTTGTGTCTGGCTAACATGTCCCCGGTCCATTGTTGTGTGGCGTGCTATCTGCCTATGCCTGAATGGTCGTCTGGCTGGGGCTGTTTCTTGTGTGTTTCTGTGTCTCTGTGTGTGTGTGTGTGTGTGTGTTCTCTGGCAATTGATGTAACTGTAGCTCACCAAAACGTCGGACGTCTTTTTGGTTGTCTATTTACAGCTGTGATTTGTGTATGGCTGTGAAGTTGAGCACCAACCCCAACATCTCCGCCCGCACCACCCCCCCTCAAACTTTATGCTTATCTCTCTAATTGTCAGTTTAACAGCATAACTGTCTAAGTTTGATTTGGAGTGGGATTATGATTATGCAATTTCAATTAGAACCGAATAATGGCCATGAGTACCACAAATCCCGACACAGCCTATAGTTTCTGTTATGAACATTTATTTGCAAATAATTCGACTGCAGCAGCACAGCTCAAATTTAGTGTTGCTAATGTTCAGAAACTCGATACAGCTATCAATATAGTTGCAGTATATGACTTAAATAAAATAAATACTGATGATATATAAATGTATTAATATTCCAGCTGGTTACTAAACTTTAAAATTCCCCTTCTTTTAAATAATGATATTAGAATTTGTATTTGTATTTGTTAGACAATATATTAAGAGCAAACACAATTTAAATTTCTTGTGCACATTTGTTGTACATCAAAATAAGTTGGAGAATTTAAGTAATGTTTATATTATATATTTAAGCTATTCTTTTTAATCTTCATATTTCTCATACCATATTAACTGTTTTACTACTACTTATTCTTTGTGTACCCTATAATAGACTTTATCATTTAATTAATTCATAATTCTCTATTTATAATAATATATCGGGAATAATATTTTAGCATGCTTTTGTGGATTTTCTTTTACAATTCAAGCATATATTTTCTACTTTGATCTGATTGGTTTTCTTTTGGACCAAGTTTTTGTAATAATGCACATTCAGAAGTTTTTTATTTCCGATAACATATATTTATTTTTTTTATTAATTTGTATTCTGTGTCCACTGCTTTTGGTTGATATTAAATAAATATATATATAATTATAATTTCTAATACTATTTGGCAATTCAAAGAAAAATGGTTCACAATATTAAATCCAAGAAAGTCAAAAATATGAAATGTCATAAAACAAAATAACAAAGCAAATCCTTTAGCTATGCTTAATATTAATATTAGTTTAATGTTATATAAGAATTTTAATACCCCACTGATTACTACTGAGAGGCGCTGAAATGTGTAAGTAAATGTGTTTAGGGATGCTATTGAAATTGCTAAATGAAATGGATCGGATAAGGCAAAAGTCTGTCCAACTACTTGAGTGCACTGATGCATCTTTTAAGCCCGACAGGCCCAATATTTTAATTTCTAAATAAACTTTGTGAAGCGTTTTTCTTCTTTTTTTTTTTGTTTTCTTTTTTTGGTTGACGTGTCAAGAGCAGCAGACCCAAAAATAAACAGGGTTATCAGACCCTCGGCAACCCGAAAAGCCCTTCAGTTAACTTTCCTTCATGTTGTGCGCAAATGAAGTGCTGCAAGAGCGTGAATGCAGTGAAAGTGTGAGTTTGAGTGTGAATAGCGAATGCCGAGTATGAGTGTATTCCATTATGTATGTGTGTGTGTGTGTGTGTGTGTGTGTGGGTGTATATTTGTGTATGTGAAAGCGAGCAAGTGTTTTTATTAAAACCAAATGACAAACTTTTGCCTGCAACACAGCAGCCCAGCCGGAGACCCACAACGAGAGCCAAACCAACAACGTCAACAACAGCCAAAAGCTAATTTACTCTTTAGTTGTTTTGGTTACTTTATATATGCCATGCCTTGCCCTTCTTTCCTCCCTAACACCAAAACGCAACCCTAGCCGCCCCCATATGCCATAATGGAAAAACTATTTCAGCGAAAGGAACACAAATGTTGTCAAAAAATTGTGTGAATGCTAAAAAACAGTCAACACCCAAGTGGAGCGAGAAATAAGGATTGGGGGTGGGGTGAGGACCATGTAAAACAGAAATGGCAAAATAGCATAACAAATAAAAAATAAAAGAAAGCAAAAAAAAAAAAACAAATCAAATGTGTGAACTTTAACACTATTTACCGCCGAAAGAGTATGCACGGAAAAAGTTTATTCATTTAGTTGAACGAGCGCAGACGGCAGCAGCCAACACACACACACACACACATGCAACGCACCCCAACCAGCCACAACCAACCCCCCAAATCCACAATTCATTAAAAAAGGGATGGGGGTAGGGTTATGGAAAGGTACAGATAAGGATGGCAAGTGCATTTCGAGTTCATTTTGCGCACAAGCGCCATACAAGTGGGCTCAATTTAAATTACTTACAATATGGCATGTAAGCTCATTAGAATGACAGCATAGATACAGATACACATACAGATACAGATACAGATAGAGCTGCAAATAAGAACGATATATATATATATATATATATGTGCAATGGTATACATAGTGCATTTGGCTTTAATGAGCAGTTTGAGCAGGCAGTCAGTTGGGAGCCCAAGCAAATGAGGCGTGATATTAATCAAATGAATTTAAAACAAAAATAATCGGCGAGAATTGAGATGCAAGCTAAATTATAAGTACTTGGTTAAGGGCAAATAGGGTTAAAGTGTTTGGCTTGGAGTGCTTGTGTAATTAATCTATGTAAATAAATGGAAGTAAATAATTATAGTTAAGAGAAATTAAAAACAACATAAGAACCTACTTGCCACAAGTTTGTAGTATCGAAACATTATTAGAAAGACTTTTAGTCTAGATTATATAGCTGGCAATGAAATAGTTGGTCGAAGATGAACTTTAAGCTGTGATATATATGCGATTTTATCGATTTAGACACTTTTGAAATATCGGCTTTTACGATAATGGTAACAGGTGAGGGTGTGGCAACAACCTCTTCCAACAAAATTTGGTGACTGTAGCCTTATAATTGTGGGAGATATGTGGCTTTATCGATTTGGCGAATATCGATTTTATCGATTTCCAAGCCAAGCAATTTTTACACAGTTTGTCAAACGCGGGTTCGGACCACTATATGTTCCAAGTTTCAAGTCCCTATCTCTAAGGGTGTCGACAAAAGTTGCGTTCATTGCGACAGACAGACGGACATTGTACAAACCCAATATATTATGACACCTTCGGTATCCAAGTATAACAAATGTATTTTAGCCAACTTTACACACTCTCTTAAGGAAATTTCCCAACAAGGAAGGAAGCCAGAACTGAAACCAATTTTAAAAGACAATTTGAACATTTTATATGTTGTCTTGTCGCACCCACTCGTTACACGCTTTGCGCTCGACACTGTCAACCCTATGACAAAGTCATTAAAGTACCACACCCAACCATGCCATACCATACCACAGCACACAGAACACTGCACCACACAACCCACCGCCTTTGAGTGCCAGTTAAGCAGCGTCAGTACATCTGCTCACAACAGCAGCAGGAGCAGCAGCAGCAGGAGCAGCAGCAGGAGCAGTAGCAGGAGCAGCAGGAGCAGGAGCAGCAGCAGCAGTTCCTTTTGGGCCACTATCCAGAATTCTCACACGCCTGTGCCTGGCAGCGGCCGTATGGTTGACACCACGTCAGCGGTGCACAATTTATGTGCGTGTGTGGTTGGTGGGTGAGTAAACTGCATTGCCCGCCCGCATCGAGTGCAGCAAAAAAGGGGGAAAAACAAAAAAAGTGAAAAAGGGAAAGCGCTTTTCAAAGTGCTCGCGGACTAAGCGGGCTGCCACACCCCTGACCCTTGCAGCCCCTGCGGGCCTTCTCTCAATGGGCACAATAAAAACTACAAAATCTGTGGCCAGTCAATGCGGGAAGAGCCGAGCCAGTGAACTGAGCGGTCAGCTCTTTGGGGTTTCGCTACTGCTTGGTGGGAGGCAGCTCGCAGTTGCTGAGTGTAGCTTGAGCGGGTTAATTGTTTTTTGCTGACTGGCGACTGTAGACTTAAAAAAAATCAAACAGAACAAAAGGAAACTGAAAACAAGTGAGAACGTCTCTGTCGGCCGACTGAGAAATACTCTGATACCGTAAATTAGACCATCTAATAACAGGTGCCACAGAACACGGTGGGTGTAGCCAAGAATTACCGATCTTTGAAGCAGATTTTTTTAGTAATATTCCGTACAAATTTGGTAGATATAGGTTTTTGGCAATTGAATTTGCTAACGATCTCTTAGGGGAGTTAGCAGTAACATGCTTTCAAAATTCGATAACTTTAGCTTACAAATTGTGGAAGATATGGGCAGGGCGTGGCACATGCCGATGTGTGAAGAACATCGCCAACAAGCTACCAACCAAATTTGGTGTTTGTAGTGTGTGGGAGATATGTGGCTTTATCGATTTGCGAATATCAATTGTATCGATTTCCTAGCCTTCCAGTGGACGTACCACTCCAATTTTTATACTTTGACGCGGGCACAGACCAGTATATGTTCCAAGTATCAACTCTCCAAGAGTGTCGGAAAAAAGTTGCTTTCATACATAATGGACATTTCAGAAAAAACCAATATACCATGATATTTTCGGTAGCAGAGTATAATGAAAAAACCAAACGAAACAAAATCCTCGCAGAGCTTTGAATAACTTTAAGCAGCGTTGGCTTCGGGGCTACCCGCAAAATATTGGCTTAACGTGTGGGGCGTGTTATATATGTATGTATGTATAGGTAGTATTTTTTTTGAAGTGTTGGCCATGCAAGCCAGCCGCTTTCAGTTGCGAGCTAGGCGACAATATGCGGTGGCTCAGACAAAGCTCGAACAGCAGCAGCAGCAGCAGCAGCAACAGCAGCAGCATCCTGGAGAGGCTATGGGGTATGCTTGGTGGTTGGGGCAAATAGTCGATGCAGTCCTAGTTCATTTTCAGTTTTTCACATGTGCTCTACACAAAAAGTTGCGATTTGAGTTAGACACGAACATGCAGGTAATGCTAGCCACTCCAGTTGGGATTTTGGAAAGAACCTTTAAAATCTCTAAACTTTTACTAATGTCGTCGCATAATCAAGGGTTTCATTACTCTGCAACTAATTTGTGGTAATTTCCGTGTGACCTTAACGAAACACTTGTTTTTCTTTCTAAACAACGTTTTGAAAACTATATGGCATAATTGATATTAATTATTTAATATATACAAATTGAATTATTATTTGCATTGCATTATTTAATATTAATAAATATTTCATTTTATTTAAGTTGAAGCTTTAAAATATGAACTATGAAGATGAGAGGCAAGAAGTTAAGATTTTTTTCTGAATTAAAATTACTTTATTTCTTCTGCCTGCCGAAGCTCAATTAGCTAAAAGCAAGTTTTGAAGGTCTTTGAACCAAACTCATTGAACAAAATTCACTTTGATCCATATACGTAATTATTCTTCTCTCTTCTGTCCACATTTTGTTCCAAAAAAAATATATATTATATCAGATATTTAACATAAAATCGTAGAAAGAAACTCAATAAACAACACAGAAAAAAAAAGAAAGAAAAAATGAAGGTATAATTTTATTGATTAATCTGAGCATATTTTATAAAATGAAAGCTATTTGACTGCATATTTGACTGCATTACTGAAATCATTTGGAATGCTGCAAATTGCATGCAGACCATAACTCAAGTGATTTCAGCAATTTACTATAGTCGTCTATGCGCCATCATATGTTTTTCCATTTGTTTTTTTTTCCCTTCGTGTTCAACTCCCGCACTGTGCTCATTTTTTAGGCACTCGGTTGCGTTGCCTTCGCACATACATATCCCTGAAGCGCATTTCCTATAAATTTTTGACAATTTTTATACAATTGTATAGTTTTGTAAAAGTTTGCTGTAGCTATTTTTCGGTGCCGCTGCCACACAACCGTAGTCGTTGTGGCATTGTTTTTAACAACAACAGTAAGAACAACAAAAACAGCAGCGGCAACAAAGAAGGCACAAACAATGCGGCAATGTAAGGCGCCACGACCACCGACCTGGAGCACCACCGGCACCACCGTCACCACCGGCACCACCAACGCCTGCTGCACCACAACGCTGCAAACAAATGAACTCGAATGTCCTTTTATATGCGTTCAGTGTTTATTGTGTCATTTCCTATTTTCTGTCCTAAGCGAAACTATAAACTTGGCCAAAATACTTTTTTGTTATTGTTGCAGTTTGGCTGGCAATGTCTTCGTGGCCCCGGTGTGACACCGCCCCCGCTGTGTTGCCATCGATTCCCATAAAAAGCCCTCGGATTAAGGTCTACATAATTCATTGCCACAGGCGTGACACGCGCCCCCAACCGCAGCCAACTTTAATGTGCCATTGAAAAACGAACTTCAAAGGTGATTGCTTCGAAAAGTTGCAATTCTAAATAGCTCCTATTGAATAATAAATTTATTTACTAATATAGCCAGCTCTTTTTATTTTGTTTATACCCTAAGACAACTAAGCAAATAGTACAAACTGCCTGAGAGAATATAAATCTATTATGCAAAACTAAATTATGAATTTATCCTTCGTCTAGTCAAGTTACCAATTTATTAATCTAAACTTTCGTTATACTTTGAGACTCCCTTTTTTATAATTGAAATATTATAAAACATTGATTTGACAGAGAACAAAGAAGACTACGGCAAAAATATTCAAATTGACTCAGCAAATAAATTATAATATTGAATTGATGGAAAGAGATTGCTTATAAATAATATTGTTTAATATAAGATTGATTATACATAGCCACATCTTAAGATATATTTGAATAACGTATAGCTGCCATATTTGACCTAAGTGTTAGTTTAAATAGACAAATAGATGTTTTAGGCTCGAAACTGACTTTTTTATACAAAAGTTTGCTTAAGAACAATAACTAAATTAAACATGATTTAGTATACTGACTGAGCAATCAAGTTTTGGGTAATTTAATTATCTGTACAGAAATCATAGTAAATTTGTTTGGCAATGTGAATTTTCTATTTTTGTCAAGAGCTTTAGTTAAATATATTTTCTAGAAATAAATCAAATACGAATGAGTTGACAACACAAGTAGCATAGAAATAGCAGCTGTCACTTTGATTAAATAAAGCAGAAACTTTTTAAGCCGATTTCGGTCAAGTTGATAAACCATAAGAATTAAATTTTGCAAATAATTTGTGAGAGATAGAAATAAGAGTAGATCGAGTGTACAATGCCGGAAAACATTTCATTGCATATTTTAATCAAGGGAAAATTGCATTGAAAAATATTGTTAACAATAACAGGCAACGGCGCCATTTAAATGTCCTGACCAACATGCGACGGCGACGACGACGACGACGACGACGTCAACGTCGACGCGTCGTTGACCAGCGACAATTAAAAGTTTTTACTAGCATTCAAATTTTTCAATATAACCGAATGCCCATGGAACCAGACCCGTAACTGACCACGGCCATGTTAAATAACAAAAACAACAACATGAACAACAGCATCAGCAAAAATAAAAGCGAAAGACAGAAAGCCGCGACATTTCCATGCAGTGCAAAGAGCGCCACAGGCAAGTTGCCAGAAACCCTTTGGGACAGGCAGTAAAAAAAAAAAAATAAAAAAAAATAATAAAAAAAATAAAATTTAAAAATGGAAAAACGGAAAAACAAACGTATTCGCAGCCCAATGTAGCTGGGGGAAGTGCCAGACCACCAGGCACATGCCTGCGCGCAATATTTGTCTATAAAAGGAAGCCGTGACAACTGTAAGGGATACCAGCTGGCAGGGCATGCGGGGCAGAGGTCACAGCGAATGGAATTGCAAATAGTTCAATGCATGCGTTGCGTTTACTGAATATTTAGCTTTAAATGTAGCCATAGATTAAGGAAATTTACCAATCCGTAATATAACTTATAAAAGAACAGAAGAAAATATAAAAAATTATAAAAAGCAGAAAAGAAAATAGAATAAAAGTTATCATGATGAAACCGAGGAAAAGTTCTTGGAACTCAAATAAAAACAAATCGAGAAAAAGTTGCCTGAACTGAAATAAAATAAATATTTATATATAAATATATAAATTTGAAATACAAAATAAATGAGAATCATTAAATAAGATTACACAAAATAATATACTTATAAATAAAAGTTTGACAAGTGTAAATAAAAAAAATCATAATTGTTAATTAATGAAATAATTAAAATAACTTCAGATAAGATTACTGATTGAAGACAAAAGTTGAGTTTACATTGAACAATTCGCTTAGACACTATTCAGATAATACTTGGTTATATCTATTTAGCTTATCAACCTAATTCATGCCTATATACATTAACTACATATTATTAACTGCTTTAATAATACTCGCAAATACCTCTACTTTTCCACGTCGTTTAAAATTTTGTAAATTGGAATGCATTTTTAATAGGGAATAGTAAAAATGATGTAGTAAACAGAGTTCAAAATTTCTTTATGCATTTATAATTTTGTCAATTTTTGTTTGCTGCCATTGTTGTTGCTTTTGCTGTTGTTAATCTGGTGCAAAGTTCGAACTGCCTGAAAGTTTTTAATGAGCAGCGGCGATATTGGACGTCAACGGATACGTCGGCGTCGACGTCGACTGCGCAACTGTGGCTTAATGCAAGTTGGTATTGAAAACATGGCTGAAACTGTTGCCAAATTGCAAAGCAAGCAGATAAGAAATAGCAAAGTAGAAATGCGACTGAAGAATGGGTAAATGGCAATCAGAGCCTTCGTCCGCGAAAGTGTTTAACTTTTTGGCGCATTGTTTCGCAGTCAGATTTTCCATGTAATTGTCGCATAGATGAGTTAACATTAAGCGGACAACATGGCAACCGAATTTGATCGTCGTTACTAACTTTATAGCAATCAATTTAAAAGGCAGTAAAATATATGTTACACATACATATATATATATTACATATCCTTGCAGAGCGCATTCCCACTCTTATTAACTAAATATAATAATTCATAAAGAAATTTAGAAAACGAAGAATTATAATTTTGAGTTATATAATATTTAGTAGCTCGATGTTGACACATTTTTTTTAACATAGGAATAAGCTCCTTTGTGGACTCTATGTCAAATCTTTTATTATCCCTGAAGACGAATCCCGAAATCTATAAAATAAAACTTGACCGAAAACATGAAAAATACAAACAAAAAAATTGAAATTAATTAGACTTAAAGCTAGTGAATTTGGTTGCGGATATCTGCAAATATAGAGAAATATAAAATAGTTGTAATTATAATAAAATGAATTTAGATGCAACATTAATCTAAACAACATTTATAATAAGATAATGTATAATATATATATATATGTAACGACTCAGTTATAACAAACTTAAAAGAACATATTTAATGTCAAACTTCCCTTTTAATTAGTTATAGCTGTTGAGTGCTTTGCGTATTTAATAACTTTCTAAGCGCTCAAAAACGAATACAAACAAACATTTGCACACCCACACACACACACACACACACACACACACACATACATATATACGCACATTGCTAAAGAGCGCTGCGGGCTAGTTTTGAGCCTGGTTTAGCTTTGAGCTCCCGTTACGAGCTTTGGCCGCAATGTGTTAACGGCATCTATTTGGCTAATGACTTCGACTAATTGAAACATTTAATATTAGTGTAGGCAAATAAAATGATGCCTGTGGGAGGGCTGTGTGGGCTTAATTGCAAAGGACATTGCATTGCATTACATTTGTGTGGGTCAAGGTTAGTTAGCAGTGCCGCTTTAGCAGCTAATAACTTATGGCTAAAGCGCTCTGCCTACGTCTGTGTTGACGCTGTGGCGTGCATTTTGTGACGCAGCGATGATGCACAGTTGTCGACTGAGGGTCAAGTGGCACCCAAACTCAAAAGCCGCAACGAGTGAACTTCTCACTTACATGAACTAAAATTCCTAAAAATTTCACTATTCTTGCGCTCTCTTTTTAGCACTTGCTAAACTGCGCCTGCGTCGACTCGCCGACTCGTGTCTCTCTGCCCCCAAACCGCTACACTGACTCTGAATGATGATTACTGCAGTTTTTTTTTTTTGGCCAAGACAACAAGTTTATAAGAGAGATGTGTGTGAGTGTGCGAGTGTTGGAGCTGACTAAGAATTGCGGTGGCATTGCCACCTCCAGGCACGCTTGAAGCATACAAAGCTGTCAACAAATTGACGCCGATTAGGGAAAGTCGAGCAGGGGGGCAAACCTTGTTTGTTGGCCACGAATTCAAACATAATTTCAAGCGCCGCCAGCGTCGGCGTTTGACGCTTACGCAATGTCATATTATGCACAGGCTTTTCGTGGGGACTGCGGTCTGGTTCGGTCAGTTTGTTGGCCAGGTGAGTCGATGTGGCCAGCTTAGCTGCCCGCTTCATAAATTGGTATTAGCGGTATGCTATGCACATACATATATAGAGAGATGGCTGGTGCTGGTGTAGCAGGGGCACCTAGTTTGTGTGTGCCTGTCTGATGCAAATTTTGTGCAACGCTGGCGGCAGCTTAATAACTTTTATGCGTGTTTGCATATCGCCAACGCATCGAACTCCTGCGACATTTCCAGCACATCCACACAAATATTTTGCCACTAATGTACATTGGTGTCAAGAGCAGTGTAAAGCAAAGTGAAAGCGAACGATTGCGTTTGAAAATTGTTCGACAAATGATAATGAAGCAACATTTGCTAGGATGCAAGCATGTTAATTTGTTTTAGTGAAATTAGTCTTTTATATAAACAGTGCATATCTTATAATTACACACAGACTATATGGCTCTTTAATCAGAAATGATTTAAGCAAGTTACATCCAAGACGACACTGTAAAATAGGAATTCACTTAGAATTCACATTGAAATTTCAGAAAGCAAACTGTATTTTCCTTATCTAAGACAAATACAGTTTCTCAATATATATTTCTTAGACTATTTATGTAGCACAAATATGTATTTCATTTAAAGATACTGCTGCTGATAGTCAAATATAAATAACAATACAAACCACTGATATTCCAATATAGTGCATGGCGTCTATATACACTGATACACTGATTTAAGCCATAGATTAAGATTATAGTTACTTTGCTGCTATTTTCCTGAATATATAACTATATATAACTCTATCCCAATACATAATATATTTATAAAGATAAGACAAGTGTAGATTCAGGCTATAGTTAAGTTGTATATGATATTTGGAGAAACTAAAACTAAGGTGTATCTTTTAATGCTTATCATGTTATCAATCGATATTGTATCTGTATATATGGCTAGTATATACTTATTATTATTATCGAATTACCATTTTTGATTCCAGTCATCATGGGAAAAAATACAATTTAAAGACAATATTAAAAATATTCTGTAATGGTTATTTTTTCACACACATCAGACTTTCATTTATTTAATTTGATTAAACATTAACATTTTAAGCGTTTCTAATTTGTGTTATGCAACAAATTAGATAGAACCACTGTGTTTGAAAATATGACAAAATGTTAAAATTATGTGACGTGTGACGGAAAACGTGGGGCATTATATTTAGGATCATTATCTTGTCTGGCCTAACCGAGTTGTGATGGCAAAACACAGCATTTGTTTGCACTTTAAATTGCAGGGGCAGATGGGCGGAAGGGTGGATGGGCGGAAGGGCGGAAGGGTGGATGGTGCTTGTTGCAGAATGGTGGGTGATAATCGCATGGATACACATACATTTTAGTAATCGAATGTACGATGTTAATAGCATGCGCATGTGGATGTGGTCTTTGGGTGCTAATTTTGTAATTGGCCAATGAAATTGAATGAACTGCAATTGGGTTTCTTTGCTTATGTGTGTCACTTGGCCGGCACCGAGCACTGGTTGCAGTTCTCCATTTGGGTCGTATAGTCCTCGATTTGTATGGTCGTCTCAAAGAAATTGTAGCGCAAATGTACCGCCGAAGTGGCCGCATCGAGTATCTGTTTAGCATTGGCAGTGGCTCCTGCAAAACAAAAAAGAACGGGTTGAGTTAGTTAAAAGTGAGCAACGATTAGCGAATACGATAACGGTGATAACATTGATGGTCGTCGCCCTCTTGAAATTGGCCACGCTTAAAAAGCCATTTCAAAAATAATTAACCTAATTGCTTGCGCTTGCCGTGGACATGAAGCAATGCGGCTAACCCAACACACAACAAACAACAACACAGCAAACAAAAACAACATCAGTGGATCCATTGGGATAATTACCATGCAGAGTACACACTCACACACACAGAGTGAGAGAGAGAGAGAGAGAGAGAGAGAGAGAGAGAGACACAGAGAGACAGAGAAATGAAAACACATGTAGATAGTAAAGCCCCCCCACTTATATTCGCTGGGCTGTTGATTCCCGGCGGCTACTCACCAATTGCCAAATGTACAGATAGCGCCACTTTATTAATGCTCAGCGCCCAGATGCGTAAATTGTGTACACGCTCGACGCCTTCGATGCGCTGAAATATCTGCAGAACCTCATCATAATGCATATAGTTGGGAGTGCCCTCCATCAGTACCTAAAAACAGCAAACATATAATGTTATTCAGCAAAATATAAGCTTGGATAAAGTGTTTGCAATAAAAAGTATATTGCATCCACTAATATAAAATACATTTTAAATGTTCCACTAACTTGACTAACTAATGAAAAGATAATAATAATAATTATTTAATTTACAATTGTAAATATTTGTCCTAGTTAAATACAATTTGTACATTTGTACTTAAATCTGACACTAATTAAACCATTAAAACATTCTAATTCTAACAGAAACTAAATGGAAATTACACTTTTAACATTTATTAATATAAATTTGCTGGTCAATTTTATTAGAGATTTTTGCTGTTTTTTGGGTCAACCCAACAAACATATTTTATTGTTATAGCAAACCAGCAACTAGTCTTTATTGTTCAAAATAACATATACATTTAATTAATTTTCAATATATAAACCGAACATATATTTAAATCTCAAATAATCAATATTTATTAAAGTTCACTTTTACTTAGTCTAGAAATATAATTTATGACTTCAGAGTCAATTTCCATTAAAAATAATCTTAGCAGTCTTTAGCTTCATCAAACTTTCATTCACGTTTGCAGTAGCATAAAAATTGAATAATATTTTGCATTTGCATGGCAAATCAAACGTTGATATTGAATTGAATCGTATGCAATGTTTTATACAAAAGGCTATTCAAGGCAAAGTTTGAATGGCATGGTTCAATTTCAAAACTGAATAAAAACTATATTTTTTAATGAAGCTTTAACTTTGGATTGAAATAAATATGTAGTACACAAAAATGAATAGAGAACCTCAATTGTTATTGTTCAGTTTGTCTACGAGTATAATTATTATAAATAATTGCTAAATATTTCATATCATTTAAGAAAATATCAATTGAGTCTGATCTTTTTTAGCATAAGAATTCAATTTAATTTCCAATTTGTTCAGCTAAATATAACTAAAAATCCCTCCGAGTTGTTATAATAATATTTTCTTTGATTTGATTGATTGTCAATCAAAAATTGAGTGAAACTGCAAGATTTACTCACCAGCAGCGCATCTTTCATAATTGTAAACGTGGTGAAGAGCACGATAATGGAAAAGATGAATGTGCAAATTGGATCGACAATGGCGTATTCTGGCCAAAAGTAGATCACACCGGCGGCCACAAAGACGCCCACACTCTGGATAACATCGCCAATTACGTGAATGAAAGCGGCCCGCACATTCATGTTAACTGCCTCGCGACCCGCCTGACCACCATGATGATGGGCGCCCGGAGCCGTTTCCGCCAGGACGGCGGCTATTTCCAGATCCAGTCCGGTATCCACCAGCTTGGCATTCTGATACGAGTAACTGGGCAGCCCGGCGCCAGGAAGTTCCGCATTTTCTGGTTCGAAGGCGACGCCGCCTTCAATGCGACTCGTCGGCGAGGCGGCGCAAGGCGTCGATGTGGCATTCACATGAGCTTTGACCTTCTTGGATTTCGTTCCGCCGTGGCTGTGACCATGTCCGCCAGTGCCACTGCCAAGGCCGTGGGAGTGGCCATGCTGCAGCTGCACGCCCATGCTGCGTGCGGGTGAAAAGAATTGCGAAAATGATTATCGAAATTGAAAACGCTGTCAAAAATATTTAATATACTTGAAAATGTGGCAGACCAGTCGCAAACCCAAACCAGCACCACCCTTACATCCTAGGTATGCCTATACCAGCCACAAATGTAGCCGCGTAGGCCACAAAAGAACAAAAACCCACACACAAAAACTATTTTTGGGCATGCGGCCGACGCTTTTGCATTGTTTGGCATTTTATTTCAACATTTTAATGTAGCAGCCGCTGCACACTCAAACAAACAAACAAAACGCACTGTGCACAGTGGTATCAGAAATATATATTTTTCTATTGATATTCCACAATAACTTTCCATAGTGACCAAGCTTAAAAAAACACTGGAAATTAAGTGACAGCTAAAATTGCAAAAATGCATGCTTAGCAGTGAAAACTGAAAAAAACAATTTTTGATCGCGCCTTAAATAAAGCATTGCAATCAAGTTAGTAGAAATCGAAGGAATTAAAATGTACTCCAAATTTTTATCATTAATAAATAAAAAATCAATTTTTTAACTTTTTTTTTTTTGTTTATCTGGAAATTATTTGTGAAAAGCGAGAAACTGTAGTTTTCTGGACCACTTTTTCATTTAATGCAATTTCTGAGTGTAGCTAAAATAGAAATTAAATCGAAACTTCACAAAACTTTCGATTTTGGCACACTGTTACCCCGTGGCTAGTGCTCTGTGTACCGGAAGGTGTGCGAACCGCTCGACCGCCCATTCGACTAGGTCCGTTCGTCCGTCGGTCAGTCCGTCAGTCCGTTCGACTCGCTGCTGTGTGTCCGGATGCACCGCTGCATGCAAATACAAATGTATTGTTGAAAATGGAGACCGGTTGCTTTGGCCAGCCGTCCTCCTCCCATCCCACCCACCCCCCTCAACCGAATCCACACATTGCCCAGCTGCAATATTGGTCCCTTGGTTCCATCCGCTACCCCGCCCCTCCTTCCACAACAGGCTTGTTGGATGGCATGCATCAGGCAGTTAATAGCTCGGCACATTGACTTTTTATTCATTTTAAATGCTCCGACATTGCAGATTTATGGGTTTTCTATTTTTGGGGGAAAAAGACCAAAAGACCAAAAGCCCCTTCGACCAGTGGTCTGGCTGTGGCTGTTATTCGTATGTGTGTGTGTGTGTGTGTGTATATATGTGTGTGTGTGTGTGTATATATGTGTGTGTGTGCTTGTATGTGTGCGTGCAGCTCTACGCCAACTGCACTTCGCCGGCTTTTTTGGAAAACAATGCAACTCTCCAGGCCGGGCATCAATAAATAAACTGGCATAAATTACGCACAGGCCAATGGTAATACACAGACAGCCACACACACACACACACACACGCACACACACACACACACACACGCACACACACTCGCACACACACACACACATAGCAATGTGGACAGCGTGAACGATGTCGATTTGCGGCTAATTGACGTGACGGCCCAGTTGACCCAAAGATACCAGCGTGCAATCAAAACAAATGACTGCTGGGGATTGAAAGTGAATACCCCAAATCTCAAATGAAACAGTTCGTCAACCAGGCAGACAGATAATAATATGCACAGCACTCGCTGCGCCCACAGTAAACAAACGAGTAGGTGAACCTTAAAGTCCAGTCTCGAGTTGAAAACTGTATTATTATTTAATTTACTTACATTTGGCGATACTACTTCATTTCGAATACCTAACTCTAATTTGTATTTATGTTGAAATAATTTTCATGCATATGCAATTGTTAAAGGGGCTCTCAGCTGGACTTTAATAAGCTTCAACAAACGTATATTGCAAATAGCATTTGCAAAACATTCCATTCTATTTCGTTGCTGAGTCTGTGTTTCTTCATTTTTATATGCTTGAATTCCGGCCACTTGAGAGTTACGAGTATCTACTGAACCTGAGCTTGTTAGCCTGACAAGTCAATTTCATTTTCAATTTCTAAGACCAGGCACGCCAAATGCGGCCATAATTTGTCAAAACAACAAAAAGAAATACAAGAAGAAAAAAACAAGAAAGGACGACTATCTTGGGCAAGCCGAAGATTGCATGCCCTTGTTATCATTAAAAATGCCTAGTATTATAATATAATATAATATATAGTAGTACGACACTGATCATTTTTTAATTGGAGTAAGTTTGGCCAGGATATGATGGGGGAAAAAAAAGGAATAGCACGAGCGCATCTTTCAACCGATACTGAAGGTATTATGATATGCTAGCTAAAGGATATTCAATGAGTGATTCAATGCAGTCGGCTCGGTTTTATGTTAATTCCCTGACACTGCTGATGGTAATTAAAAATACACATACTTTATGTGATCGACGAAGACGTCTCTCGTCTCCTTTGATGCGTCACATACTTCACCACAAAATTATAATATCCTCTACATGGTTATATATAATAAAGCACCTTGCTCACTCCACCCTTCCTCGTTGCTGGGACTCGGTCGCAGCACAAGCGAGCGACGCGTTGATGGGCACTAAATAAATTGTACCAGAGCAGGGCTTTAGTTACTGTCCCTGTTTCTCCTTGCCTTTCTGCTCGCCCACACTCGGAAAAATAATCAGGCTGAAATTTGGAAAAATGTTTATTTTCCAAAATGACAGCTTGTGTCTTTCTAACAACCAGAAGATTTCATTTTATCACAATGTAGATTTTTCTCAATTCTGGATATACAATTTCTGATTTATAATTTTGCTGTGACATATACAATTCTTAATTTGGTAAGAATGATTTTGCATTTCTACTTACTGCTGCTAAGAGAAATAATTTGAGATATTTGGAAACACACTCTTTTTTTTTTAAATTTTGAATGCAATCAATTTGGTAAATTTAGCAAATCGAAAAATGTTCCATCTTTCAGGTCTCAATTTGTTTCTGAGTGTAGTTGTGTAGTCGTGGTCTTCGCAGCTGTGGCTACCACCCGTCACGCGGTCAACAACAGCAACAACAGCAACAACAAGAAAAAAGAGCATTGGCTGCATGAAGGTCCTGGAGCTGGAGCTGGATTCAATGCCGAGCACATACGCTTTTTGACTTTGAACATCCGATTGCCAAGGCATTTTGCAGGACGCGGCCAAAGCGCTGCTTTCAGCTTTTAGCGAGACGCTGCGTGTGTGTCCTCGAGCGCAAAAAATGCCAATGCTGCTGCTGCTGCTGCTGTTGATGTTGGTGGCGGTGGTGGTGGTGCTGCTGCTGCTACTGCTGCTGTTTCTGCTGTTGGTAGATTCCTACTCATCTGTCTCGTTCCAACCATTTGGCGCCCCATTGTTGTGCCACACTGCGTCGCTGTAATTTGTAGCGCGCAATGAAGCATTTCCCTTGATTTTGCGGCATCTTTACTCGCCTCGTTAGTGGCCAACAAACGACAGCAGCCATGACAACGCCAACACCAGCAACAGCAACAGCACCAGGACCAGCATGGACAAACAGTACAGTCGGACAGACGGACGGACGTACGAATAGCAGGCACGGCAGCAGCAATCTCCCTGGCAATGGCAATGGCAACTTGCGCCAAGCAACATGTCCTGATTTAATTGACAGGAACATAAATATTAGCGAATATCTTGGGCTGTCTCTAACCCATACCCAACCGCACGCTTCTATCCCACTCGCTACCTCGGAGCGTATGTGACTGGGACACACGGGTACGGCGGAATGTCGGAGCATGTCAACCGGCTGAGCAGCTCGTTAAGCTGTCGCCCCATGGAACCGACGATGGGCCACGTTTATTACGCTCCTCTTAATGCACATTTTACAACCGGGTGCTGTTATTTACTTGCCCCGCATTGTGGTACACACACCTAGTCACTCCATTCGACAACCAACCAACCAACCAGCCAACCAACCAGCCAGCCAACCAACCAGTTAGTGCAAGCAAATCAACCAAACAAATATCAAAAAGAATTTTTATCAATTGATATACGTAAAAACTATTTAAATGCATTGATTCACTTTTGAGGCTTAAATCAATGTTAATTAATTCCACTTGCGAATCATTGAAGTCTTTAATTAGTTAAACGCTTCAATTAATTGATTTATTTAACAACTTTCAACGTTTTGCAATTGATATTGATAAACTGTTTTTCAGAACGCGCCAATGCAAATAATTCACAGTGCTTTTATATCATTTAACTTGGAATAGCCATAGTAAGATACTATTATCTAAATAGAATAGATCTAGATTCTAAAACGACAAAACTATAATTTATACAGTGCTCAAATACAGCGACAAATATTTTATTAAACTATTTTGACAGATTTTGTGAAGTTCTTTATAAAATAAATTAGCAAAAAATAAGACGTGAAGCTTCTTAAATAAAGTATACATTTCTAGTTTAGTTTTTAAGCTACTTAAGAATCTCAAAGGTATTCTTGTCTTGAAAATGCATTTTTTGCTTCTTTTTCTCTAGCTGTTAAAATTTCGTGTAGAACGCCAAATTGAACCTGAGATCTTGACAAAGAAGGTGAGAAGAGACAAGCGAGAATTACTTTAAAAACTGACTGAGCCACACGATTCTTATCCATTATATGGCTTAATCTTTGCATTAAAAAAATGCTCATTCATAAAAAATAAAATTGGCGACTACTTCATGCGCCGTTTCCCCAAGTGTAATGCATCAAAAAGAATTTCACTGATCTGCAGCTAATTGATCACTTCCACTCAGTCAACGTGTAATCAGCGCTTACTTCGTATTTTATAATCAAATTGAGATCTCAATTATCTCAACAAAACCAAAGTGTCGACGCTCTAAATCGTGCAAAACCCACTCTGTTAGCCACACTTTTTGTTACGCTTCTCCCCCACGACAACCAACCCCATTCCCCCCCTCCTTTTACTATAGCTCAACACACCCACCTCATCATCATTCTCATATTTCAGCTGGTTGCGCTAATGTCCCACCTGCCATTTACGGTTCTGGCCACGCTTTTGTGTGCATGCGTAAGAGAAAGAGAGTCGATGTGTGTGTGAGTGTGTGTGTGTGTGTGTGTGTGTGTATGTGTGAGTGTGTGTGTGTGTGTGAGTGTGTGTGTGTGTGTGTGTGTATATGCGTTCCTAATGGCCGTTTTTAACGATGTGGAGTCGCCGAGGTTGCCGCTTTAAGCTGTCGTTCCACAGAGGCTTCAGCTAAATCCAACAAGAGCTGCGCACAAAAGTTGCTGCCTTGCTGCTGGATTTTGCTAATTGAACTTAAAACTCAGGCAAACTTCTAAATGAAACTAACTAAAAAGACTTTAAAAGGGTTTCTATGACAAAATAATAATAACTATTACGAGTAGTTCTGCAGTTGATAATAACTTGATTATGCAAGCAAACAGTAGCAAAAATGAAACAAAACACACACGATTCAAAGGTGAAGTTGCACTTAGTAAAGTAAATTGGCAGTATTTATTGAAAGACTTCGTTTTAACAATAATATTTTAGTGATTTATTACATGTAATTATGAGAAACAACTCAGTGTCATGGCGGTAAATAAGGAACTTATATTAGAGATTGCTCATAATATTTCGATCAGTGATTGAAAAAATTACACTGTCCCTCAAAGTTTTTTTTGTTTTGCTATTACTACTGCTATGTACTTAAACAGAGCCAGTAGCAGAAAACTGAAATGCTCTGCAATGCTCTATCATTTGCAATAACAATAATAGTAGTAGTTGCAGCAAGTTGCTATTTGCAGAACAATTGCATAGCAGCCGAACTGGACAGCTGGTGCTATTGCCATTTCTATAGCCATCTATTGATCTAGCTGCTTGCTAAGCGGTAGTAAATTCAAGCACAGATTTAGATATAAGCAAACATGTTGCAGTTCAAAATTAAATCAAGATCAAACAAACATATCACCTGCTACAACACAACTTGGACATAGCCTCTGCCTAACCACTTCCTTCCTTTTCCCTTTACATGGTAGCATGCAACAACAGCTGAAACGATGAGATCGCATAACGGCAAAAAGGTGGCCATTTAATATCGCTGTTCGATGTGCAGAGCCAAACACGTTGGGACAACTCAAGCCTCAGCGTTGACTTAACTTTCTTTGCTCATGGCAAAAGATGACCGCCCCCCGCCCCACTCCTCACCACAACTCGCATTCCCCGAACCTCCTTTGCTGGTACGCTGACCCTACTGGTCAACTGCCACGACCCCTTGTCCCTCGGCGTGCGCGTAAAAAATCACTTGGAAAAGTTGCTGTTGCTGCCGCTGCACGTTTTTCACAATCAATTCACGTAATCAAACAATTCAAGTGGCAAACACTGAAAATGCCAACGTCAACTGGAAAATTTGCGCTACTACCAACAACAACAACAACAACAACAACAATAGCATCCAAAAGAAGAACGAAAGGACGTACCACACACACACACACACACACACACACACACGCACACACACACACACACACACATACACACATACAAGGAGGAGCATGTGGCGAGCATTGAAACGTTTCGATTTATGCGCCAAAAACTATGCTTCGACAGCCGCATGAACAAGCACTAGAAAGAGCGGGAGCATATGGGGAGAGTGGAGGTGGGGTAGAGCGGGGGCAGAGCAAGGTGGCAGCTACAGTTGCAGGTGCTGCATACGACGCAATCAAAACAAGCGAAGGCAAACAAACTTTGAAATATCCGACGAACATGAAACACTCTATTTCGATTAAGCGAACAATTTCAATTTCAAGTGGCGAGCATCAAAAGAATCAATCAGAAAACTGCTATTGTTCTAAAACACTTAAAAAGTCTATTGAATAAGCAAAATTAAGACATTAAAGCTCACTGGGAACGGATGTGTGTGCCTATTTTCCATTGACTTTGATTTTCAAATGATTCATTTGTTTATCAAATGATTCAATCAGAAAACTGCAATTGGTGAAATTTTAGAGCCAATCGAATCACTTAAAAAGTCTATCGAAAATCGATAAAAGTTTGCATTCTTAAGTAAAAACATGCAAGTAAAAATAAAAGAAAATAAAGCGTTACTTTTTTTTAGTCTCTCAAAAGTTTTCTAAATCTATTTAACAGCATTTTCAGTAAAAATATGCAACTATTTTGTAGAGCATAACTGAACTAGGCCTGAGATATTGGAAGAGTGTTATAAAATTGCTGATAGAAGCAATTTCAAAGGCTAAACAAAATATGGACGCAAAACGTTCCACTTTCAATTCAATTAGTTTACAACTTTTAAGACAGGTAAAACACATCGCAAAGTTATTAAACTCTCTAAAATAAGAGAGGAGAAGAGCTCCGCCTTGGGAGTAGCCCAACACAAATACAAACACACAAACACAAACAGAAGCAACAAAAATCGTCGCCGTAGTTGCAGTCATCGTTTGCGTCGCTTTTGCCGTTTGTTGACGCTAAAAAATTCGAAACTTGTGTGGAGAGAAAAGTTGTCGCTAAAATGTGGAGAAAGTTACCGCAACAACTGGCGGATACGCCTCGAATAGCCGGAATGTTTGGTATACGGCATGCCTTGGCCTGGCTGCTTGGCTGCCTGGCTGCCTGACTGTGTGCCAGGATAGTTGCATTGTTGACCCATTTGCTGGCCCATTCCCGGACAAGTTGATTGCGGCAATTGCAATTGGAAAACTGCCCAAGGGAGCTCGGGCCAAAACTGCAGGCAACCAGTCAAACAGACAGCCAGACAGCCCGACGGCCAGGCGGCCAGACAAACGAGACAGACAAGACAGTCCGATAGAGATTTAGACAGCTTGTGCACAAAAACGGTACTTACATGACATTAACCAAAATAGCCAGGCCCGATGTGATCAGCATGATCTCTGCATTCACTTCAAAATCTCCACTAATGAGTCGTCCAATTGCCAGCCAAACCAGTATGCCAGTGATGACCCAGATCATAAATACGGAGGCCATTGCACCAATCACTTCCGCACGATACCAGCCAAAGGACATTCTGTCAAAGATAGCAAACGAGTTGATTTAAAACTTGGAAATAAGTTCATGTGAAAAGTTTGTGATTGTGTCAAAGATAGATGAATAGATGGGAGTAGGGAGAATTAATTTAATAGTGTAGTAATGCAATTTTTAGTTACAGTTTATCATAAATTATAACTTGTATTTTCTGGGCACTTTGAGAATATTCGAATTAGCATTTAATTTCCAAAAAATTGTTCTAATTTTAAATATCATTTTATACTAACACAAAATATCAACATATACAAAAGTGCTTGAAAAATTCGATATATATATATATATATACATATATGTATAATACAACTAACTTTCCCGTAAATAAAAATATAAATATATGCATGAAAATCATAACATTAAATCAAATGATAATGCAATTTCCATAAACATACCCGTCGCCGGCTCGAGGGGAAGCTAGTGGTGAAGGGGGAGGGGAGGGGGGCGAAAGGGCGGCATAAAATTAACATAAGTTGATAAATGCGCCCCAAAAATTTGTCAAATGCCATTTTAATTTGAGTGTCTCGGGTTTTTAGGGGTGCGCCGTGTGTCCAGCTAGGCTAGGGTGCCGGCAGGCAGGAGGAGCAAGGACACACAATAGGGGGTTATGAGTTCGGGTTGGGCTGGACTGGACTGGAGTGGAGTGGAGTGGAGCAAAGTGGCGTGGGTTGCTGTTGTCTAATGTAATGAGCGCATTGCATGTACGGCGTGTTATTTTGTGTTTTTCTGGTGGGTTCAAAGTCAACACCTGGAGGGGATGGGGAGGGACCGACGCTGGTTCAATTAAAGCGCGGTTCGCAAGGGGCGCCACTCTCGTTATAAAATTGAAATAATGACAAACGCCAACAATTTTGCCAGCCTGCCAACTAAAGCCACCGCCCGCCCTGCCGCTTCCCCGTCTCGTCTCTGTGTGTGCGGCGGCGGGCAGGCTGCCAGCCTAAATAATGCGACACACCGGCAGCCAACAATGTACAACAAAAATGGCGAGCAACGAATGTCTCGCCATAATAATACAATTTAATTTCCAGCAAACATCCGTCGACCCCTGCCACTCTCCCGCACACCCCTTGCCATCAGCAGATTGTGCCAATGTGTATGGCTTGCTATATATTTGTCTATATATAACATATATATATATATATATATATATATATGTACATATATATATGTATATGCATTGCAACTGCAAGTGCAGCCATTTGCTTAATGACCGCCTGCCGACTCCCTGGTGTCGGATTCTCAACGCAAACTGGCTGCTGGGAGCGTTGCCAGCGAACTTTCCACCTTATTCGCTGGCACACTGGTCTGGATACTGGCCAAATTGAACATGAAATGGCCCAAAGAAAGAAAAACACACAACTGCACACGTCCCACATTAGCAGTTCATTTGATTGCATTTCACTTCCAAAAGGAAACCAACTCAATAACAACGAACAGTTTTCAAGGTCGCTGATCATAAAGGAATAAATTAATTATCTCCGTAAAGTTTATTTTAGAAAAAATGCATATTTATTTATTATGAAAATTGCTCTCTTAGCTGCTACATCAAAGTTTAGCTGTCGTCTGCCTTCGTCAACTAACAAATAAGGAATCTCAAGTTTCAATCGCCCTCCCAAGTTTGATAAATAATATAAATGATCAAAATACCCAAAGTGTTGGTCTTTGTGAAATCTTAGATCACCAATGTTTAACAATAATTTGGCAAAAGGGTCATATTAGGGATCTGCACACCTATACAAAAACATTCTGCAAATTAGACTTGGAATTATTTGTAGATCTTTACTTTTCCTTATGCAATTTTTAAAGAAAATTTGTATTACTTTTCCTTATATCTTCTTTAATAAGTGATTCTTTGATTAATTATCAGGAGCAACTCATGTTTACTTAGTAACCAACAAACTTATTTAGGGAATACTGTTTATATTAATATTAGTATTATTATTATTATTATTATTATTATTATTATTATTATTATTATTATTATTATTATTATTAGTATTATTATTATTATTATTATTATTATTATTATTATTATTATTATTATTATTATTATTATTATTATTATTATTATTATTATTATTAGTATTATTATTATTATTATTATTATTATTATTATTATTATTATTATTATTATTATTATTATTATTATTATTATTATTATTATTATTATTATTTCTTGCGTGAGCTTGCTAATTTTTAGATCTTGAGTTCAACTAATTGCGCACCAATGTGCATTGTTTTGTGTTCGGCGTTGCTGCATTTGCTTTTGCAATTGTGCAAATGTGTTTTGTTTTGATAAATTAGGCTTGTCAACTTGGCAACGGCAATGGCAACTGCAAGGCTCTGAACCGCACCAAGAGCAGGCAGGCAGGCAGGCAGGAGCTGGGTGCTGCAGGAACACCGCACCAGGCTGAGGCTTTTAACCAGCCGCTTCACTTGCAGCAGGAGCAGAAGCAACAGCAACAGCAGCAACAGCAGCAGCAGCAGCAGCAGCAGTAACAACAAAGTCTGAGGCAACGGCAGAAAATTTACAAAATTACCATGCAACACGCTTGAAATTGCAAAAGTTTTTCATTATTCACTTTGTGGCTGCAGTCGAGTCGAGTCGTCGAGTGAGTGAGATTTTTGCATGAATGAGCAGAACGTGCCGGGCGACGTAGCTCACCAGCCACCAACAAGAGAACGAGCAACCATAACCAGTACCAGAACAAGAATGAAAATGCCAGAACGGGAACGAGAACGAGAATAACTACGAACACGAGCATGAGAACAAGATGGATGCAAAGCACCCACTTCATAGTTTTGCTTTAGGAGCCAGTGGAGGCAGGTGGTGGAGGGTGGAGTGAGGAGTGAGCCATACGCAGTTCCCATAGACCAATTGAAAAATGTGCAATGGCCAAATGTATGCAGCAAAAGCAGCAAAATTACAAACAGCAATAGCAACTGCAGTTACAGCACCAGCAGCAGGCAGTGAAAATTTGGAAACAGGCTTTGCGCCTAATTAGACCAAGGCGAACAGGGACCTGGGAGCTGCAACCCAGACGTAGTCAGCCAAGCGGCAGAAATGATGCCAAAAGAAAAGGAATAAGAAAAAAATACTTGGCAAAAGATCCTGTCTTACTGGAATACTCCTCTCTAAAGACTCGTGAAATGCTCTAGCTATATAACCCATTACGGTTGTTCAGAAGAACAAAAGAAACTAACAATCTGATAATTTAAGATATATGAAATACATAATTTAAAATATGAAACAAATTTGACAATTTAGAAAATGGTATGAAAATTACAAAGTTTGCAATATTTTTAGAGAAATTTCACGGAATTTAATGTGAGTCCTTATTACAAAAATAACTTTTACCTACAATTTTTACCCAAAAATATTTTTTTGAAATTCAAACTCAGTTTACAAATGTTGTAAACAATACTTTCTTAAGAGACTAACAGTTTGAATAAAAAATAATGTTATAAAAAGATGATTCCAATGCGGAAGTTTGAATGCAGTATGGTGCTTATAGGTATAATTTACCCTTATTTTTGATTATGTAACTTTTACTAAATAACATATTAAAATTCTATTTTCATTCGTTTCTTACTGTCATATTATATTTACGCACAACTCACAATTTCTTTGAATTGAAAGTTTCGCAAAAGCGAAATGCTTGAATAATTCTAGCAATTACGGTCTGAGTAATATTCGGTGAAATGTTAAAAAAAAAAAATTCTTAAATATTTATTTGTTGCCATTTACACAAAGAACTCTCTGAAGGACTGCAGCACAGACAACTTCATGAAAAATAAGCATTTGACTGCTCTCTTTGGTAGTTCATTCAAAAATTGTTTAACTGCTGGGTGCAGTTCGAGTTCCGCATGGGAGAACAGACCAAATTTGAGCGTCGTGTCAAAAAGTAGTTGGGAAAGCGCGCAAAAGAAAAAAAAATAAAAATAGGAGAAAAGTTTACGGTTTTATTGATTTCCCCTCGGTTGTCAAAAGGCGAGGACGAGTTACTGTCTGCCTTATGCAGTTTACGGCAAGTGGTTGGGTGGCGCAGACTTACCGTTGCGTGGATGGACGTCCGGCAATCCAGATGGCAAACAGTGAGATCATAAAACTGGCGAAATCGGTGAGTAAGTGTGCAGCGTCTGTTGCAATGGCCAAGCTGTTCGATAAAACGCCACCTGTGGGACAGAAGGGACAGAGTCAGTGTGTGTGTGTGTGTATTTGTGTGTATGAGTGTAAAGTGTAAATAAATGCGCAAAATAAAAAAAAAAATAAAAGAAAAGAGGAAAAAAATTAACTTGCAATCTGTGGAAATGGGGTGGCAGAAAGACGTTGACAACCCCCCCTCAACCCTTTAATACTCTTCCAGTTTCGACCGACTGCCGCCATCATCAAATGGTTAGCAAAACAGCGAAAGGGAGTTGCCGCATTCAAACAGTCAACAATTTCGATTTAAGGGCAAAGCAAAAGGACCAGGGAAAATACACAGAGAGATAGAGGGAGAAATAAAAACAGAGAGACAGAGAGAGAGAGAGAGAGAGGGCAGAGGGAGAGCCTAGAGGTAGAGGTGGCCAACGGCACCGATGGCACATTGTAGGTAATTGCAAAACGATTAACAGCAAAAGCCCAAGACTATGGCGGAGTGGAAGGACTAAGGACAGTTTCGCATTTGCAGCGCTTGAAAATTAAATGTTTATTGTATAGCAGCCCACTCCAGTCCACACCCCCCCACCCCCCACCTGGGCGTGTTGGGCACAGACAGACAGTAAGCTCTTCCGGTCGCCATATTGTTGCACTTCCGGTGCTCAGTTTTTAATCGTCTCGTCGTCCTTCTTATTTAATTTCTTTTTTTCTCCTTTTTGCCTGCAGCTGCTTTGTTTGACAGACATTTTTTTATCGAAGCTTCTGCTTTACGTTGAGTTCTCTCTCTCTCAGGTGACCGAAATTAGTTGGGGGAATTCGAAGCAAACAGCAGCAGAAAAATCAAAGTAAAATGCTAAAATGTAAAGCAAAAAGCAGCAAAACAGCAACAGTGGACAAAAAATAAAGAAAGTAAGGCTGACTGCCTGCCTGCCTGCTCCCGTATACAACTTACCCACAATTTCGGCAATCATGAAAACCAAACACAAAACGCTGGCAATGATCAGCTTGCGACGCGCCTTTATGTCCACGCCCTCGCTGCGAGCACGGTGACAATGGTCCCGAACTGCAAATAAACCAAAATTATAATTAATTATTTAATTAATTATAATAATAATGATAATTGCTTCAACAAGGAACAGGATAAATAGTGATGCAATAGCGAACAAGACTTTTCTATGGGAAAATGAAAGAAAATTGTGGAAAAAATATAAACAGTAATTTTTATTTTAGTCAGCAACTATAAAGTAAAAACATATTTTAGATAAATAAGACAACTTAAAAATTACTTTAATATGTCAGGATTAGTAGTGATACAATTGCGACTAGAACTAAACTAAAACTGTAATCTAAATTTTTAAAGTTATTTATAGCACTAAATTTGAGTAGAAACTATAAAACAATAACATATAAGGATAGCCAAATAACCAGAATATTTTCTGATTTCAGGACGATATTCAATTTAGTGCGATTCACTCAATTATAGAACAATTTTTTTCCGAGTGTAGATAAAAAGTTTGAATGGCTATCATGAGCAAAACCTTGACGATATACAATTGTTCTGATAATCAGCTTGTGTTGTATTTTGCAATTTAAATAATACACTCTCCTCACAGAATGCAAAAAATACAAACTCTGCTCAAATTCTACTTAAAAACAGAAGCAAAGCATTTAGCATATCACTTAAAAATTGGGCACTTCCTGGAAAATGCTAGTGATGACAATTTTACAATTGTATTTCTTGCAATTGCATTTTTTTTTTATTTCTTTTTTTTTTTTCTCTTTGCTTACTTTCTCCGTAGGAATGTTAAAAATATATAAACTGGACCATGCGGCGTATGCGATGCAACATTTTGACCCCAGGGACGCTGCATGCAATACTCGTAGCAGCACTCTCTATCTCTCTCCCTCTCCCTCTCTCTCTCTCTCTATTACCATCTGCCTCTCCCTTACTGCTGCTGTTCGCATTCTTTCTGTGTTTTGCATCCTGCTCGCTTGCCATCTGTTATGCCGTTTACATATTTACAAAACAGGCATTTAAATTTATTTAACATGGTACGTGAATAATGACCACCGACGCTGTTTGCCTTGGTTCCCATGCTCCCCCCCTCCCTTTCCCCCTCCCTCTTTTCTCCCACCCATTACCCATCCGCCGCGCAGTCCCTGTCCACGACACACACACACACACACACACACATGAGAGAACTTGGACCTGGCTGCTGGTCCTGGGTAACCGGTTTTGGTGTCAGTGACAGGCTCGCTCCGCTTTCTCGTTTGGCTAGGAGCAGTCTATTAAATACTTTATTGCATTTGTCGCAGCCGTATTTCATGCTTTGTCATTTCCGCTGCATATTCTTTTTGAACACCCCCCACCCCTCCCTCGCCTTCAAACCAAACACTGCCTCCCCCCAAACCCTACAGACTGCCCCTTCCTGTTGCGCAGTTTTTCTTTGTTCATTCCCCACACACACACACACACACACACTCGCACACACACACACAGAGAGAGAATGTGCATATGGTTCGCTTGTAGTTTGCTCGTTTGCGCGGTTTCTTCATTTGAATTCAGCACAAGGACATCACCTTGCTTTGCTCCTCCTCCTCCTGCTCCTGTTCCCCCTGCATCTCTTGTTCTGTCGCAATCCTTGCCAGAGTCTTCGAAAAACTCCTACTGCACAATGTGCAGTAACAATGCCAGCAGCGAAATTAAATTCCAGTGCATAACCAAGGCTGGGGCCAGCTGCACAGGTACGAATTCCCAATGCCACACGAACATTTCACCTATTAGACCCGCACAAACACAACACACACACCCACACACACACACACACACACACACACCCACACACAGTCTGCTGCTTCAGCTGGCAGCTGCTTTCTTTTGTAATGCTTCTTTCGTCATCGTCATCGTTGCATAAAATTCATCATACTTGCAATTTAAACAACTCCGATTCATCTGAATCTTTAATTGGTTCACCTTGGTCCTGCTGCTGCTCCCCCTGTTTGCCATCTCCAGATGTGCAAATGTGGCATGCCACCCGGAAGACATCGGTTGCCGTTCATTGAAGTCCCTCGAACGCCAACCATGCACACTTTCTATAAATTATTTATTGGCCGAAGACACCTTACAAATTGCGTGTAATTATATACAAACACATATATTGGAAGAGTCCGTCGCAATTGTTGACTGGACTTTAAGCAATGCTATGACAATTATTACAGGAATTGTCCAATAGCAGCTATATAATAATCAATTAAACATAGAAAGCAAAACTAGTTTTAAAATGTTATTTGGAATCATGAGAATCATCATTGCATGGAACGGTGACCTCTCAAGCCTTTAGCTGATATTTAATAATCAATTCTAATTAAAAAGCAGCATATTATTTAAATTATTATTTGAAATCTTGAGAATAGTAAAATAGATTCAGGGGATCAGCTTATAAGACTTTTTATACAAGACTTTGCACTTCTTTGAATTGTGATATATCTTATATATATACATATACATATATCTTTAAAGTACAAAATAGTACAATTAAGTATTTGATTAACTAATTGCTTGCAACCGATTTTACAGGGTGTTCACTTCCTTAGCTAGGAGAGCTGGAATAAATCCATGCCAGACCACAAGCCAAGTGTGTAGTGTCTGATACCCATCCATTTTTACAGGGTATTCAGCGTATCTTGGCACGTGGTACCTTCACACGTCCTTGGCTCAGTGAGCTTGAGCAAATCCATGGCACACAGTCCAAGCATAGCCAGCAAAATCAACAACAACAGATGAAATACAATTGATAACTATTGTCGTTGATATTATTGCCAGATAGCGATTCGCGAGATGGTCGCAGCTGGAACGCGTTGCAGGGGCAGCTAGTTAGTCGCGTTAACAGTTTAGCGACATGCTTGGCTCATTACTGTTGTTAGCTGATTAGTCGATAGCCGAGTGTCGTCTGCTGTGCAGTTGATGATATTGGCCGGGAGGCCGCGGCTGGTGTTGGCAGCAACTCCGTCTAGACGGTGATGTAAATGTCATTTAAGGTCGTTCGCCTGCCAATAAATCCAATCAGGCGCCAAACGAAACGGCGCTTTCACGGACATGCCGCATGCCGCATGCAGCATGCAGCATGTTTACTTATCGAAGAGGAAATTAAACTCTCGAGTTGATCGAAACTGGGAGCTGGAAGCTATTTATGGCTTGCGCTGACCATTTTCGCATATAGAAAAATGAGGCGTTCATTTATTTGGCAGCGTTGTCACACGTAACTTATGAGCCAGTTCTTGGCAATTTATGGCATGTGGCAATAGTCAAGCAGCGGTCCAAACATAAATTTTGATTACAGCCAAGCTGCCACATCTGCTTCTGCTGTTGCAACCAATTTGCGACCAAGTTGAAAACCATCAACTGATTGATGACAAGACGTTCGTGGATTTTGTGGCCAATTCGAACATTTTTCTGCTGACTTATTTTGGTTCGTGTACGATTTTTCACATAATATTGTAGATAAATATGAATCTCAAAATGTATCACGAATGTTAGCAGCAAAATTTAGATTGATATTTAAATTAAATTGCGTTAAAAACTAACTAAAATCGTGATTATTTTATAGTGACTAGCACGACGCTAACTTATAAGTCCTCATTCTTAATTTGACACGCGCCCATCTCTAGGCTCTTTCCATATTGGAGTAGGTAGTGGCGAGGGGGTGGATGGGGGGTGTAAGATACACTTTCTCACCGTAAACAGCAGGCAGATGGACCTTCTCCAGACGAGGCGGTGACTTTGACATCTTCATCGTTTTTGTTTTCGTCGTCGTCGTCTGTCGATAAACACGGCAGTCGTCATTCATTTCCATTTCCGTGCCGTCTGCCAATTAGCGCGCTTTCCGGGTAATAACACACAAATTGCACAAGCAAAATATTTTCGATTTCCAAACTTAAACTGAGCAATCACAATGTACAACAACAACAGCAACAATAATAATAATAAGCTTGACGAAAAATGCTGTGAAAACTAATTTTGCGCCGTTACTTGTTTGTTTCTTTTTCTTTGTATGTTTGCTTTTTGCTGCAAAATGCCGTTGCCTGCTGCGTTTACTTCATAATATATGAATACCGGCAAATCGCTGGGCGCTGATTGAAATCGACACGAAAAGTGCCCCTCTACCCCTCCTTCTGTATCGTTATTTGCATATAAACTAACCTTCGACTTCAACGTTGTTGGATCGGCCGTGTAAACAGAAAATCTGCGAAGGTGTTGGTGTTGGCATATTGTTGTTGTTGCCATTGCCGCCTCCCTCCACAGACCGCTGATGCAGCGTTGGTGTTGTCCCGTAATTATTACTGCGCCTGTAAATGTCAGAGTGAGTGAAATGGTTATATGCTGTATATTAATCGAATGATCAAGTATCGATACTGCAATGCTCTTGATTGTATTTTGTTTTTTTTTTTTGCTGCAGATGGCGCCAGGATAAAAAGCACCAAAGGGAATTAAGCCGCTTGATGGCTGCCAAGTGCGGTGTTTAACTTTAATACAATGTAAGCGCAAGCCCCTCCCCCCTCTCCCAAGCACTGTAAACGAATGCACGTAATGAGCAGAGGGAATAAAAAAAAGGAAGCACATGAAAAGGGTTTTTTTTTTGTTTTTTTTTTGATAGGTGCTAAAGCGAAAAACTGTAACGAAAAATTCAATTTGAAGTTTTGTTACTTAAACCAAACTATGGCGACTACTTAATGCCACTCCCCCTCCCTTCGCCTACCATCATCAGGGCACGACAATAGCGCGCACACGCACACACACATACATATATGTGTGTACGTGTGCGTGTGTGTGCGCTTCTATTTGATGTGCCCGTTGATAAGTTTGCTGTATATGTGAGTGGATAGGGACGGATGGGGAGAGGAGTTGGTAATTTTTACTACGGAAAGTGCAAATGGCGCTAAACTACTTGCTCTGCAAGTTTGCAACGCAATTGTAGCAACAGAAAGGAACAAAAAATAGAGAGAAGCTAGCAAAAGAAAAAAAAAGAAGGAAAAAAGAAAGACTGCGTAGCCACTTGCACTTTAAGCTCTCCCCTTCTTGCCGTCCCATTCTCGTGCACACCTGCAGCGGCGACAGTTGTCGCTGATCCCACGCTCTTTGGCAGCAGTCTGTCCCTTTCACGCCTATTTAACAAATCAGTAGCTCATTTGGCGACTTGCCGACGCCTTATGTTAATTTATCCAAGAATTATTTTTTTGTTAGTCTTAAGAATTTGCACAAATTTACGACTCGTTTTGCATCCTTTTTATCCCTCATTTTAACTTACGTCACAATTGGCGTGTCCTCATTTCTATTCATATTTAAAGACAAACAACAAAAAAATCAACAATTAACACGAAACTTGAACTGCAACTTGACAAGGGAAGATCTAAGAATAAACTGTGAATTCATTGCTTGTGGATGATGATCCATATCAGCAGAGGCTGCGATAAAAATCAAAGCAAACAGCAGATAACTGACAAGGCTTACAAACGAAAAGAACAAAAAACTGTACATTTGTGCATACACAAAGAGAGTCGTGTGCACACACACACATATACACTTATGCAGTAGCGAAGAAACGTGAGAATTAGAGAACGAGATAGGGATAGGGGGTAGTGAAGCACACGGGCTGCTTTTTAATTTTCTTCAATGGTAACGTCTGCTTTGCCTGCAAAACGGGCATTGTTTACGTTAGCGCAGTGCTGATAAGATGAAAGTGTGTTGAAAACTTGCGCCGAGTGTCAAGCAGTGCAGTTGTTGAACAGCTTGCTAGCGTTGCCAGATAGCTGTAAAGAGAAGAGGCTGGTTTCGATAGTTTCTAGCAATTTAAAAACGATTTAAGTCCAACAAATCTATAATAGTAATTTCTCTTTAACAAAGTTCTCGGAACAATTAAGATGCACAAAGAGCACAGCGGCAGCCAAGCGTGCCTGCAATTCCTGTTGACTAAAGTCGTGAGCCCACTCGACGCGTCCCCAGAACTTCAGCTGATATTCCTCTTCGAGGCGCGATAAGGCAACTGCTCTCTCAACCGATAACATTTGTTCAATAACGGCACACGCGAGCACAATCGATTTCAGTGTGTCCACAGCAAAGACGAAGCCTAACAAAAAAAGGACACTGATTACATATGCCATTTAAGAGGGATAAACTGTTACCATGCAGCGTTTCGAGGTTGTACGATTGAAAATGTTTAGCAATTTTCATTTTATCGTCTGCGGTGACCTGAGGCGGTGTTATGTTATTTGTCTTCTGCAGGTTGGTCTCGAAACGCTGATTGAACCAGTCAATCACTGGATCCCACTCGTTGCACTGCAACTCCTGCAGATCCTTCTCGTCCTATAATTTAAAATAGCGATTAGAAAAAAGTATCGATTACTTAATTTTACTTGCTTTACTCACATCGTACTGGAAGAGCACTGTATCAGTCGCAGCAAAATTCAGCAGATAGTTGACGATATCAGTTTTGGTCAGTTTATTGGGATTGTCGATGGCCGTGAAGCATAAAGCCGAAATATGCATGCGAGAGCGCTCAATGTGATCCTTTTGGCTGTCGAATTCGGTGGCAACTGCAATTGCCAGTGGCTCACTTTTAACTGTAAACAACGTTCCATTTGGCGTTTTCAGTTTGCGATGATCCAGTGTCACCTCATAGCCCACATCCGTGCAGAGTACGTTGGTCGTTTTATAGAAACGCTTCGGCGGTGCGGCTAAAAAGTATCGATACATTACATTCATGGACTTATTGCCGGTTGTTATGAAATCTGCCTATTTTTCTTCAGCTTACCATATTGACGCACTGCAGTCAGTGTTGGTTTGTGCCATTTGATGGTGCGGCTGCTTATTCGCAGCATGCGAATTGTATTTGTTATTATCCCAGTACTCATTTTAATATATAACTCTGCAAGCTAAACAATGTGTTGAACTCAATGCGTTGAAAACGCTTCGCAGAGTGACCGTATTTCAAACACACATAAATACCAAACGAGGTTGCTTATAGAGAAGATAATTGATTATATTAGAGTTGAGGGCGTGAATTATGAATGTAATAAGAAAATTGAACAATTAATTTATCAAATATTACTAAAACTTTTTTATTGCTTCGTAAATAGATGTAAAAATAATTAAATATAAGAAAATATATTTTAGTTTAAATAATAACCACTTGCCAATTTCAAAACAGAAGATTTTAAATCAGAAGGATCTGGTTTAATTAAAATTAAAATATAAATCTCATGTAATCTATTCGTAAGCACTTTAATAACTATTTTGTGTATAATTAATCAAGGAACGTAAAATAAAAAAAAATATTCAGATCAAGTTTTCATTGGAAGCAGCTCGAAAATTAATCTTAGTCATTTCAATTTCCATAAAAATATCTTAAGATACGCGCAGAGTTTAAAAAGTAATTATTTAAATTTGCGATGACTTTTGAAACAATGAAATATAAGAAAATATATTGTAAATTAAGTAATAACCCTTTGCCAATTTGAAAACAGAAGATTTTAAATCAAAAGGATCTAAAAAATATTTCGTAATATTTGGTTTAATTATAAATAAAATATTAATCTCTTTCTAACTGATTTTTAAAAAAAAAAAGAGCGCTGGAGATCATAAAGTGTTCATTGGAATCAGCTCCAAAATAAAGCTCGGATTCATTTCTATTTCCATTTCCATAAATGGAGAAATTGCTAATTTAAACTATGATTAAAAATTAATCTAAAGACTTTTTCACTTGACGAGATGTGCATCCAAATAGTTGAGCAGGACCTCCTGCTGGTGCAGCCAGATGTCGAAGTTCTGCTCTAGCTGCTGGTACTGGCGCTCCTTCAGCTCCAGATCGGCCAGATCCGTGTCCCGCTGCTCCGCGAGCAGTTCGTTCTCCTTCTGCAGCTGCTCGATCTGAGCAATCGTTATGCTTCCCGATCGCGGCATAATCATGCGTCGCCGCGTCCGTCGCGAATAGCACGCCGGATTCGAGTCCAGGCCGGTGGCCAGCGACTGCTCCGAGGCTGACATCGGCAGCAGATTTGGCTCCTGCTTGATGCGATTCGCTGACGTCAACGGGAAGCGTTTCTCCTCGGGCAGTGTTGGAATTGTATCCAGTTCCTGTTCCACTCCCGTCTTGATGTGGGCGTAGTGGAAGGGCAGTGGCTGTTGCTCTTGCTGCTTCCCATCGATGAAGGGACAACCATTCGGATCCTGTTCGAATTTGATGGTTTTGCAATCATGTCGACTGAAGCGGGGCAAGTTGGTCAGCTCCTGGCGCACCTTCGCCTCCAGCTGCTCGATGCGTTTCAGTTCTGTTTGGGCAACGTTTGGGGGCGTGGCGTCCGTTCTACCCGTCTGAAATAGGCAGTCTATGAGCGGAAAGAGACGCCATTCGGATTTGTACTGCGGATCGCTTTCAAGGCGACTGCGCTCCAATCTGAAACAACTCCATTGGATTCATTTGAGTGCTATTTAGTGTGTGTGTTTTACTCACAGGTATTTGTTGCGATAGCTGCTGATGCGACGCCGCACCTCCTGCTTGTTAAGCCGGATGCGATGTTGCTGCAATCCGAAGGCAATTTCTCGAAATATGGACAAATTCTCCGTGTAGGAAGTTATTTCATGCAGATGCTCGCGCCATACTTTGACGATGGTCGCCTCCTCGTAGGAGGTGTAGTAGCGCAGACGCATGTGTTTGGGACCTCGTCTCACCTTCGAGTCGTTCTCCGGATCGCTCATTTTGGCCAAGTTGCGATTTAATTCACAATACAAAAATAGTGAATAAATCTTCTAATAGAGATGGAAATTGACTGTGAAACGCCAGAGATGACAATATTTTATATCGATAGCAATCGAATAGGTCTTAGCCGATATTTTATATAGCGATTGATTTTACTCGTGTAATGATCGAGTATATGTATATATGATAATGGCCGATATTGTAAGCAACTACATTAAATAAAAATTATTTTATTTAAATATAGTTCACAATATGTTTAATGTTTTTAATACCATAGTTGAGGAATGAATGAATAGAATTTGCCTAAATTCGTTTCACATAAATGGATTCAAATATATTATTATTTATTATTAGTATCAAATCTTACTAGTTATTTTTGCTTAGTTGTATAGAATATTTATTATTTTTACACTTAGTTAAGGGCTGAAGGAATAGAATTTTGCTAAAGGTACTAATTTTAAATTTAATCAAATGCTTTCTCTATCATATGTATCTATTTTGTACACACCTTTTTTAATATTTTGCTCAATTTGTCTACATTTCTTAATTAGTATTTTTGTGTATTTCATTGCTTGCACGCCAATGGTCACACTGTTCTGGGTACAAGCATTGTTGTGGATGGGCAATTTTAGCAGTGTACAAACAATTTCGATGTTTACAAGCAAAACCGGCTGGATTTTAATTTTAATGAGCAGCAGTCGAGTAACAATTAATGCCAATATTATTGTGTACATTTCTGCATTTATTCCCTAAGTGAGGGAAGTAACTCAAGAATAAGTCAAGTTGAAAAAAAGACTGCAATCGAATTGCAATTATCGCTTTCGTTGCCTAATCGATACTCGCAGCCATCCCTAATTGTTGATTTTCTTAGCGAAAAACTGAAGCTTCTGTTGAATAAATACAGCAAACTGTTCTATAAGCGAGCTGGAGTGATGTACATAACGGCCAAGTGAATAACGCTTCGAGACAATAAACCAAGGCGCGCATCGTTCGCATGGACTACGATAACTTGTCGCTGAATCTTGCTGTCGGAGCTGGAGGAGGAGGAGGCACTGCGACCGGCGCAGGAGTAAATAATAAGAAACCAGAAGCCAGCGAAGTAGATGGGAATATGTGCGGCAGCCAGGAGCTGTTGGAGGTGAAGGCCAAGGAGAAGGCGCGACGCTATTGGACGCCCAGCGAGGAGGAGCGTCTCTATGAGATTTGGGGCAGGGAGAACTGGCGTCTCACACGCAACGGCAAGAATACCATCTTCTTTGGCCAGTGGTCCGAGGAGTTGCGCGAACGTTACGCCGTCGACGTCAAACCCGAGGAGATACAAATGAAGGTGAATCAGACGAGGGCCAAATTTCGGTAAGTTGCTGATGGAAATTGCTGGCGATGAAGCGTAAATTTGTATTTGGTTTATCCTTGTAGGAGTGTGAAGAAACAGCTGCAGAGTGATCCGTCGAGTTATCCGATGCGCTGGAAGAAATATGATATTGTTAATCGGATTTTAAAGAACATACACAGGCCGAAGAATGCGGAACCGTTGCCACCCGATGTGCTGCTCAACAATCGGGATGTGTCGCCACCACGCGAGGAGGAGCAACATCAGCAACAGCAGCAGCAACAGCAACAACAGTCGCAGCAGCAGCAACAGTCTCAACAACAACCGGGTCAGCAATCGGTGCTCAATTTGACAACGGAGTCGGTGGGCAATAATTACTACAACAGCAACAATAGCAGCAACAGCAACAACAGCAGCAGCCACAACAACAACAATAACAGTAATAATAATAATAATAGTAGCAATAGCAACAACAACAACAACAACAACAACAACAATAATAGTAGCAGCATGAGCTTCAATACGGAATTGTTTACGGATCAGTATGACGATATCAAGCAGGAATACGATGATGAGGATTATCGCTCGTTGCCATTTCAGGAGCAGATGCAACAGTATTCACCAGCAGAGCCCAGCCAACTGCTTGAGCTGCAAACACCACAGCAACTGCAACAGCAGCAACAGCAACAGCAGCAGCAACAATTTCAGCCTGGCTACGAGCAGAGCTATGCTGCTGGCAGTGGACACTACAACAATAACAGCAACAATAACAACAGCAGCAACAGCAGCAGCAGCAACAATATTGCCTCCACGTCGTCGTCCATCAATCATCAGGCCATTACAGCCGTGGCATACATCAACAGCACCAACAACACAATCAGTGTTGCCACCAATAACAGCAATGGTGCTGCGAACATGCAACCGCCCTCGGTTGTTGCCACCAGCAGCAGCAGCAACAGCAACAGTTGCAATGCTCTGGCACCAACACCCACGCCACGGAAACGTGGGCGACCCTTTGGTTCGAGTAATCCGCCGGCTGCTGACTCCTTGGAGTCGCTCTACTTGGAGGAGGTGCGTCGCAAGAATCAACTGATGGCGGAACAAACGAAAATCTCGCGACAGCGCCTCGAGCTCGAGGAGCGCAAGGTGGAGCTGCTGCAGACTTTCTTTCCCAAGTACTTGGAGCAGCAGGCGCACATCCTGGCGCGTGTCATGCAATTGCCATCCCTGCAACAACAACAACAACAACCGCCTCCACCGGCACAGTAAAATCACCTTTCAATTCACGTGCATACATTAATAAATATATATCCCGACTCCCGAGTAGCGTTCTATGTTTACCACTTAAACTAGACTTTAAGACTTAAAAAAATAATAATTATTGTAATATTGTAAGCATAAGCATCATTCGACGAAATGATTTGATTTGATGTTGTCCGCATTGCTAACATGTCCTCACCATATATATATATATATATATATATATATATATATGTTTCACCCATAGTATCATCTTACGAACGAACTCTGTTTATAACACTAAGCATAATTCTAAATAAAGATTGTAAAATTGACTGCTAATTGCTGATTAACTAAAATCTAAGAAATTGCTAAAGAAAACTATTCCGATTGAATTCTTAAAGTATTCTCAAAGAATTAGACTTTGTTCATATTTAGGCCTTTTATATTTATTTATTCTTTTATATGCAAACTTAACGGTTTTCAATTCAATCAAACACTTTAAATGCAATGAGCTTAAATCGGTTTAAGGTTAGCATTAACTACGAATAGGAAACATTTGTTTCGCATAAACGTATAAGAAGGTATTTATTAACTGGTGATTTTAATTGGCAAATAATAAGAAAAAGCAACGTTTCATTTTAAATTAGTTGAGCATAAGCTGGTATCGATAACAAGTACCGATAACACATAGAGTACACCAACACTGCCGCCCTCTGCGTAACTGTTCCATAATAATAAAGTGCGGTGCGTCGTCTCACTTGTTGATCGTGATACCCTGTAAACAAAACAGCCGAAGGGTGACACTGTTTAAATATAATGTATGAATACAATAGGTGCTATTTTTTTTAGCATTGTCTGCACCAACATTGCAGAGACGACCATACTGTGCAGCATTTTATAAGTAAGAAATTCTCATTCAAAATGTTCATTTATATACAGGGTGTTTTAGAGTCGTCTCTGCTGCTGGCGCAACCTGTTTTCAATTTTCGCCGCTAATTGCTGATTACCATTGATTTTGAATTCAGTTGAAGTTTAATTGTGCCGCCGAACGTTGGTGTTTTTAATTTTTAGCGGTGAAATCGCGAATTCTTCTCACTTTCGCATTTGCGTGTAACGAGTTTAGAATTGTTTGTATTGTTTGTATTGTTTGTGCTTGTTATTGTTGTCTTTATTGTTGCTGTTGTTATTGTGACGTGAAATGCTGCATGTCAAATTGCAATTGCTGCTGGCTTTGGTCGCGGGCCTTTGCTTCGCACACGCTGCGATCATCAAATTGCATGCGGATGATTTAAAGACACCCTGGGAATTAACCGAGGCTCTTTACGGCACCGCCGGCCTTCGTGGCTTCAACGGCACTTGGATAACAGGTGAGTAGAGTTCCTGTTGTTGTTGTTGTTGTTGTAGCACATTCTTTTGATGCCTTTGTGATTTCTTGTTGAGCTTGTTATCAACTCGTGAATTCCCCCTTGACTGTGCTTTCCCACAGAGTTCATTCTGTGTGTGTGTGTGTGTGTGTGTGTGTGTGTGTGTGTGTGTGCGTGTGTTTGTGCGTTCATGAATTCCCAGCTTGAGATTTCTTATCAAGCTACGCCGACAATGCGTGTGCTTTTGTGGCCTGAATAGCGAAAATTGCACTGAGGGTCGTTTCCCTGTTCTGCATTTGTATTGGATATATGCATATATACATATATACATACATCTGTGTATTTATGTATGTAATTCCCTAGGCAGAAGTTAATTATTTGTTGAAACATGTTTAAAATACAATTTCTTGTTCATTAATTAGAACATTTGCTAGTCTGATCTATATTATATGTATGTATATATTTTCCATAGAAGAATAACAAAGAATAAAATAAGTGATATTCGGCATTTTATGTTGAATCAAAAATTCTTATTTTTCTAAAATATTAAATTATTAGTTAATTTGAGTTGCCTTAATCACGAGCTAGGCCAATAATAATAATAAATAGATTAATTGCCAATCGTACTACGAAAGCCGGGAATCTTATAGTTTCCGGTTCTTTTGACGGTATTCAAATTAAATTTCAAATTAATAAAGTATAATTTTTAAAGAAATACCAATAAGTGACTTTAATAGCGTCCTTTCCATCTGCTTTTTGAATTTTGTTAATATAATTTACCTCAAACACGAGTTTCACCAGTAAATATACACTATCTGAACACACTAATAAATAATAAGTATTTTAATTGCCAATCGTATAACAAAAACCCAGTAATCTTATTTACCTTATGCCTTATCTTAACTTGTGTAATCGAATAACGGTTTTAGATAGCCTTTAGAATCTACAGTTTAGATAGAGTATCTAGCACCGATATTGATTTAGTTTTAATTGTCTGCCGTCAGAAATATCAACATAATATTTGACTATAAGCATCACTTGAGGTGACCTGTTTATGAAGCTCAAGTTCCAGTTCTAAATATATTTTATTGTAGTACTACAAAATAATCAAAAACAGGTTTCACAAGTATTGTGTACTTATAATACTCAATGTGTTATCAGGTTATACCAGAAAAAAATACATTTTTTATGGTTTTATAATGCTCTAACCCATTTTACTTAAATGCAAAAATGATTCAGCACATGTGATTTAGTCTCATTTTACCAATTTAAATCATTGCTAATACAAACTTCTTAAATCAACATAAGTTGTATTAAGTTGAGCACTATTTCAGTTTCCGCCATGGGCTTTCAGCTGGGCACTTGCCAAAAAGCCAATTATATAACAACCTAATCAGCATTGGTAATTGAAATTTTGGCATGCTTTGTGGCCCAAACAATTGCAAACAGGCACAATAAATACAATAAAACAATAGATTGACTAATACTATAAGTATACGCGGGTACAGTTCTATAAGCGAACCTAAATTTAAAGTTTCTTAAATTTTGAATGGCAGCTGTTCACCACATGTGTGGACATGAGTCGGACTCCTGCCTCCTTTACGGCAACTTCGTCAATAATATTAACGCTGTTCATTAATTTATATAAATACTTGCAATTTTACAATTTAATTGTATAATTATTATGAGTCCAAAGAAAATTGAATGTGACGATTTTAAACTGATTTATTTATTTAATAATAATTGTGCCTTATCAATTTGATTTGAAGTTTAGTTACAATAAAGGTAAAATAAAAGAAATAAATTGGATTTTTTATATAAATCTAAAAGCGGTTGAAGTGATTAAGGTTTGTATAGCGACTTAACTATTTTTTTTTCATTTCATAACAAAATTATGTTATAGTTAACAATTTATTTTTTTAATATGACGCCGTTTTTGTTGACCTATTTTTATAATTAATACATTTTTTTTTAAATTATTTGTTAAATAAACAAATAATTATTTATTTATATTTTAATTTTATTATTTATTAAACACATAAAATAAATTTTACTTAAGTATATTTTCTTGATTGTTTATTACTTGGTGTTTTTTTTGTTTGTTTTAATTTAACCTAGCCCGCAAAACAAATAGCATATTTATATTTTCTTAAAATATATATATTTAATACAATATATTATATTTTGTTAATTAGACATAGATGCCACTTGGATTGTGTCTTTTGCTTAACACAGCTAATAACCCATTAAATTTGAATTATTCACAGATGAGGAGTTCTATTATACTGCCAGCGATAGATCCATACACAAATTCAATGCAGCCACCCAGAAGGATACAATTTTTCTGGAATCCACTTTTTTGGTACTTGCATTATTGACAATTATTTAACATATATTTATTTATTCAATTATTGGGTTTATTTGGCATAAAGCGGTTAAAATTCAAAAAATATTTGAAGAAAATTATAAACAAAATTAAATAAATATAAATGGTTTAAAATTAAAAGGAATTTGCCAAGTTAACATTTAAAATGTAACAAATTAAATCAAATATAAAATATATATTAACTAATAGTTATTTTGTCACATTTTCAGAACATGTATATAGGCGCCACATTTACGCTCTCGCCGGATAATACGAAAATATTGGTACGTCACAATTTGACGGAGAAGTTCCGGCACTCGTACGTGGCGCAATACGATGTTTATGATATTGCCACGGATGTGGCGATAAAGATACACAAGGGCGAGAAGCTGCAGTATTGTGGCTGGTCACCACTCAAGGGTCGACTGGCCTATGTCTACCAGAACAATGTGTACATACATTTCGCGGAGAACATGGAGATAGCCATCACGGAGGATGGCAAGGATGGCATTGTCTACAATGGTGTGCCCGATTGGGTCTACGAGGAGGAGGTGCTGAGCAGTGGCAGCGCTCTGTGGTGGTCTGCAGATGGCACCAAACTGGCTGTGGGCTTTTTCGATGATACCAAAGTGCAGACCTTTAAGTATTTCCTCTACGGCGATAGTGGCAATGGGTATTCGCAGTATCCGCACGAAGAGGAGCTCAAGTATCCGAAATCGGGCACACCCAATCCGATTGTCTATCTGCGTGTCTATGATCTGACCGATAATGATCCCACTATGAAACGCATCAACGCACCTATCGATATTGTCAGCTCCGATCACATTCTCCAGAATGTGGTCTGGTCGAATAGCAGTCATCTGCTCATCACTTGGATGAATCGCCGCCAGAATCTCGCCTCGCTCCAAAGCTGCAGCCATTTGGGCGTCTGTGCGGAGGTGAAGCGCATCGAAGAGCCCGATGGCTGGGTGGCCATGAGCACACCCAAGTGCCTGAAGGATGGTCTCAACTGCATCTTTACCTACTTCATCAATAACTGGTATCAGGTGTGGAATCTTGACCTGCAAACGGGCGAAAACATCTGGAAGCGTCGCGGTGAATTCACTGTGCTCACTGTCTATGGCTATGATGAGGTCAATGATAAGCTGTAAGTGTACGCATTCTCAAGATATACTTAAAGTCTTAAGGAAACGTGGAACGTGACTGTCGAAGTCTCACGACTGCTCAATACTCTGTTCCCAGTATAACAATATAAATATAAATATAGATATGCAACTCTAATCTGAGAAATTTGAGGCACCTTTTTTAAGCTTTTTAAAATTAGATAAAAATGATATATTAAAACTTTAGGTCGAATAGGTTGTTATTCAAAAATTCAATAATATTTGCATATTACAACCACAATCATATTTAATGTATTTAATTAATGTCAACTAATCTACTTATAAAATTAAAAACTGTAGAGAAGTGAAATTAAGTTCAGCTTGATTTTGGAATGCATAAATAATTTAATCAAAGTCTAGCCTTGAGATGGGCCTTCACACTCAAAATCTTAACTCTTTAACTTGTTTTATGGATACAATTTAATAAGAAAATTCAAGCATCAACGTTAAACAAATCCAATTCAAGTCTATCGATTTTGTAGAGTAGAGTTCAAAACAAATTAGAATCTTTGATAAACTTGAATATTAATTAATTTGTTTACCTATTGCAGTTACTATCAGGCCACTCAACTGGGCGATCCGGCGCAATATCATGTGTACAGCAACAGTGAATGCCTTAGCTGCGATCATGTTGATGCCGATGGCGTTGAATGCCGCTCGGCCAGTGCTACATTCAGCAAATCCTACTCCTTCTATACGCTCACCTGCAACGGACCCAATCCGTCCTATACGGAAATCTTGAAGGTCGACACGCCCAGCAATAAGAAGCTCATCGACTGGGAACTGAATACCGCTTATCGTGCCAATTTGGCGAAAAAGCTGCGTCCCAGCTATAGATTTATTACTGTCACTCTGGCAGATGGCAGCTCTGGCATTGCCAAGCTGGCGTTGCCACCCAATTTTGATGAGAGCAAGAAATATCCCATGATTGTCATTGTTTATGGTGGACCCAATTCGGTGCGCGTTACGAATTCTTTTACCGTTGGCTATGAGGCGTTTGTTACCACCACAAGGGACATTATATACGCCTATATCGATGGGCGTGGCACTGGCAACAAGGGCAAAGAGCTGATGTTCTCGGTGAACAATGATTTGGGCGATCATGAGGTGGAGGATCAACTGTTTGTCACCAAATGGATGCAGGACTATCTTGGCTTTATTGATGTCAATCGCACAGGCATTTGGGGTTGGAGCTATGGCGGCTATATGACAGCAAAGACAATCGAAAAGGATAATGACCGTATCTTCCAGTGTGGTGTGTCTGTGGCTCCAGTTACCTCCTGGTTGTATTATGGTAAGAGCTGTGATTTTCCCTCAATAAACTTGGTTGTTTAATGGTATTGTTCACTTCCGTATAGACACCATCTATACTGAGCGTTATATGGGCCTGCCAACGGTGGATGACAATGAAGTCAAGTATTCTGAGAGCAGTGCCTTTGGTCATTTGGAAAACTTTAAGACACATGACTTTTTGCTAGTTCATGGCTCCGGTGATGATAATGTCCATTATCAACACTCTCTGCTGTTGGCCAAACTGCTTCAAAGAGCCGATATACCCTTCGAGGAGCAAGTGCGTTTAGTATTCCAAACTTGAAATTAATCTAACAGTAAATCAATATTATTTATTTTTTCAGACATATACGGATGAGAACCACAGCATTGGCAATGCTCTGCCACATTTATATCGTACCATTGATAATTTCTGGATCAACTGCCTGAACTTGACCATAGCTGATGTCTAAAAAATGCCAATTAGCCTCTCTAGTCAATTAAACATTTTATTTTTGTACATTTTTTAACGAACTCACAAACTAAGAAAGTCATTTAAATTGTTGCAATATGTGTGTACTTGTACCTTGTATAAACATACCAACAAGTAGATGTTAAAAGTATTATATTGTAAAACAAAAAGAAACAAGTCAACACTCAAAGATTTTACACACCTGCACATAAATACCGTTATTAAATTAATTTTATCATTCGGTAAGAATAATGTTTTTTGATTTTTACTATAATGATCATAACTGAAAATTTTACTTGATTTGTAATTTAAATTTTTTCTTAGCCTAGGAATATTTTTTCTGATATTTACAAAAGTTAATTAAATGAAACTCCATTCAATTCATTACAGCTGGTAATATAATTTCATCATACCGAATTGAAGCAGTCGTCTAAAGTATATATATATTCTTGATCAGCATTACATGCCGGTTTCACATAGCCATCTTCGTCTGTTTATTTGATACGCTTTTCACGTTTAAAGCTATCTTGGGGAAATTTGGAATTTAACTCATGCTGTTTGTGATTTTGTTTTATTGTAGCATTGATTGCATTTTAAAAATCCATTATAAGTTACAGATAATAATAAGCTCAGGAATCTCTATAATAATAACCAGAAAATTGTGGCCGTTGGCATTTCACGGCATCCAATCGCCACAATCCCACATTGAAATAAATATACTATCAGCCATTTAAAAATAATGCCTTTTTCAGTACTCATAACCACAATCAAGCCACCGCCCACAAAGTGCTTAAAGTGGTTTAAGAATACAATTTATACAGTTCCAGTCCAAACAATGCGTCATAGTTTAATGATAGTTGTGATTGATTAATAAATTGAGCAAGATAATGCAGTATAACGTTCGTCATATATTTTAAAACCGAAAGATAGTTCATAAGAGGAGCTATCTATTAATCCGATGTAGATCATGAGTGAGTTTTCATATTTTTTATTACTTAAATTCATCTTTTGATTGACGGTGCTTTTCAATTGAAATAAAAATTGTATAGTTTTTTATTTATTTACTAAATGTGAAAAACAGTGCACATTTTTTAAAAAATGTTAAAAAAATACAATTTATAATTGAACTCAAAATTGAAACCCAAGTTAAGAATAAAATATCGCAATAATATTGGAAAGCCAGAAAAAGTAGTCTCCCGAATATAAGCACAGAATTAATGATTGAATTATTAATGGCTAATGTATGATGATTAAATTTTCAGATTTTCATTAAAGTTATATAATAATTATATTATATTATAAACATTGAATTTTCAAATGGTGAACTGTTTGCGCAATTATTTAAGTTAAATATTTCTCAATATATTCATTTGGTAATATATACTGATTTAAATGAAATACATCATATGAAAGAGAGGGGTTACGGTTAACAGAATGAGCTTTCTAGACTAGTGCCCTCTAGCCGAGCATTAACTTGTATTTGTGTAGAATGTGCTTAGAATTAATCGAGCACAAAGGAAAATAAAAGAATTTAAAAAGAGTCTAGAGCATTTTGAATGTTCGATTCGAATGAACTTTGTATTCAAAAACTAGAGTTGCAGCTGAAGACAATGATGGCTATTTTAAATGCATTGCACACTATTTTGCGAACGTGTCTCATATTTAAATTATATTGAGGCTGATAAAGTGTCAATAGCAGCAAAAAGAACAGCATCAGCAACGAGGGACACATAAAATGCCGACTGAATATATTATTGTTGCAGTCTCCATTTTACAGCGGCAATTTAATTAAAAAAACAGAAAAGAGAAAATGAAAAGAAATTATACACTTGCAACCGGAGTCCACTTGCTCATCTCTAAATTTCACTATTAATTTAAAAAACAAATAAAGTTAAAACTGACGGACTAGAAAACATACAGACGGAGAGACACTATTTGACAGATCAATAAAATAATAATACCAACCAAGGGTACAAAAAAAGAGAAGAGTATTTTACGTTGAGTAAAAAGTAATGAAAATGTTTCACATCTTGTGATTGATGAAAAATCGCAGCTTTAATACCAAAAATCGCCCAACGGCATTGTAAACGTATCGGATTTGTTTGGAGTTTTTTTTTCTTCATTATTTTCTCTGTTTTTTATATTTGTCGACTTGTCACACGTTGGGGCAGCGATGCATAACTAACGCGACACCTAAGGGAGCACAGGACGTTTCACCAAATTCAACAGATTGAAAAACAAGTCAATAAAATAAAGAGCGAAAAATCAACAAAAGAACAGCGAAAATCACAAGGCACAAACGTAAAAATCAACCTTTAATACGATTTGTATTGTTACAAATAAAAAGAAATCAGATTAAGCGGTTAAATGAAATTGGCTTAAAATAACTACAGAAAATATAAATAAGTGAATGTGCATCTTTGATGTAATACATGTTTTAAATTGGCATTCCATTGCCGTTAAATATACAAAAAAAAAAGAAAAAAAAAAGCAATCTGTATATTTAATCGGCCAAAAGCCAGTTCAATTTATTGATACCCAATGGATTCAATTCATATTGTGGCAGTTTTCATATGAATTTTATTGCTTTTGTCGTTAAGCCCTCGACAAAGTTCGTAAATAACTAAATATTTGCCTCACATCATATTTCCAACCCATTTTTTTTTAAACTCCTTTGAAATATTTTTAAAAGTGCGCACACAGAAACCATCCCGCAGAGCTCATTCCAAATTAATGTTATTGATGTGTTTTTCTCGTCGTGCTCATTCATATGTAAATATGTTAGAGGTTTGAAAATAGGATATGAAAAGGAATGTGCTAAACACCAACTCGAATGATAGATGTTCTATAAATTTATAAGGAGCTGGCGGACTGAGAAAGAGATAACATAAATGTAAAAGTTTGAATAAAAAAAATAATTTAATTTGTATCTTTAGAATACATTACGATTATTTGTTTTTTTTTCCAATTTATTATTTCTTATTAATTTAGTGTCCAACACCGCCCTTAGTTTATTTCGGGGTTATTCGCTCCAAAATTTCCGTTTCGCAGAATTTTTTTTTCCTATTTTAGACAACTTCAAAACATTGATTTTATGACAAATATATCAATTTAAAAACATTCGATGGATTACCAATTACTATTCACAATTTAGTTTAATTTCTCAACAGTTGCAAAGTATTGCTAGAGCCCTTAAGCACCAGTCAATCCTTTGCAAAGCCACCTATGGCTATTCATATCGCTTTTTTATGTAAAAAAAAGAAAATAAACCCATTCAACAAACTGAACAGCTGCCAAACCCACAGGCCACAGAGCATCCAAAAAAAAAAAAAAACAACAACAACAATAGAATAAGAAGAAAAATCCTTTGATATACATTTTTTTTTCTTCTAAGAATTCTAGCTGGAACGTATATGTATGTATATTAGCCAACTAAAAAACTTGGAGTTCTTTGGCTTTTATGGTGGCAAATCAATCGATTTCTCGAATGCTATCTTTAAGCCATTTATATGCAAGACAGGCAATTGTAATGTTTTGTGGGCTCTCAAATCGCATATAATAAACAGCAATTTGAGTCCAGAGTTATTTGGGAATACATCGCGTATGCGTAACATGCGTTATGGTTATACACACATAGCTCAAGGTATGCCCTACAAAACTGTTATTGTTGGCAGATTTGCAAATATATCGTTTGCTTTTAGCTATTCGAACAACGTGTTGAGTTATTCCACTTATTGTTGATTTAATCGATAGAGTTTTTAGTGAACACCTGTTTTTGGTTTGGTTTTCCACTCATTTAACTTTAATTTTTAAATATATTTAGATTTATATATAAACTTTTCGTTTTTGATATTCTACACCATAATTTGCACAACTTAAATGCAACAAATAGAGCAAATGAAAAGTTCGTAGGAAATTTGTGGCATGAAAACTTTGTGATTTGCTTCACTCGAGAAACTTGCCTAATAAACAGCTTAAAACTCAATTATTTTAATTGCAAATATTTGCATATGCACAAGTGGCTGGCACAACAAAATCCCAAGCTATATAGTGAAAAGTGAAAAGTGAAAAGCCAGGGAGATTGGCTGAGAGAGAAGAGACAGAGTTTGGACAAAACTTTTCAAGAAAGACAAATGCGAATACAAAACCCAAAAAGTGTTTAATTGAAACATCATATACAGTGTCTCACCGTTCATTCGGACCAGTGTCTAGCAAAAAATGTAAAGTGCTATAAAGTTTAAACAAAGAAACAAACGCAAAATGTTTAAATGCCAGTTGTTTCATGTTACATCACGTTTGAAAAAGAAACTTTGGTTTTTATTAAAATATTAATTAATTAATTAAAATTAGTCGAAAACTGAAAACATATCCAAAATACGTGTCAACGTTTATTTGGGACAGTCTTAAAAAAGTAACATATTTGCCGTATAAAAGCTTGAATAAGGATGTTAATACTTAGATGATATCCTCTAGCCTTAACAACTTCCCTTAACCTATTATTCATGGAAGATAGCAGCTTCCGGGTAGTTTCTGGACTGTTTTTGCTCCACTCATCCAGCAGAGCATTCTTGAGATCGGATCTGTGATTCCTGATGTTATTTTCCAGCAGAGCCCACAAATTTTTAATAACATTTAAGCCTGGAGACTGGGCCAATGGAATTATCATGTGGGGGCAGGTCCAGATAAGCCAGGACTGTACTAATCCGGACTTATGCTTGGTTGTTGTCCTGGTCGTTGGCCTGGTAGAACCGGAAAGTACGTCGGATTCCTAGCTTCTCGGCACTTTGGAGTAAATTTTCCTTTAATATATTGAGGTACACGTTCTTGTCCATTGTTGTTTCAGTGGACACCAAATTTCGGACGCTGGCTGCCGAGATACATGCCCATACCAGGACACTTCCTCCGCCGTGCTTGCCTGCCGCCTTTAGGTTTTTGGGACTCAACTCAGTATTGGACTGTCGCCACACATAATTCCGTCCGCCCGAGCCAAAAATGTTGAATTTGGACTCATATGAAAATATGACTGTGTTCCAGAACTCCAAATCCTTGTCCAAGTGGGTTTTGGCGAACGTCATCCTAACTTCTTTATTTTTTGCGCCTATAAAGGGCTTCCTCCGTGGTACTCGGGCATGAAAGTCATGGTTGCGCAGAACCTGGCGCACAGTTTCCACACTGCGCTTTTTCCCCATTTCATCCTCCACCTGTTGAGTCAGTTTTGGAGCCGATAGCTTGGGATTTTCCCATATTTTCCTGATGATCCTCCGCTCATCCTGTTCGGTGAAAATCTTGTTTGGTGCAATTCTGCCCTTGTCCTCTATCCGATTTTGGTCGACGAAGTGCCGAATGATATAATATACAGTTGACTTGCTTAGATTGACCATTTCAGCTATTTGGCGATGTGAATATCCGATCTTGAAGTGTTCCAGGATGAGATTCCGTTGTTGAATGGTAGTCAGTTTGCCCATAGTCCTTGTTGGCTGGTTGCACCCAGGATGCAGGATATAACTAATCTGACTACGAAGGATTGGTCTATTTATACCGAAAATAATCAACTTGACGTAAAAAATCCGGGTTTTATGGCACCCAGGTGTCCATAATGCCACTGTCCCAAATACGCGTTGACCAAAAATGTAGGTACTTTTTTACTTAACCCGACCTAGCAGGTGGGGAAACCCCAGTTTATTGGGATCATATATTCATTTTGGTGGTTAATTTATGTACCTGCCATCGGTCTTTGGAATTTTTGAAAAATAATGTATAATTAGTTTATGGCAGGCAATTTAAATTTTTGCTGGACACTGGTCCGAATGAACGGTGAGACACTGTATGTATGTATGCTGTGCAAAACTTAAACTTGTAAAGCGGATAAAGATAAAACTTTGCGGAAAAACTTAGCGATCATAAAAAGTGAGCTGACCACATTTTAGGCAGCGGCAAACACATGTACAAAAGAAAATTTCCCGCATTCTTTTTATGTATGTATTTTTTATATTTTTTTATTGAATTTCGTGAGGAAAATAACAATTTGCACAATCATGACAAAATGTTGCACATATGGCGAAAAGGAAGAAGAAGAAGAGGAAGAAAAAACCAATTGCAACTTGGGCTCTACATCCAGCCAGCAGCCAACCCCACCCAACTCCACCCAACGACCCAGGCGCCATGTGTGCACGTGCACGGGCTGGTTTAGCTTGCAGTCGGTGCCAAGTGGCATGTTGCACACTTTGACCCCTGTCCTCGACTAACCCACATTGAAGCACTTGTCCAATATTCTGGCTCACATTTCAATTGAATTGTGTGTCTACTATCTACTATACTACGAAATATTTGCACTTTATTGAAGTTTGTTTTCAGGCGCGAACTCAATTTGCGCGTTTGTGCTGCCAACTTTTTTTTTTTAAATTTTGCTGTTCCTTTGCAAAGCAACCGGAATCAATTGGGCTACAATTTGGTAGACAAATTTCAAGCAAGATGCATTTCAAATACTTTTCAGAATTAATCAGTTTTCGAAGCAATTTTATTATAGTCTCATAATTGAGTTTGGATATTTAATTTATTTAATGCCTTAAACGTATTAATTAATTCGTAACGAAAATTGAGTTAAATGTCAAATAATTGCCAATAGATCATATTCATTTCATAATATTTCTAATAAAATTAAGTTCAAACATTTGAACATTTATTTGAAGAGGAAAATAAAATGGCTTCAATTATCCGTTTAATTACAAACTGCATATTAACTTTGACTTTTACTTTGGCTATTTGTTACGTACGCAATTTCCTTTTACTTTAAGCTTCAATTTTCATTTTGCGGCACTCGAAAGCTTGTTATAAATTAAATGAAACTCAACTTTCACCGGAATTTCAAAATGGTTTGGTTTCAATAAGTTTCCCAGCAGGCAATATTTAGAAGTCAACTGTTTCCCAGAATCAGATCCTTTTCTGCTTTCCTTTGCTTCTGCACTCAGATTGATGCTGTAAGAACTTGCTGAAATGCATGTCTGGCTTTAAACTGGTTTAAGATTTATAAAGTATAATATGAAATGCTTTTAAGCTTTAGTTCTCCATTTAGCGTAAACACAAAATAAATTGAGAGTTAAGCAGCCCCCAGAGGGATGCTTAAGCACTTGTGCAAGCCTATGTGCGTATGCCGGGGCACCAATAAAATAAATTTATTGAATTTATATATAATATAATTTATTGAGCCGCTGCCGAGTGTTTTAACGACACTTGGCTAACTTTTAATGGTGCGCTTAACCTAAAAACAAGTACAAACTGCGTCCTATATCATTTATTAAATTATGGCTGCTGCACATAAATACGTTTTAACGGGTAGTTGATTATATTCATTCATACCACACACACACACACACACACACACACACACACACACTGCCTACCTTTCTGCTCCATTCAATATTCATATGCTGCAGCATAATTTCCGACAAAATAAATCTGCAGACCAGGCGAACGGGCTGCGCATAAATAAACAATCATAATAAATATGTGTGAGAGATGGTGCAACGACTAGCAGATATCCTGTATAGTTGCATTGAGTGAACTGAAATTGATATGCTCTAAATTTAAGATTTTGATTTACCACCGTGAAATTTAAAAACAATCTGTTGCATTCTATAAGAATCATAATAAATATGTCTGAGAGGATGTACAATTGGCAGATATCCTTTACATACGCTTAAAGTGTACTTAAACTGGTATGTTCTAGGTTCGAGTTTTACTACTCTCTTACTATTTTATTAAAGTATAATTGTATATCTTCTAATAATATTTAAAAACAAAATGTTTTTTTTTATATTTAATTCTACTGTGATTTTACGTCACTCACATTATGGAAATGTGCAGGGTATGTTTTCTTGATGTTGAGGTTGGCTAGTTGCTGCAAGTGGAATATGTGTGTTCCCATATGTTTCGACTATAGTATTTGTATATAAACTCTAACGGTATATTTTGCACTGCTTGGCTCATTGTTTATGCTTTATGGTTTGCAAATCTACCAGCTGAAAATATTTACTTAACGAAATTAACAGCCAAAAGTTGGAAAATTCAGCTTGATATTTGCTTAAATAGTTTTTAATAGTTTGCAGTTATGTGGGTAGTTTTCAAAACTATGAACAGGTTAATTTACCCACCACACCTCAACAATATTAAACTTTTAATCTCATCGGTTCACATACAACAAAATAAAGAAGTTGAAACATAAGTTGTTTTACAAATATTGAGTTTGTATTTATTTGTATTGGACACGTCGAGTCAATCCCACTGATTGCTTTTTAGTTGCACCCAAAAGAACAGCAGCAAAACAAGAATAAATTCGCCAAAAAAAAAAAAAAAAATGAAAATGGAAATGCAGAGACAGTTCAGCAGCCGCAATTGACTTTAACCTCAACGGAATTAAGCAACTGACAGTGCTGGCCAAAAGTTTGACTCCGACTCGATAGGCTGGCGTGAAATGCGGTTTGGTGGCAAGCAATCAAATTTATCTGAATGCTTTTTTTACAGTTCGCTTCAGGGATTTATGTGTTAAGTGGCATGTTGCGCTCCGCCCCCGACTTACCCCAATTCTGACTCACGGCTCAATCGAATTGTGTGTCGTCAACCTTGAAGTGTGTTTTCAATGAGCGTAATTGTTTTGTCAACTTTCCGAATTCATCGCAAATTTTGTGGTTCCATTTTAAGCAGTTCCCGGAATCCCATTGAATGCTTGAACTTCTACCCAAAAGGACAACAAACAACAAATCCGCAAAAAAAAAGCAAACAGTTCACTGAAACCTGTACAGTGCTGGTCAAAACTTTGACACGCAATCGAAAAACTTGTTGGGAATCACATTAATCTGATTGATTTGCTTGCAGAGCTGTCTTCACTGATTTACGTGTTAACGAAAGTGCAATAACAACAACAGGTTCAACACTTAACAAGAGGATTAAATCATGAAATTTATAAATTAAAGATTAAAATAAGATAAGCACATGTAGATGATATAATGAATATGCGATACCAATAATAAATAAATGAATTTAAATTTTGCTCTTGTATAAATAATTCCGTCTTTAAATTTTTACACTTTCGCCTCATTGAACTGCGTAGTTGGAAGTCACTGGCTATGCTTGGAAAACCAAAAAATGTAAATGAACACATATTCTTTTGCAATATGTGTCTGTTGGTCTCCACTCTAACCAGATGCTCAAGATGTTTACTTAACTTCGACCAACTCAGAGCAAGAAGCGCGACAAAACATCATGTCCTGAGAGAGGGAGTGGGGTGGGGTGAGCACAATGTTGAAGTGCACAATGTAAGAGACACCGTCCCCAACGAAATTTACACACTAAGCAGACGGCAAACAAGGACGAAAAATTGCTCACTTAATAGTTATACTCCACCCTGACATTTGTTTTTGTTGACGTTACTGCTCATATTGTGGTTAAGTTTTGGATGCCATTTAATGGAGCAGTCAAATTCAGGACACTGCAGACAGACGGCTAACAACTTCACGCTAAATTTGCGCGCCAAAGAAATAGCTGTTCCACTGACTCCGCTCTTTCTCCGATTTACCCTCTCTCTCTCTCTCTCTCTCTCTCTTTCCCTTAAATACTTTGTTAAAGTTTTATTGGCCCATATGCTTTAAAGCTTTGAGCGTGGATGCAGTGGGCAATTTTGGGCGTCAGCTTGCCATTTACTTTATCAAGTTTTATGGCAGGGATTCTGTTCGTGTGCTTCTCCCACACTGGCAGGCATTTTAATTGGGCATATTATGACCCACCACAGTCGGGTTTCAGCGGGTTTCCAGTTAACGGAAAACCAAAGCATTAAATTGATACTTTTAAAACGCTTACAGAGGATTTCACAATTTGGTGTCGCGCTATTCACAATTAATTGCTATTTTAATGATTTAACTATAAGAACATTAAGCTTAATATATTATTTTAAAATATGTAACCAAAACAATGCATATTTTAACCAAAGGTGTATAAGATGTATACTAAGTAATTTTGGAATAATTAAACAAAACTTATGACGAATTTAAATGTTAAAATTTTCTTCGTTTATGTTTAATTTCTCTTCTGCCATGTTTCTTAAATGATTTAACTTATTAAAAGATGGATTGATTTGATTGATATTCATCAATTTCTGTATCTTGTGAACTATCCGGATTACTGGCAAAAAGACACAATCTTTGATATGACTCGACTTCTTCACTCGTAAGTATTTTGAATGGATGTTCTTTGCCTACGACTCCAATAGAAACATGCATTTCATCAGCACTGTAATGGGATTGGTAAATGGACTGAATACCATAACAAATCAATTCATCCTTGGAGCAGAATGGGAATGTCTCCTTGAAGCGATCCAAATAAGTGCGAGCCGATTGAGCTCGATTTCCGATGGCCATTGCCTTGCAATTGAAAACATTGGCCGACGGCATTATCTGCCAAATATGGCTCCCCACTTCATCATATCCGGCTAGAAGAAGACCCACTCCAAAGGGCCTGCGGTCATAACGTTGCGTATTCGCTTGCATCTTATTGCCCAAGGTCTTGACCAATTTGCAAACCGGATAGGTTGTGTCATACGAATGCCTGAAAGCCGTGCATTCTGTACGCAAATATGAGGCCAACTGGCGAGCATCGGATGATAGGCCAGATAATGATATGCCCACATGACTATCGATGGATAAGATCTTTGGCTGCAATGCGCCCATCTCGGTATATGGCCTATGAAGTCCAACAAGTACTGCGAAATCTTCACTCTTTAGGCCAGCAGTGACTGTGCCCTGGTTAACAGCCTCCATTGCGTATTCAACCTGAAAGAGTCGACCCTGGGGACTCCATAAGGTAACATCACTATCGTATTGATTTCGAAACATTTTCTTATAAAATTTTCCAGCTAAGATACGGTTTTGAAGTAAGATATTATATTCAAGTTCAAAATTGTAACATTTTTGTACTGATTTCAATTTTGCAGACTACTGAAAATAATGATGGAGCATTACTCTTTGAAGTCAGATTAAAAGCAAACTCTTTTCTTTAGAGATTTCTGTAAGAACTGGAAAAAGTAGTTGTAAGCTAATTGTTGATTTTTGAGTATGCAAATGCTAACTAAAAATTAATTAATTAATAGATTTATAATATATTTAGTAGATTCTTTTTATAATGATTACTGAGATTGTGGTTAAAAAATTGAATTTAAAATTATAAAAAAACTAAGTACCTTTAAAAAATGACTCTGAAACAATTTCTTACTCGCATTTGCTGGAAAGGTCAACAAGTTTAAGTATAGCAGCTTACACACACAGACACACACACATATGCTCAGTACACAGAAATTCAAATGTGGCACATGCACAAACTATTTTTCACACAATAAAATTGCGGCATAGTTTTTTACCCATGGGTTAAATTTCCGGCGTGGAGCCTGGCGAACAAAAGGCGCTCAAGCAGCCGCAACATTGCGCAGCTAAAATAAATAAACACACACACACACACACACGCACACACACACACACACACACACACACACACACACACACACACACATTTGTCATGTCGCTAGACGTGTGAAATTTCGCGCTTTCCTTTTGACATTTTCTGGGACCGCCGCGTCGCGTCGCATTTGCATTAATTTCATTTAGGAAATGCGTTGAGCGCGAAAAACTTAAGAAATCACAAAACTTTTAACTCAGGGATGGGTAATGAAAGTCTTAACTGAACCAGTTCCTTTTATCGCACATACGGAATATTGGCCGATCTAGTAAAGTGAGTTTCACTCGGCTAATAATGTTGAGCAAAAAACAGACAAGAATAATGCATGTATGGAAGAGGTTATTGAAATAGTAATATTTTACAATTGATAATTAATTCATTTAATGTCGAATAATATCAGACTACTTTGGTGGGATTGTGGAAAACCCAGAAAAACCAATCAGACCAAAAATATGATAAATTAGTTAAGTTGTGATGGTAATTTTGTTTACAATTTTTTGAACAAAAGTCGATGCTGGAAAATTACTTTCATTTAATACATCGTCAGTTTTGACACATTTGTTCAATTATATTTGATAAATTTAATTTTAGAATTGTGTTTTATTTTATATGTATTGCCATAATCTGATTCATTTAATCCAATAATTTTAGAATTGTGTTTTATTTTATAAGTATTCCCATAATCTGATTCATTTAATCCAATAATTTTAGAATCGTGTTTTATTTGCCATATATGTATAGCCATAATCTGACCATAAGATGATTCATTTAATCCAGCTCTAATAATTTATATATCTCATCTCTGTGTGTGCTTAGATTGAGGAACTTCTTCGTATATGATTCCCAGACGGCAGCAGGTGGTATGAGTGAGAGAGAATGAGTAAGAAAGTTGGTAGCAGCAATTTATGAACCTTTCAACACTTTGACGTTTATTTGAAAATGGTCTCACAGACGTGTTATACTCATACCGACGTTGGCATTTCCTCGACTTTTGGCATAATTAGTTTTAATTATGCCTCAATTGTAGCTTGCTTTGAGCCAATTGTGTGCAGATTTTCATTTGATTCAACTTTGTGAGTGGCCACAAGCCAAGCAATAAATTTTCATTTACCCCAGATGTGTTGTCAAATACGATTTTTGGCTCGCATTTTCTAACAACTGTCAGCGTAACTTTCCAGGGGCATCTTTAATTGATATCTAACTAGGCATCTTGATAAATTCACACGCTTGAATTTTCGTTTAAATTGTACTGCGAAAACTTAAGCATTTCAGCTATAAATATTTAATGAGAGAAAATGATATTACACTTTCCGGTTACAATGAAAATCAGAGCTTATCAAAATTTAAACGCCCCCTCTAATTCTCTAAATAAAAGCTTGAGTTTAAATTCAATTAACAACAGTTTTCAGTGGCTGCTCTGTTCAGTTTGACGACTCATTTTGGCAAAATTAAAACAACACATCAAGGGACAGTAATTCCCCATTCTCAATTTACAACAAATGGCCAACATGCCGCACCGATGCCGCAGTGTGGAGTCCCACAAATAGCACGCAACTGGGGCTGGGGCTGGGGCTGGGCAATTTGCATGAGATGCCATTTTTCAGAGGGCGTTGCATAATTTTTTGCTGCTGCCGCAGCTTGCGTCCCTGAAATGTATGCAATGGAATCCATTAAAGAGCCACATTATGCGCACATTTTGATGCCGAAACAGCAAAACGGCGCTGATGCTCGGCGTCAAACACCAACCGCCATGATTGCCATTAAAAGTTGTGAAGCGTAAAATCAGTTTTCGGCTTAACTCAAACTTTAACTTCAAAATTTTCAACATTAACTTTAATCAATGCAACAACAAGAAAAGCAAAACTGCATAATTTTGGTAAATTTATGCTCTCTCCTTTAAATACTTCAACAACTAATTGACCATGAGTGGGATTTGTATCTGTTTTCTTTTAATATGTGACGTGGGATCAGATTACCTAATGACTTAACTTTAAGGTAAGATACAAAAAGTGTGATTTATTGACTGGGTTTCAATTCCATTTTGGGTGTTCCCGAATCCAAGCAACATATGTAAAATCTATTCCCAGTTTAATAAAATCAAAAATCTAATTATAAAATTAAATACATCAATTATCGTTTTGTCACAAACGTATTCAAGTTTAAGAATTTTCAGGAACTTTTCGCATTTCTTGTGATTGCAAATTATTCACATTTTTTCGCTTCTATAAAAAAATAGCGCTTAACTTTTGAATTTGATTGTCAATTTACGTTATTTCTTTTTTGTATTCCTTTTAGCGTTTTGTATCTATATGTTTGAAAATTTGTCTTTTCTTAACTTTTTTGTCGCATAATTTATTGACAATTCGTAACTGCTTCGGCTATTTGGTTTTTATTCTTTTAAACCGAGAAATATTAACTAGAAATTAAATTTCATGCTTCGCTGCCGGTTGGAATTTAAAAGTTTCGCTCGTGACATCTGTCTGGAACACAAGCTGGAAACGCTCTGAGCAGCTTAAGCAGCCAACACAGCTCACAATTAGTTGTTCGCTTAATCCTCGACAAAAAAACAAAATAACGCAAACAGCAACAGCGATAAGGAGATGAAGCTGTCTCCTTGGATGCTAAGAAGCGACAGTCTCGATTAGTAGCGTCCAGGATAGGAAACAAGATTCCCTCTCGTATCCCCATTCTCTTCACTTCACTTCACTCTACTCCATTACACGTCACTTAACTCAGTAATTCCAATTCAAGGACTTTTGTATACATTTCGCAGCTTAAATGTTTAACAATTAGTTGCAAGATGTTTTGCCAATAACTGTAAATGACACTTGCGGCTTTAAACTAAATTTGCTTTAAATATTCCTTTATAAGCTGTTGTGCATATTAATCAATTGAATTGGATTTAGTGCTTGACACTTGGGTGTCTCTCTGAACTCAGCCAACAACCGTTTTACTTAACTTTAGTAATTGCTGCTTACCTTAATTTTTGGAATTACTTAACACGTCATCTTTATTGAATTTTGTCTGGCAGCTTTGCTTTGTGCGACGGATTTGAAACGGCCAGTTAAATTTGCAGACAAACAGTATTTGGCTGGCAGAAGCACAAAGGTGATTGTGGGCTAGAAGGGCGTTGAGGAGCTTATAAAAAGGTCATTTGGGTTCTTGAACTTGAATGCCTGCATGCCATTTTTAAGTAAGAGTTCATTTTAATTTATTTCTTAAACTTTTTCGTTAAGTGATTATATATATAGTCTACATCTCTATGCAAGAATTGTAATGGGGCTAGGCCTATAATTGTGTTGCTAATTAATTTATTTTTATAAATATATTAAATATTATACAGCTTTAAATTTAATTTCTTTTTTTTTACTTTTATATATAACCGGAACACTCGAATAAAGACAACAATAATTTGATTGGAGTTAGGGCTACGTTGATTATATCCTTTGTAGCTATTTAAATTACTTTTATTTACTTTTTGTATACTTCTAAAACCCTAAAATCTTATTTAAAGTTCAAATCGATATTTTAATGTTGCCCATTGAACATTAATGTTGTCTTGAACACGAGCGCTTAAAAAACAGATGCAGGTCCTTAAAAATTTTCACCAGCATGTCGAAAAACTTGTCTAACTCTTGCCACAAGCGCAACATCACATTTATTTATGTGACAACAGCAAACTTCTGTCTTCAACACTGTCCGCCTCTCTTAATATGGAATGCAGCAAGTTCACAAAATTTCAATAAATTAAACCCCATTACGTCAGCACGCGAACTATTTTATGGGGGTTTTTAGATGGGTTACAACGAAATACGGGTGCAATGTCTTGGCAAATATAATGTATATTAAATAAGTTGCATGCCACAACGAGTTCTGGTTGTTGTCAGACAATTTGTGTTGCGAGCAGAATGCTATTGGATTGTGCCATAATATTTTTATTATAGAAATCCTTATATTCTTCTTCTTATTATTATTATTATTATTATTATTATTATTATTATTACTTTTGTAAAAGCGTAACTACTTGTATACAAGTTAAATGTATCTATTTGCTGCACTACGGCAACTGGAATATTGATGGCTATGTAAAAGCTTGACATTTATTAACCGCTGGTCCTTAGACAAATGAACAAATGGCCATGTTTAAGCATCACTCATTTAGTTTGTCATTTGTCAGCCCCAAGCTGCTTGGCGGCGCTCTTATTGTTTTCTTCCTAACATTTTTCTTCTTTTGGGCGAATAAACATTATTATTTTTTATGCCAGCTCCTATGTATTCCTGGCCATTTGTTGTAAATGGAGAATGAGGACTGTCGCCTGATGTGTTGTTTTAATTTCTCTAAGTGAGTCGTCATTATTATATTATTATATTGTTAACACGTTAACTACATCTATTTTTGGAAACACCAAACTAAGTATGGTATAATTTATTAATTAAGTAATGCTCTTAAGATTTGTTGCCCCTTAGGAAAATTTTCAAGTTTTATTGGTAGTTAAAGGTGTTTTATGTTTTTTGGAAAATATAAGTTAAATTTGTTGATTTTCTTGAGTTTTTATATATTTTGTCAAAAGGTTATTATTAATGTTAATGTTTTTTAAATAATAATATTATATTTATTATTAAGATGATATGCAATAAATAACACTTATTTTATTCACACATAAATTGCATTTATTAAATATTAATACATTTTTATTAAAACCAAATCTAAAGCATAAATCATGTTATGCATAATTAAAGAGCTGAAGCACGGGTTTTTTCATATTATTGTGTGACATATTTATTTAATTGACGATCACAGTACAAACATAAATAACTTTGGAGGTGTTGCTGTTTACTAAAAAATTTGTAAAACAAAATACAAAAATTCTAATATTTGCTTATTTATGCAAAAGCACTAAATTGTTTTTAAAGATTTATCTGTGACGCTTTTGGGGTTGTATTTTGATTGTAAATTCCTTGGCTCCCCTAAAAATGTATATATTATATTACCAGTAAATTTTACGACTAGCTTACAACATACTGTTCTTTCTTGTCTCTTTGACAGTTCCAGCAATGAAATTGGCGTCAGTCTAGAGCTTAAGCTTATCGAATTGTCAGCCTTGCTTTTGGGCATATTCCTGCTTTAGTATGCATTGGACTTAGTTGGGACCATAAAAATGATAGCCGTCAATGAACATTTGGATAATAAAAAGCCGTTTCGCTGACTTAAATTATGCAACAGTAAATACAAGCGGCAATTTTATGACTAGCCATGTTTCTGACATTGTCGCAACCTGACTAACACCGTGCTTTTTATATTCAGGCATTTAAGTGGATAAAACTCGATGCGAATTTAACTAATTGCAGCCGCAAAATACTGTCTTCGATTCATAGCTCATTTAACACAGGATTTTCCAAGAGTTTGACAAATTGCATGCCACACATAATGATGGGGCAGGGCCAATCGAGCACCCAGCGGCATGCAACAATAAATCACGCTGGCTGAAGGATTTGTGCAGCCCGACTTCAGCCAAGATGAACTTAATGACACAGGCAAATTGCAGCCTGGCACACAGTACTCAGTCTAACCCTCCGTTAGTCGAGAATATTTTGAATAATGTTTCATTTTTGTGAGCAGCCGAACAATGCAGTGATTGTATGCCCACAAATTGTTTATTGAGACAGCTTTTCTGCGCCATACAATGGGAGGCATAAAATTCTCAGTAAAAATGCCTGATTGTGGCAACTTTATGAGTTTCAGTCGAATTCAATACATATTCATGGGTGAAGGTCTCAATGAAACATATGCTGACTGGAAATAAGAGCGAACAGTTTTTTAAATCTAAAGAAAGAAATACTCACAAGTAACTGCGAACTAAAAAGGGATGTTATTCAAAAAATATAGAAAAATAAATTTTAAAAAAACATAGTAACATATGAACGGTAAGCAAATAATACAAAATGTTCCTAATACCTAAATAAATGTATTTTTAAAATAAGATACAAGTTTTTGGTAATGAGAAACAACGAATGTCATTGTGAATGGCGAAAACATAATCAATTCAAATCAATAGCTGTCTAACTAGGTGAACTCTAAGTTTATAGTATCATATGACTATTCTAAGTCTGTTATTATCTGGGTATTATATGCTTAAATCGTTTCTGATTATAGCTGCCTAGAAGACATTTGGCTTGTCTTAGACCTGGTGCCGCTGCCCAGCTGGATGTCAGCTGTAGATGCTAATTAAAATATATAAATACTAGTAACCCTTTAGAGATTAATGGTAGTTGTTTTATACCTTGCTTTTCAGTATCACAAAATCTGGTCCTCAGCTGTGCTTTCTCTGTGGCTTATTAATGAATAATCTACGCTAAATACGATTCTGTCGTTGACTAATTAGCCACAAGGCCATACAAAAGCCCAAATCTATTAGATAACATAAATGTCATAGGTTGAACAATATATCATATGTCAAGGGCCACATGTAAAATGAACAGAATTTGAATTAAATTTAAACGAATTTCAGCCTAACAAACTGTGCACTTTGTTGTTGGTTTTTCTGTCTGTTGTATTTTTTGACTTTAAAGTGCCTTTTGGCACCTGTGACAAGGATACCTCATTACGCACAAATGATTCGCCAACAGTGCACAATGCGCAAGTGAAAAGCGAATTTGCTATTGTCAAATTTGTTTTTTTATTTTTATTTTGCTCTTGCAGCTGCAGCTGTTGCATTTGCATTCCATTTACAACTGCACTTTGCCAATTTGGCTTGGGATGCTCAGATTGCGCAAAACGCTCGCCATGATTAGTGTGTGGTGAGGTATTTTTCTACCCTCTCGGCTATAGTCTTTCCCACCCATCTCCTATCCATTCACACTCTCTGGCCGGTCAATTGGTACGACGAATTGTTCGTTTGCCCTTGGTCCTAAAATTGAAAATTCATTTTGCATGTGCAACGCCCACAAACAGCCTTTGTCATGGTTGGATTTCAACAGGCTGTGCAATTTCCGCTGTCAGAATGTTGAATTACAAATATCACACATCTTTATAGAGCCATATGGAGCAAAACAAACACTCTTATATAATTATGTCATATAACAATTCGCGACAAAACAGATAAAACACATTTTGTATTGTTCTTACACTTTTTCCATATTCAAGGTTGGCTTATCAAATCGCCACTTTTTTTTTTGGGTGCTCAGTTAGATAAGCAGGTGTTATAAATATAAATATCTCAAGGTGTGATTTAGTGTGCTGAAAATAAAAATAAAAATATAAAAATGTGTTGCAAAGAGAATTTGGTATTCAATTGTAAGTTAACACCAGTACCGCTAAGATGTCCCACTTTATTCATGTGGTAGGCTTTAAGACTAAACGCAATAAATTGAAAAAAATTGTAGCTGAAATTTGTGCTTTTTATAATAGTTCATAGTTTTCGTCGCATTGACCTGGCAGCTAAACATAGTGCAAGGCAACTGTGATGAGTGCCAGGCCAACGATGCTGCCTGCATCAGCCAAACCTCATATAAATTGTGCTTTGGCCAAAATATCCCGAATAACGATCAGATATTCACTTGCCCCGACGGCTTGGTCTGCACGGATAAGCCACAAATCTGTTTCCAGCGCTCCGAAGTGCCAGCCAGTTGCGGCGACAACGACAGCTGTGGCCTCTGCAACGAGAACAAAACATTTGCTTGCACCTCCCGCAACACATTCGCCTTCTGCTTTGGCGCCACCAAACCGACCACTGTGAATGGCACCTGCCCCGCAGGACGCTTCTGCGATGCTTCCGATGTGAATATTTGCGTTACGACACCAACAGCTAAGTCAATCGTATGTCATTTGGATAAAGTGCCGGAATTAACTGGGTAAAAAATCGCTTAATTTGGATGCTATTATAATTAGTTTAAATAATAGCAAAAATATTGTTAAAGTGTAAAAATTTCGGTATTTAAAAATGTTTGCATACGATTTAGATTTTGTTTAATGAACATAAATTGGTGTTTGTTAAAAAAAGTAGTAACCCATTTCATACAAACAAAATGTACGAATTAAAAAGAAATATCCAATTAACGAAATTAAACACCTAAAGTGAATATATTAACATTTTGTTAAAGTGATCGATTTAATACTATTTAATTGGAGATTTCATATCTTCAGATTCAAATAATAGTTTTATATGTTATCTAAAAATTACTCTTGTTCCTTTGCTGCTTATTTTGACATTTGCTATTTTGCATTTACTTATATGTGATTGTAAATGTATCACAACAATCCCACACCATGAATATATTATAATATGTGTTTAATTTACAAGCGGTGTAAAAATAATGCAAAAGTACAACTGAAAGGTTATCCCAAGAGCAAATTTAGAACACAACGACGCTGTTTAAGTATCGAACATAGACTGCTGCCGAATTGCTTCGGCAGGTTTATTGAGAACTTCTAAATTATCTTACAGCTATATAAAATTATTCTTAGCCTACCTTGGACATTATCACGGTACATGTCCTATCAGTTCGGAGAACTCTTATCGCGGGAGGCTTACGTTCTGTTCACGTCTTTACATATCTTTTTGATAAGCATCCTCCTTGGATATATTTTACCATTGTCAGATTGAACAATATCTTTACTTGACATTTTGTGAAGCTAAGAGTAGTTAGTATTTGAGTTTGATATAGATATAACAGCTCTTTAACTACTTGCTATCTCACATGTGTCTCTCTATTAATTAAAGTTCATCAGCAAAGCAGAAAGTAATTGAATACATTTTGTTATCTCCACATAGAATCAGCAGTTTATATCTTTAGTGAAAAGTGAAAGCGAAAAGGAAACGTGAGCTTTATAAAAATGTTTCCAAGTGTGTGATAAATTAAATTCAAATGTTTTTCAACAGCGACGTGTTTTATATTCTTAGCCTTACTGTAACCTATTGATAAAGCTCATACACCCTCTAGCTACATACATATATATAAACCGGGTACTCAACCATTGGTATATTAAAAGTCTAGAGATTCTTAAGCAAGCAAGTCATGTTTAGTCTGGAATTCAAGAATACTTCATTATTTGTATACTTTGCTTTAATTTTTTTTGTTTTTTACCTTTTTTTTACTAAATTTCTAATTTTTACCATAATTGTTAAAAACAAATTACAAAAGTATCCAATGTTCAGGGTATCTTTTAGTTGTGCAGTCTTAACTAAAGGCATTTTACTTCCTTTAATTACTCTCATTAGTAGCCAAAGTATAATTGAAAAGTTGATACATTTCAGATGATAGATAGTGGGAGAGAGAGACAGAGAAAGAAATAGAGAAAGAGATAATGGGAAAGTTTTTCAAATTTTTTTTATTTTCAAGCAAGTTTAATGGTTTTAAGCGTAGAAGAACGGACTAAAAATATTTTTAAGTTCAAGTATTGCTGGCCACTTTTTGATTCAACTTCCAACTTATGCCATGCTCGCAAAGAACCTAATATTTGTATTTTTGTATATAAATATTTGAGAATTTAATAACTTTCCGAATAGATTTTTTAAAGGTTTTGTAATTTGCCCTCACGCCAGCATGAGGTCGTAACGCCAGTATCTTATCAGAACAGCTTTACTGTTTGCCAACGTCAAGTTTTGTTGCAAATTTACGCGTCTTTACTTGGGTGCATTTATTTGGGTGCTGTGTGCACTTCTTGTATCTATCTGTGTGCGTTTTTGTGTATTGCTTGTATCTGTGTGCGCGAGTTTCCGTTTCCGGCTGACAGCGTTGCAGGCAGTCTGGCCAACTGACTGTCTGTTCTGCTCCATTCTGTGCTGCGCAACGCACACTCAACGCAATAAATATATGCATAGTCAAATATATCCTAAGGAATCCTTTGTTCCTTTTGGTTTTTATTGCTTTCAAGAGAGTCGCTTCACGTTTATATGCAATGTGGTAGAATTAATTTTAAGCTTTTATATATATTTATATTTTAGATTCCGATCATTTAATTAAAGAAATGTATTTTAGACACATCAGTTAATGCGGGATTTTATATAATTTAAATAAAGCTTATACTCAACGAATCTAAATTAAAAAATGTTCTCATTATGCTTACTTGAATCTTTAAAGCATGTTTTGGATTTAGCTGCTCAGTATTGTGATAAAAAATTAAAATGCTAATATTTATATATTCAATTTAAAGTAAATATTAAAGTAATTCAACATCACAATTTTTTTCTTCCTTTGATGCATTTTGTAAGAATCACTATTTGTTATAACATTTATAACAACAGATAGAAGAAATTTGTATAAATAAATAATTGGCTTAAATTCCTTAATCGTACTTATAATATAAAGTTTTATTTCTTCTGCTAATTAAATTTGTTGATAATTTATTCATTATGAATATATTTAAAGGATATTTAAAATTGCTAATAGCACAAATTGTACTTGAAATTTTGGATTAGCATAATTTTATTTTCTTTAACTTTGGCTATTTAACGTTGGAGGTTTGCTTAAGCCCTTGTCAGCCTTTTACCATTCACAGTATTTTTTTTTTTTATTGTATGTGCTCTTTCTTCCGTTACTATCTGCATTCTTAATTGCCAGTGTGTTGAGTCAAATGAATTATTAATGGTGCAAATGAGGCATTTAATTCAAAAGTAAATTGTTTTTCTTTTAACTGTTCTTTGGTGTCTTGTGTGTCTATGTGGGAGTTATTTGAGTCTGTTGTTGAATTTATAATTTAAATAATTTAACTTTCTTTTTGTGGGTATTCGAGCTTACACATTAATAAACTTGTTTGTCTGCTGTGATTTGACAGAGCCTTTTGGAAATGTTTATTTTGATTCTTTAACTTTTTGTGCACAATGGGAAATTTAAATATTTCTCTGCGGCACATTCTACTGCAATTTCCCAAGTCCTTTTCACTTCACTTAATCGCCTTACAATGCAAAAGCTTTCAATAGAAGTCCTTAGATATGCAATCTAAATATTCAATTATTGTTCTTGCTCCTGCCTGTAAAACAATTTTCACCTTGCCATTTTCACTTTGGTTAAAAAACCTAAAATTGTTAGTGTCGGTTGCCACAACCCCAAATCTCACCCAATTTTTAACCAGGTACACCACTATTCATTCGTTTGTCCACTTGACCATCATCGAACTTCTCTGTTGCAACCAAAGACAACTTAAGCACAAAGGTTTTTATTGTTTCTGATCTAGAATTTCTACCAAAAAACATTTGAACTCAATTCCAATTAAAAGTACTTCATTTACTGTCAGTGCAGGACTGACAGCTCTGTCAATTTCTGTGGGTAATCTAAGGTACTGTTTTGGTTTTATCTATTCGGTTAGTTAAATGGATTGGAATTGCAAAAATGTGAATATGCTTAAAATAAAATGTTGAATTAAGTTTTCACACATTTGGTTCAAATAATATTTTGTAACCACTGGATATATATAAAAATAATAATAACTATAATAAAAATAAGAAGAATGTCTAATATATTCTATAGTTTTATAAACTAAATTTATATTAAATAATTAATAAGTAAGCCATAAAAGGCAATACGCTTAAAAACACTAATCACTTCTAATATTTAGATTAATAACGAAATAACAAACATTTTAACAGAATTTCTGATTAGATCCAGTCTTTTCCGTCATCAACCCGTCTAATCTATGTTTAGTTCTTAACCCACAAAGTTTTGTCTTTCAGCCAACTTTCGGCAAAAGTTGCAACGGAATCCGTTACTTGTGCTATGCTACAGAGTTGGGTCATCAAGTTGTCGACTTTGGCTGTCGGAAATTGTTTTGCCGTTTGTTGTGGTTAATAAGCCAGTTGATTTGACATATACGCCCCACTGACCGCACCTCCTGACTATAGTTAGCTGTTGTCTTGGCACGACTGTAAATTGTGCAATGAATTTGTTATTTATGCTATCTTCTATAATTTGGCCTTGCGCTTTTCTCTGTGTGCTTCCTCATTCCGCAATCAGCCGCATTCTCATTTGCAATGACTGCAAGGGTCTCTGCTTGTTGCATGTTGCATGTTGCATGTCGCCACAAAACTAATTATGGATAGAAAACCCAACTGCCAGTCATGCAAATGAATTGAAAATTGTGATGAAAAAGGAGCTTAATGAACGCATTACGCAAAAGCCGAATTGCTTGACAGGAGTCGCAGCCCAAGTTGAAGTTAAAGGATAGCAAATCTGAGCCAACATTTTTTAAGCGGATCGTGCTTCTGTTGAGACGACCAGCTTGGGGTCAGCAGGGTCTAAGGATGGTAGCCTTTATTTGAGGCTAACAGCCACGACGCGTTGAAAATATCTTAAATAATTTAAATGAATAAATAATAAAAAGGTATATTGCACAGGCCAATAGCATTAAGTATCCGTCGTGTAATCCAAATTGTCAAGCCGCACGCAATTGTGATAAATTGCTTGTTGGTAATGAATGCCACGAATGAATAAACACGTATTTCCTCGGCTTAAAAGCAGCGAAAGGAGAGGAGATTGCAACACAAGTAATAAAATACCAATTTACAAGGGAAATAAATAAATAAATATACACAGAGGGTACGGAGTGAATAAAAAAGGTAATGGCAAAGGCAAAGGTAAAGCCAAAGAGTTAATTATGTTTTGATTATGATAATTACTAAAAGGATTGTTTGTCTAAAGAAATAAATTACCTGCTTATCGACTCCTTCTAAATTATTATTACATGAAAGGAAAAAAATAAATAGTGTTTGAATATATAGACTTTTACGTTGATAATATAGAGATTCATCAAAGGAGCAAAAAAGGATAATCTGATTTAAAGTTTGAGCTTCCATTCAAATAATAACTATTCAAGCAACGTCTCAGAGCAGACAAATGTCTGAGGATAGACAAAGCAAACCCCTTCACAAAGGCAAATATGAATACGTGTATGCATATACAAACACACAAATATGTACATATAGATATACCTGCTGTTTCAAGCACAGTGCAAAATACATGTTCATTAATATGCGAGCAGCATAAAAACATAGCATACATTTGGGCGCCCGGACACCAGGACTAATGTCTCAGTTAAGCGAGCAGAAGACAACAGCATCAACAACAACATTAATGTTTATTTGCATCATTATATAAACAGGCATGGAGAAAAAGAGCTGCAAATATGATAAATTGATGGTCTTTGAACCATAAATAGTTGGTTGAATTGAGGCAAACATTGAGCAAATGTCAACAAACCTAAACTGATTTAATGTGGCGATAATGGCAAAGAAATTATATTAAGTTATGGCTTAAAGAGAGCCAACAAAGGAAGAATGAGTAAGGGAAAGTCAAGCTTGGCGATAACAAACAAACCCTTTTACATATAAGTTAGTTCATTAGTTTCAGGTTTTGTTACAAGTTTTGGGCTGATTTGCGGCCGTTCGACTTGAAAGGCGAAACGTCGCCTGCGGAAGTTGATCTGTTTTATGGCTACATTAAATCGTAAAGAGCAACTCGTAACTCTTCGGCGGACATCGGGTCGTAAATATAAAGTCTGCGGCATAGTAGAAATGTGCATAAAAAGAAACCGTCATAAAGGCAACAGCAAACTTCAAATGACCAACTATATACATAAATGCTTTTGTTATTGTAAGTCCTTTATGTCTAGCTGTCAATAATAAAAACTTATAATAAATTTAACCCTGCAGCATTAATGAATTTATTTTAAAACAAATTTTTTTAAATATTATTTTAAGTCCAAATTAGCTACTTAAATTCATTTAAATTTAAGAACTTTAACGGCAGCAATTTAAATAATTTTATATTCATTTTTCTTAAATAAGTTTAGTTATTTTAATTAAAAATCAAATTAATTTATTAAACGCTTAAATTAAAATTTAAAAAAATTGTTTGTTAATGTTGCAAGTATTTTTCGCAATTCTTATTCAAACGCAAGGGCAAATTTCACGAAAATTCTCCATTAGTATTTTGAAGTAAGGAATTACAAATTCGCTTTTACAACCGCTCACGTGTGTTTCCACTGCGCGCCTACGCCAACTGTTACCAGTAACAGCGACCTGTCGGCAGTTGCTTACAGCTGTTATGTGTTAGCAGTCGTAGCACTTAACAGTACTGGCATTTAGCAGCTCATCACACTGTTTTGGTATTAACAGCGCGACTGTTAACGAATTTCAGAAGACTGTTAGTTGTTTGTTTATTATGATTGGTTCTGTTAACGGCACGTGAATAGCCCTTGTTGTGTTCATTGTTTTTGTGTTTCCTTATACATTGAACTTGAACTAGTGACAAAGTTGGTGCCGGTTGTGTTATTCGCAATACTCGCGACACAGACGCCTTTGCGCATGGCGACTAAAGTTTTAGTTTTGAAGAGCCTTGCTTAAATATATGACAAACTACTTAGTACTTATATGCCTTTTGATGACATTCATTTTTATTTATACGTATAAAGTAATAGATCCTTGAACCTTTTCTTAATCGTCTGTCAGTAGGTCTGTTTATATTCGAACTAGTCTTCTAGTTTTAAGGTTACGTTTTCCTGCTTGTTTTTGCATTATTATTGTATTCATTTATTAAATATTTACCCTAGAGGTGATTAAATTTGGAATTTTTGGGATTAATTAAATTTATCATAATATTAATTCACAACTAAATATAATTCAATTTAAACTAATAAATGATTGTTAATCTTTGTATTAGAATAGTTTGTAAATTAAGTATTAAGATTCGATTATAATCTAACATTTCTCGTTATTTTAAACCCATCCCCCAAAATTCACAAAAGCCTATGTTAACCGTAATTTTAAAGGATGACTTAGAGGACATATTACTAGGAATGTCCTTCAAAGATCGGAATTTCTTGGCCACACATCTCATCAGATGGCATTACTTATGGTATCAGAGTATCTCGCAGTCGGTTACGCTCAACTGCAACGTTCTCACTGTTTCTTAATGAATTTAACAAAATTCAGAATTCAGGCAAGTAATGTGCTTTCAAAATCAAAATAAAAGGCAACGGAAAAAATGTTCTTTCTGTTGAAATAAATTGAGTTATGACAGACAAATATACTTAAAATATAATTTACTTTCTCAGTAGGCAACCTTTTTTTTTAAGGGCCTTAAGACTGTGCATTCTTTAATGTGGTTATGCAATAAAAAATTAATGAAAATGTTATTGAAGTCACACTGTGATGCAATAAAACAACATTCACACATGGAGCTGTGAAGATAATAAATTAATTGATATTCGGTTCAATGATTGGCAAGGATATAACCCCCAAGCGACAACCAGACGGGACAAATGACCTGTGCGCTGCATGCAAAATCAATAAAATCCAGCAATAAGCATAATTACTCCGAAAATGCAATTACTCAAAGCCATTATGAAATGGGATTAAATTAATTTATTAATTATTTTGACAGATTATGACTAATTTGGATTGATGTAAATTGTGGCTTATTTTTAGATTGCACAAATATCAATAAAAAAAAAGGGAAAACCCGCAAATATCAGGATCTTTACTTCGAATAAATATAATTTTACTATCTTGAGTAAGACGTCACGCAATCTCACTCATAGTTTTCGCTTACTTTTTTAGCTATTTTCTTATAAGTTAGTGTGTTGACCTATATGAATGAGTTACCAACATACCACATATTTTAGTCTTTTACTTAAGACTACTTGAACTTGTAGGAGCTGACCTTTCGTGTCAATGCCCAGATTGGAAAAGCATATATTGTTTATTAATTTGTCATGCTATCATTCTAGGCTTCAACTTCATTCATGCTTAGTATAAGTACTAGACTTATATCTTATTATGTTGATTGTGTTCTTATCTTTGATTGATAGACAAAAGTGTCAAGAATTGTATTGGCATATTTCTACGTGTCGTGTATTCCGCAGGGTTCAATGTACGATTGACAAATGAAAAGGAAACCTTCAAAAATATTAAGCGCTAAAGAACTCTCAGCATGTTTAACCTTGGATGGTCAACTGTTGAAATGGAAATATATAAAAATTTCAAAGATTTTATGCTAATTTAATTACGTTATGAAAATGTCTAACACGAACTTCCCTTGCGGAAACTTTTCAATATTAAAATTCAAGAACAAACATTTTATTGCAAAGTTAATCTTTGCAAGTGTCCGAGCTAAACAGTAAGTCAATTTTGTCAGACAAGAAATCACTTAAAAAAAACAGCTGCAAACGACATGCAAAATTTGTTGCTGTGACAAATTACAAAAGTTTTCTGGTAAAACTAAAAAGAACTAAATCTAAATGCAAGAAAATTTGCAAGTACAATAAGTACAGAGACTTACAAGGTACAAATAACGTAAGAAAAAATACCCTATCAGCCAAGGAAATCATAATAATTTGTTTAATCCGGTTTAAAAAAAAATAAAAAAAAAACATTGTTCTCATACAGCAAAACTAATGATAAAAATTTTATTGATTTTATTGATAAATCGTTATGCCAAATGGGTCCACAGATTGCAAACAATGCGGCAATTTTAAAGTTTACCAAAACATCAGATGGCTTTTCTGATGAATAACAGGACCCTGGGGGGAGGTGCTTATAAACTAAGTCCGTTATGAACAATAGCTTGGACACAAAATGGCAGATTGAGAGAATTCCTTGCAATCGATTGGTTAGATGGCTTCTATTCGAAAATGTTTTCTATTCAGACCACTGGTCGCAACATCAAGACAGCAGCTGAACTATGTTTCCACATGATGTGTGCGTAATATTCGCACGTGCCGAATCCATTAAAGTGCAGGCATTCAGTGTGCATATTTGAGTTTCCGTGTAGACTATAAGAGATAGCTACGGACGTAACAAAAATCCTAACATTCTGAGAATTATTGAAGTTAACTGATTTTTAATACAAAATCTGCTATATATTCTTTGGAGAATCTCAACCTTATCTCTTTTTGTATTGATATTTTGTTATTGTTCGTTAGAGTATAAATGAGTTTATAACAATTTTTTTTAATGTTTTCTTCATTAGAAAACTTTTAATTCTGATTTTCAACCAATCTTAATGACATTTCATATCTACAGTTTAAGTTTTTATTGCTTTTGGAAATCGATTTTTGTCAATATTCCCAAAACGCAGTTGATATAATAAAAATGAGAACTTATATTCCCAATTGGGATTCCCTAGAAGCATGTTAAAATTTAAATTCTAAGCATTGCTGCACAGGGAGGATGCGTAATGTATGGCACATTCATAAGGACGCTCCAAGTCACTTTCAGATTTATCCTTGTACACGCACGCAAAGCAGATTTATGTAAGTGTTTTTTATTTATTATTTTAGTTTTTTTTTATGACTTTTGCCCTACTCTTTGATATTCCCAAAACGGGTTTACTTTGCTTGTGAGTTGTTCATTACAGCCTCAGTGCCCCAAAGGTTCGAGACCAAGCCTTTAAGATGTATATTCCCCTCTGACATGTTCTTGAGTGTACTTTTTTGGGGTCACTTTCGGCATTGACTAAATTTAAATTCTTTGTTTGTGTGTCATGAACTGTGGCTAGAATGTTAACACGTCCCGCTATTTGGATATTTCCTGAGAAATTCTTTATTTCTATGCGCTCATGTTTTAATTATTAAAGTTTTTCAAGGCAAGTGCTGAATATGCAGGACACGTGCTGAGCTTTTGATTTTGTGAAGGCTTTGGTAATGAGATTGCTGTTCCTAATAGGAAAGGAGCTAAAGTCCTTTTTATGACTTAAGCAGTTATCGATGGAGCCCTAGGAAATTGAATAATTTAAGTTTATATTTTGGCCTACTGATAAATTCTTACTCTAAAGATAAATAAACGAAACATGCAAAAGTAGTATTATTATTTGTGAATTTTAATTTAAATAATTTTAAGTATTTGGCATTTATTTTGACCTTAGTTTCCAATTTCAATTTATACTGTATTCAATTTTGTGTATAATTTTTAAATCAATCAATGATTTTTATATATATATGCAGTAATAAGGTTAACTTTTATTACACTTTTGTGCTCAACCAGCCGAGTTTTCGATGAACCAACTTTAAGCGTAGAATACATGGAAATTTGATTTAAACTTCCAAGTGTCACAATGGCACTTGGTAAAATGTTCGAAAAATGTTTGTAAATCAAGAATAAATTGGTTTAGGGACATATGTCAATTCTTTTAAAGTTTTGTTCCATTTTAAATTATTGATCATCTTTTAAAAAACTTCAGGATTAAAGTTTGATCCCAAAAGTTTTCTGACGGGAAACATTTTTATAGAGCGCTGTCAGACGACATGTCAGTTGCGCCTAAAAAGGATGCTAAAGAAAAAAAAAAAAAAAAAACAAGATACAAGAAAAGTGCAAAAGAGCACAACAAAAATAATAGAATAGAAAATATGACTGGCAAAATACTGACGCAGTTCTGCAGCAGAAATCGTGCCAAAGCTCTGTGGAATTAAACAAGCGACAGCTTTGGCCAAAAGTTTGACACGTGAGCAGGCGATGGGAGGGCTGCTTTATGTGTGTATGTTTGGGGGTGATTGTCGTAAGGCGTGGCATGTGGTTTTGGAATGGGGATCACATGTGTCTGAATGTGAATGATGCCATATGGGATTTATGTGTTAACGAATGTGGCAATAGGCAGCAATGAATGACGGCCCCAAACAGTTGGCAATGCGCATTGAATCAAGGGTCAGCCAAAATATAAACAGAGCAAACAACATTTCGGCTTTAAGTCACATGCCACATACACATATTTCGCATACGCCTCATTGAACCATTTGAATGAAAAGGCTAGTCACGGCATATCGAAAAGGTTCGAGAGACACGCTAACCTTTTAATGGCAACGAAATTTATGGGTTTTAGTGTTTTTCACTCTTCACTATTAATGTATATTTTTGTAGTTGTGGTTTTTACGTGTTTCGCTTGAATTGTTAACGGTTAACTGGTTCAAGTTGAACTAAACTTTAAATAAAACATGATTAAACCTGATTTGGAATATGTAATGAGTTCTTAATGTTAGCTAATAAATATTCATTTATTCTTTTTCATTTTCATTTTCAGTTTTGTGTATTTTAAAATACAATTGAAACGTTTACTGGTAAACGTTAGAAATCGACATGAAATATGCTGATTACATCTCCATTTGAAATTTCTTGCGTTAAACCAAGGGCAAGGAAACCATATCAAATTGATGGTAAAGCTAGAGCCAGGTTTATCCTCAGCTAACTTCAGTGTACATACCTGTCAAAAATTGTAAAGGACATCAGCATTCTAAGCAACACAAGTTCAACTAAATTTTGCTGGCAAGCCACCTTCAAGCAAAAAGCTAAATGTCAGCGCTAAGCAGACGATGAGCAAGGACAACAAATTGCTTGCTAAATATTTTGACTTACCCTTGTCAGTTGCTTTTATTGTTTTAGTGCTTGTTCTGACTGTTCTGGTTAGGTTTCAGATGCCATTCAAATGGAATACATATCAACGCTCCAAAAGAGATAAGTGTTCACAGTCACACAGCTAACAACTTTACGCTAAATTTGCCTGCCAAGAATCTTATAAACCTTTGCCACCCACCCCTGCCTCAGTTTTAAGCCACTCCCTGCCTCGCGGAATCTGAATAGCTTCAGGTATTTCATACGCTTACAGGCTTTGTGCGTCTGAGGCAGCTAGGTGAGGAGACTTGTATGGACTTGTATGTCGTTGAATTCCTATGTGATTGGCACATTTTGGCCACATTGCGGTTATTTTTAGTGGCTGTAAACGATTAAGCCACACAGTGACTTTTTTTTTTATTGAAAGTGCACAAAAGCGATGAGAAAGAGAGAGATATAAAATTAACATACAAAAAGCAAAATATAAAAAGCCAAACACATGTGTAAAAATATTTAAAGATTGAGAACATACCTACGATACTAGAAAATTCAAATATCTTTCCAAATTAATAAAGTTTCTCTCACTCGCTTACGAGTTTCATTAGTTGAGGCAAGCTTTTTTCTTCAGATTTTATGACTTAAAAATATAATTCATTTTATGCAGCTTTCGACTCATAACAACATTTCTAAAAATATAAAATTTTTGTCTCACATTGCATAGAAGAAAATAATTGAGTGCAATGGTCAGCAATTTGCCAGAGGTCGTGTGAAGTGTGCAACCAGCATGAGAAAATTGCATTTGCATGAGACATGGAAATGTTTTTCATACATTTAAATTACAGCATCATTTTAATATAGGACAAGAACTATTTTCACCACGACGCTGCCAAACAAAAGGTGCGCCGCCAGCCACAATATGTCGCCAATTGTAACACACACCCACAATGGTGCACACACACACACACGGAAATAAACTAACAGTTGATCGACATTTTGTGTGTCGCGAGAAACGCGAAAAGTGGCGTTTTCCGTTCGCCATTTTAACATGTAAAATGCAATGAGAGCGGATAAATAATTAATATAGAGGATTTAAAAAGGTATATTTGTTTGGGGTTCTAAGATATATTAAATTTATGTATTATTTGTGATATCTATCAAGTTTTGTTTCTTTAATTTTCTTTGTTTTCAAATTATAGATTACAGATTATGATACCAGAATTAGTTTAAATTATGTTTCCTTTGTGTATGTTAATTTGTACATTTTGTGCTGAAATCAATTCTTTGATTACTTATACTTAAAGGCTGTGTATGACTCTATTTACCTTTTCGATTTAAGTCGACTGCTTACTGAGCGGCTTAATTCCATTTAGCACAATTAGTGTACTTAGCAGGCTGTACCATAAGCCAGCTCGTCAAAGCCACGCAATCTATAAGAAGCCAGCGTTGAGCTGTGCCCACAACACTAATATTAAATTAAATTTGCCTCCAATAATTATCTGGTATCTATGTATTTATGTTTTCGTGAGAAGGCCGTAGAGCACGTTTGAATGTTTAGTGTTTAGTTTACATTCATATTATTTACTCATGACAGAGCATATGCATGCCGCACTTGATTTTGCCTTCCTCTGCGTCTGCTTCATATCCCTTTGGGGGTAAATACAGCTATTTAACAATGGACCTGCCAGTCATACAGAGGGGAGTCATTCAGCCAACCATCAACAACTGCCTGGCCGTCAGCCTGGTGTCAAGCCATTTGAAATTTGCGCTCCTCGAGCACTGGAGAAATTTATAATCTCACCGTATGACTTGGTTTATGCCACTGCGGAATGCATCAGCAGCTGAAGTGCGTGTGTGTTGTATGGATGTGGATGTGTGTATGCGTAAGTACACAGTGTGCAGGCAGTGTGAATATAAGCAAATTTAGTGCATGGTTGCTTATGGTTTAGTTGGCAAACTATTTCATAGGGTAACTCAGCGATTGTATTTAAAGTGGCTCCCATTTCTTAGAAGCCAGCGTTAATTCGCTTCTTAATTATGACTGCTCTTGGGGGAAAGCTTATGTTGGATGGCATTAAAGTGTGCAGACTTGTTTATTATATGTATTAAAAACAGTTAATCCTTATCTAAAGGTTGCCAATGACCATTATTGATAGCTTGAGTAATTGTCACTCAATACTCAATATCCATATTTAATTGCATAATTGCAAGAGCAAAACATTTAAGACTATTGACATTTTCAAAAGTTGTTCTTAATGGCTTCATTGCTTTGTCATCTTGGCCTTTATTTTCCGTTTTGCTGGAAACGAAGTTCTACTAATGATAATTTTCTTGTATTTCCTGTTATCTGATCGCCCTTAAATGTTGTTGTCATGCCGAGAAAATCCAATTACGTAAGTTAATTATTGTTTCATAATGTAAGTTCTCCCCTTTCCATAATAGCAACTGTCGTTGTGGTTTTTTCTTTTTTTTTTCCATTTCCATATTTTAATTATTATTTTTGCCTGGCTCTGCGGCGAGCGCGTTTCATGACATAAGTGGAGAATTAAGAAATTATGAATTAAGGGAGCGAACAAGATTAAAATTTAACGCCTCGACGATTGTTAAAAACAACAAAAATGCCCAGCAGGTTTGCTGAGAATTAAAAAACAGATGGCGACACGCTGCTGTTTTCGGTCAAAGAATGAAGATATATTTATTTAGCATTAATAACGATTTTCAAAGAAATTCTTTAATATATAACAATATATTTTTGCATTAAATGCTAAATTATACATTTTTTTTAAGTTTTATAAGTAGAATACCCAATTTATACATCTCAATGATCTCTAATATTAATATTTAGAAATCCCACACTTGAACATTTCGCTAAGCACAAAAGTTTTCTGCTGTTCCCGCATCCTTAAATCCGTTCATGTGGCTTACATTTAACATGAGGACAAAAACCAGCGGGTAACCTCAGAATATTCAGCTGAACAACTTTTCGTGTTATTGGGGAAAACGCGAGAAGCGCCAGCTTTGACAGGTCACAACAAACATGTATACAGAATCGAAGACAAACTTTATCCCAGTTGTATAACCAAAATGTCCTCCCATTCGGATCAACCAACCAACCCACACACCCCCTCATCGAACCACGTAAACAAAGTGCATGCAATTCTATAAAATGCAAGAATTGCATAAAATTTCAATAAACCGGCAACGACGACACATTGGAAGCCCATACGGGAGATGAGTGGGGTTTCAGTTTGGTAGGTTCCTGTCTGGGGACTTTTAACAGAATGCAATGTCAGTGAAAATGTAAAATTTATTGCAAGTTGCATTTGCATCTCGTCTCGCACTTATAACATTTTTTTTTATTTTCTGCCACTAACAACAAAAATCACCAGTTAAGTCTTAAAGATTTGGCCTTAGGCAAAGTACAAAATAAAAGTATCTTCTGAATTTGGGTCTAGAATTTCAACTGCATTTCACATGCAAAACTCTTATTTGTTTTTTGTCTGTCCGACGTGCTTGGATTTTAGAAATAAAACACACCTCAGAAACCACAGAAACTACAAAATAAAAACTGCTCGGCATCAGCATCTAAAGAAACACATACAAGCTAACTCCGGCTATCCGAACTTTGTATGCCCTTTTTGAGGACCGAAGAAAGGCAGACCTAGTTTAATTTTTTAACTTTTTAATGCCAAATAAGATATATTAATAGGCTGTAATATATTCAGAATATTTTTAGAATTCCACTCAATCGTATTAATATTTAAATGATAATGAAAATAAACAAAATAAATAATGTGACTATTTGCTTTTAGATTTTGGCTAATAGCGATATTAGTAATAAATATAATCATAATAATTTCAATGAAACAATTATTAATTTATAAGAATATTAAATTATATATACAACAGCAAAATGCAAGGGAACATTTTGGTAAGTAAACATAATTTTAAATGTATTTTTGTTGATTCTTAATAATATAGTATTTGCCCACTCTTAAGTCTTGGGTGTGGAATTGAGAGGTCTTAAGACTCTGTGTAGCTCTTATCCTACTTATTCGTAATCCACTTGAAAATCCGGCTGGCTGTTGCATGCTTTCAGCCGCTCAGTCATTTGGCATTCTTGTTGGCCATGTAAACAGCAATGTTGCTAGCCACGTGAACCAAAAGTATGCCTCGAATTTTTTACACTGCCAGCAAACATTTATTACCCCGCTGCCGGTCTTAGACAAATGGCCATGTTAAGCGTCGTAAGCATTGTTTCTTGTTTGTCAGACTCTTGCCTTTTTTTAAATACTCTTTTTACTTGTGTTTTTCTTTTGGTTCACATTTGAATTTTTTGCTCCTACTCTTAAGTCAGGCATCTTCGGGTTGTTAGCTGGATTAAGTCGGCTCTTGCAAGGACTTTTGACAAGTATCAGCTTGATTAACCAGAAGCCAGCTTTAATTATCTTTCCTTGGCCAAGCCGAGAATAATTTACTGTAAATTGCTGCCTCAAACTATCTCCTACTCATAGCTCATTTAACTCTAGACTCTCAACAAGTTTGGCCAATTGCATGGCCAACGTAATAGCCGACTTGCAGCACGCAACAATAAATCACACTGGCTATGGGATTTGTGCAATGACTTTAAATCAATGGCACTTAATGGCAATTGGGGTTCCAGGAAATTGGTAAATTGCAGCTTGATGCATAAGCCTTCCTCAATACAAAAAGAAATTTGTTTTTTTGCGACCATTAGCAGTCACTTCTTGTACCTCAACGAATTAGAGGAAATAAATCAATACTAGTTTATCGTTAACATTTTTGAACTTTGAACAATATTCCCAATATAGATGTGTGCATTTCTAAATTAGTTGTGCGGGCTGAATTTATGTCTTTCGAGTGAGTGAATATGTAATCCGAATACAGTTGTTGGGGCTTTAGAACACTAATTATTTTCAGAATTATGATCTTAGGAAATTTGGCTGTATACTAAAAGCGAAATATGTAAAATCCATGATTTTTTTTTAAATTTATTGGGGCTTTGAAATTTTAATAAATGAAATATATTATACATATTATTATTTCAATAATTTTTTGCGTTAGCAGTTTTGAAAACGAAGTACATACAATTTTTTAAATCATAGTAAGTTTAGCTGTACAGATCTTTCGAAATAGTTTTATTTCCTCATATCACACAAAATTGTGAGGATTCTAGAAACATATAAAAAAAAAACATTTTCAGAATGTCGAAGGCAAAGGTTAGTAATAAATGAACAAAGTTAAAAAATATACAAAATAATAATGATTTCTTTCAAATTTACAACTTTAATATATTAATAAAATATATTTTCTAATATTACGAGATTTTACTTATTAGATTTATTAAACTTTTATTAGTCGGATAAGCCACAACCCAAGTTCAAGTTTCCCATGCGTGATATTCATTTGAATAAGACGCTGCGAAGTTTGAAGACCGCTTGCATCTTATCATTAGTAGCTCCGTTTTGTTTTTACATGCTGCACAATGTGCCAAGAAAACTGAAATATAAGAATTTTTATGCAAACTACGATCCAATGGATGCCTTTGATCGCATGCAGAGCGGTGGCTACTTAGCTTCCTGTCCCAAGTCTAAAAATGATGACAAGAAGGACAAGGACAAGGACAAGGGTAAAAAGAAATAAATGACCTTTGACTTTTGCGATACACATATGAAACGCAAAACTGGAAACGAGACACCAATTCACACCAGACATTGAAGGGAAAGGAAATCAACAACGCAAATGAATTCTAAGAAATTGTAAACTCATCGAGAAATATACTCAACACACACACGCACACATGACTAATAAATGGAGCATTGCAAATAAGATAGGCGAGCACTTGAGCTTGTCCTGCAGCTTAAGTTATGTGAAGCACGACCTCGTAAATCGTTTCGGACAGCTGTCCTTGCTGCTCGATGGGCCATAACTACATGGATTATGTTTGGGGTCGGTGGGGGGTGCAATGGTGCAAACAGCTCGTCTGCCATCTTGGATCGTCGTCTATGGTAACTGGCTCTCTGACTGCTTGTGCGGAAGACACAGATACGTGAATAATTTCTTACATTTTTTGTATATTTATCACATTTCAATAACAAAATAGACTACAGCTAGCTTAAGCGGTGTTACCAAAACATTCACTTGAATTTTTGAACATTGCGCATCTGTATAAATTATTTAAATGCATGGAACGCCGAAGACCATGCGTTAAGCGAAACAAATAAAAGGAATGAGTATTCTGACTAAATCACGCTTTTCGATTATAGAATAATAATTATACTAAAATAAATAAATTAAAATTAGAATAAAAAATGCTATAAATCTAAGAAATGTATTTCAAGTTCAGAATCAACACAACATTGTATTTTTTACAAATTTGGATATAGCCGAACCTGTCTGTTCCTCACTCAGTCTCAGATTTTAGACGATTGAACAAAAGTTGAGCTCATGTATGAAAACCTATGCATATGTTATGATCCTCATATTTTGACAATTATATTATTAAATTTGCACTCCAAAATCATAGCGTTCAAACAATCTCACAGCTTTTTAAATTTAGTAAGAGTAAGATGCCGACAGCGTAACTCCGTTCTACAGGGGCATCTATCTTCGGGCTGCCTAAGATAGCCGAGTTTTCTTGTTTTATATTTTTAATGGGAAAAAACCGCATAAATTTCGTCGTTTCATGGAATTCAAACACTTACTATACTATGCACACATTTCTGGGAAGTCGTTTGATTGGCATTTTCTGGCTCATTTTATGTGCGTGTGGCATGCTTCACATAGCACATTTGATTTGTGTACCCTGTAATCTTAACAAATTGTGAAAAGAGGCATAACTTAGCTATAGGTTCACAATAAATAGCAAAGCTCAATTGGTAGAAAAGGCTTTCCGTCAGCAAATATATTAACTATTTCGATTAATAAAAACTAATAAGTGATAAAATGGAATTAATATTATTATTGTAAGTTTGGAAATACTTTCAAATTTAAAGGGGAGGTCGTTGGGAGAACTGCATATGTCAATAGTGTATTTTTATAATAATGCATTCACGTTGTGTTTATATCATCATTTATAATTCTTTAGAATATATTACAGGGTATATCTAAATCGCTTACTTCGCTTTTGCTTATTTTTTGTTCTAAATTTTCTGTCTGTCAAGCTTCGCTTAAGAATTCATTTCGATTCCTTTTACCTATTTTTAACTTTTAACCCCTTAAATTGAAACAGACACAAACTCAACCATTTTTTCGGGCCTAGTCACCTGATGTCTGTCACAGTTTCTAATCTGTATTTGCAATTAGATTACCAGTAAAAAGTCTGTCTTTTTTGTACGACTGCTGACCATTCAACTTTGACCAGACCAACAGATTTAAAACCACGTTTCATGCGTTTTTCTTGCCTTTGTTTTGGTCATGTCTTTTTTAGCCGTCCAACGAACCCTGCACAAAAAGACCAAACATAGACAGGGACGAACACATAGACATAGGATGGGATTCATTCAATATGTTGCATGCCTCTTGGCATTAAAGGCTATTATAAGTATGAAATCGCCTAATTCCACAGCTCTGACAAATGCCTTGGAGGCGTCTCTAAGCTGACAACTTACACAGCTCGCTTTGGGGCCACCAACTTGTTTGGTTGGGCTTTTCAAACTAATCTAAGAAAATTGAAGTGAAATTCTGAACTCTTAAGCGTTTCTAGATAAGCATATAATACATATTATGTATATGAATGTGCGCGTTGGGCGTCATTTTTATTGAGTTCCCTGGAATAATCTGCAATGGTAATATGGTATTCTCTGCACAAATCAAATAATCAACATTGGACTTTAAAAAAGCAAAGTATATATATAAAACACACGAAACGTGAAATATTTTGAAATTTCAGAAAAGGTTGTAAAATCGAAATTTTCGATCGATTTTAATATTATAAGTTCTCATAAGACTAAGTAAAGAGTATTGATCGAATTTGAATTGAATACTTGAAAGTTGTGGTTCTTAATAAATAAATTCATTTTTGATGTTAAATTTAAAATCTTATTTTTTTTTTTTTTGCAAATTAACTCTACTTGTGTTGTCATTTTATCTCAATTATTTTTGAGAAACACACAGCTGCTGCAAGCCACAAATGTAATGAGTATAAATGAGCATTGCCTGCTTTTCGGCAGTCTCTGTTTAAATAACGAAAGGAATTCATTGAACTCTTCTACTCAAAGGCAGTTGTCAACAATAGCACTTGACATTGTGTCTTCATTATTATCTATTTGTTGGTTATACGAACGCTTTCTTAACCCAGTCCCCTCTCGATAACAACTGAATTGTTAATTGTAAGATATTGCCACGGCACGTGCCCAGGTGGGCGTTTCAAATTTCTGGGACGCCCACCTGTGACTCTTAGATGCCAGTATACTATATTTATAAATTTCCGACGGCTATATGGCTTTCAATGTCTACAAATAAATGGGCGTTGGCTGGGCCTCTCCAGTAATATTAATTGAATTTTAAATTGTTTGCATTGGGTAAATATTGAACTTAATAAATGTCTGTTGGGCTATAGATATGTTTACTTTGTGTATGTGTTTATGATTTGGGGCAGCTGGACTATTAGTTCAAGTTTCTCTATACTACATTCGGCCTGATTTGTTAAACGATTAAATATTTGTAAACTTATATTAATAAGATAATTAATTTATTTACAATTGACTTGTCAAAACTTATAAATATAAAAATAAAAAATAAAATCGAATATTTAACTCTAAATTCAAGAAATATAAATAAATGTTTATATTTATACACATTAATATGTCTTGTGAATAACTTCGATTTGTTATTATTGGTATGATTGTGTTTTTCTGGGTATTCCCTAAACCATGCAAAAACTTTTGGCTAAATTTTGCATCATGTAAATTTAAAGTTAAGTATTAGATTTCAATTTTTATTTAATTTAAATTTCTTGTTACGTTTTGTATTTGCCTGTGCCGATATTAATGGCCGACATTTAATAAATAAAAATATATATATATATGCCTCCGCTCATTTCCTCACTACTCTCAACATTAAGTTTTTTGATCGGAGAGAAAAGTCGTATTCGTTACATATGTATTTTGAATCTGGTTCCTAAAGCCTCTCTCCATCCTTGTCTCTCAATGGATTTAAGTGGACAACAGAAGGCAGTTGAATTTATTGTTGGCCTTTTAGGTACGCTTTGATTTGTTTTACCCATTTTATAGTGTATTTCTTATGTGTAATATGATAATGGGAGAAAATCTCTATCTAATCCATATTTATATGTAATCCGGTTTGAATAAGTACATCAAAGCACTTGTGTGTCATTCAGTGATTCAATTGAGTTGCTTAACATTTTACAGAATATATAGACATTCTTTTACTCACATTTTTCTCAGAAAAATATTTATGTTGTAAACTCAGTAATCATTATTGTGCCCAACCACATGTCCTGTCTGCCGAGTTCACTCTTGGCTATAGTTCAGCCCTTTGAAGGATTAAATTTAATTTCACATGACATGGCCAGAGTTATAATATTTTATCCAAACACTGGCCACAACTCTTTTGCAGTCGAGACTGCAATTTCCGTTGCTAAAATGCGTGGCCCAACTTATCTCAATTTGACTATCCCGTCATTTAGAGAGTTTAGCCAGCACGTGGCCTCGCAGACACGGATGAACACACACACGGGCGCACACATGAACTGCATCAGGGCAAAGGTCGCCATTGGCAACTGTTCTCATATTTGTTTATCTCGAAAAATGTTCTGCGCTGCCATAAATTGGGCTAGTGATAGCGCCCTTCTGCATTTAACAGCATACTCTTTTTGAATGTTGCTCAAAGGAGCTGGAAGTGACAACATATTTCAGTGGAAAATTATGTTTTTTTTTTTCTTTTTTGAAAAGACGGAAGAATTATTATTCAAAAATTATTCAAATATACAAAATTTATTGCTCAAATTTTATGAAACATAATTTTTTGGGGATATCTAAACTTGTATGTATTGATCTGTTAATCAGTAATGACTACATATATTCTTTTCAATTTATTTTCAATTTGAAACTTAGAAAAAATCTATTATTATTTATTCTAATCATTTTAATAGATTAATTTTATAATACAAATCTATTTAAAATGTAGTATAAAACTGATAAATCATATAAGCAGATGTTCTCATTTCTGCAGATCTCATTATATTAAAAAGGCTTATTATTATTTATTCAAAATTCACACTGAGCTAGCAACCCTCGTAGATTTCCACTTCAATGCTTGCCAGACTGTTGCCATGAGAATAAATTCCCCCTTTTTAACAGCATTTCCAGCTACTTTTCTCACATTAATCGGAAAAAATTGGCGAAATTTCGGCAAAATGTCTGTGTGTGTGTGAGGCAACGCCTCTTTATTTATGCAAAATAAACTGTCTGATAATGTTGTTAAGCCAACGATTGAGTCAACTCTTAGAATTGCCAGTTTACTCTCCACTTGCCAAGTCTGAGCCTTTGTGCGAGTGCTTTGCAATTAAATAAATCAAAGACATTTCAGATTATAAATGGTTTCGAAAGAAATTCTAATAAGAAAGTTGTTAGCATATAACTTACGAATTCTAACGTTTCTAATGTTGGTATCTAATTAATGTTTATATTTCTATGGGTTGATTTTTAGTTTTGCTTTCTATTAATTAAATAGCAGTAAATATTTCATTTATACGAATTCAGTGCTTGAAAAAAGAAGCGCTGGTTTAGTTATTCGCGATGGTTTTTCGATTTTCTTCTTCACATATTTACTTATACGCTATGGGAATGATTTGTTGGGTAATAAATTTATAACAAAGATAGATTGTTATCATTGTGATATTTTACCAAGCGCTCTTATTGTTTTTTATTTGACGATAAAGTTTGATTCGATATGGAAAAACTTTTTAATTCCGTTTCAAGTTCTGCTTAAACACTGAAAAGTGTTGTAATAAAAATATTATTTTTTACCCACTTGAGGCTTAAAATAATATACAAAAAGTATAAGTAACTGAATGGATTCACATATGTAGTCCATAGAACCTTGGAACAGTAAGTAGTGCTATTATGGACACTACTTTAATCTTTTTGCCAAAGATATTGTCAGCTAAATACCAGCAAACAAACCCATATGTATATGCATATTCTAAATTTGTATGCATGGCCAGGCACATACTATATTATCTTCTGAGTATGTGTGGGTATGTGTGTGGTTGTGTGTGGTTGTGTGTGTGTGCTTGTTTATGTTTGTGTGATGTTTCGTCTTATGCGCTATTGCCAAAGCAATTTGCCAAGGGGTTCATTAGACTTTCAACTTTTGTTTTCGGTTCTGCTACCAACGTCAAAGCCAATGAACGAAAAACATTCACACAATGTTGCTGCGTGTGTTTGTTTGTATATGCGTGTGCTTGTCCATATATGTGTGTGTGTAAGGATGGTAAAAACAAGAAAGAAAATCGTACTTTTCCATGCCGAAGATTATACACCCTTGCAGATCGGTATTCTCTTATCATTAACTAAAAGGAACTGCCCGATTTTTAAAAGCCTCTTATAAGTGATATAGGACAAAGCTGGTGGTCTTAGGGCAAACTAAAAGGAGAGTATACATTTTAGTTAATAGAAATGTTGTGTTTGAATTCGATTTTTTGGTAATCAATAAAGAGTCTCATAAAGGATATGTTACTTTAGAGTAAATGGGCCAACTCTGATATATATGAGAGCTGCCTGAAACAAAACAATGAATTTGTTGCTGTCACTTTTAATGCACTCCACATTTCGTGACAAATTGTGAATTAGACTTGGCAAGGGTAGAGAATTGGGGTAAAAGGACTTGCAAAGTTGTTGAATTGAGGCAACGGCGACTGCAGCTGCGGCAAATATGACATACAATGCAGGGCCCAAACAAAATAGCACTAGCAAGACTAAGGCAAATGTGGCACATGCCGCATGCCACCAGGCGATAGAGATACTGATGAAGCCTATGCCACAAAGCCTGCCTAAAAGGCCAAAATGGAGCCACGAGGGAGGAGCATTGAACAGGATAACCTCATTAGGGGCAGAGGCTGTTAGCGAAAGTGAGTTGAAGAGGGAAAGAGAGCTACCAAAAGTGTTTCCCTTAGGCTCAATAGAAACTTTGGCCCAAGCAAAACATCTGTATAATTGTTGCTGCTGCTGTTTCTGGTTTCAAGGTCGAATTGGACTACCACTTAAAGTAGAGTAAATACAGTACTTGCCACTTTCGGGCGTAGACATTTTTATGCGACTCTCGGCAATTCTTTTTCATTAGACCAACGTTTAATAGCTGGTCGTAAAATTTGCACAGCCCAAACAAAAGGCGTTAACATGGTAATAACAACTTGTAGCTAGATTAAATCATATTATTACGTTTGTAACTAAACTAATAACAAAAATGGCTTTAAAAAATGTTTTAAGAAATGCCACAAATATTTGTATAACTGAATAAAAAAGGATATTCAATTTGACATGGTGTATATCGAATACCAATTTAACTTATTTTATGAATACGTTGATTATTTCACAACTAGATGGATTCTAGTTGAACGTGTAATAAGTTTTAAGAATGAGAATTGTTAAGAATGCCATATCTACATACATAAGTAAGCAGCGTATAAGTAACATAATTAATTAAACGAATTCCGATTCGATTCATTTGAACATTTGAGATTTAATGGGAAAGCAAAGATTGGACCAATCAATTGCAAATGAACACTTTACATGCTCCATATTCTCGTCACTTCCATCAAATTAATAGCTTTGTATGCTCATCTTGGCTTTATTGAAGTGTCACTTGGGGGACATTTTCTATTTGGCAGTGTTCACATAAAATGCGCCTGAATTGAGCGTTGTGCGTTAAATATTCTGTTTTATTACTGATTTCGTAGCAAAATAAAATCACTAAAAGCTATGTGCGCAATTCGTCATAACGTGTCAGATATTATGTGTCTAAGTGAAATAAAATTTCTATTTCTACTTTTAAGCTCATTCAATGTCAAATAATTGTACACATTTTTATATACAATTTTAAACTATTGAGTGAAATAAAATGTGTGTTTCTCTACTTTTAAGCTCATTCAGTGTCAAATAAACATGTACAATTTTAAACTATAACAATTTATACGAATTTCAGATTCAGTTTTAATTGACTTGGTATCTGTATCGAAATAAAATAATGTACTCAACAGAAGCTACTCTCTGCTTCATTTCATTTCAATACAGCAATATTATATATATATATATATATTCGGTCCTTACCTTTCTCTTTTCAGCACTTCATTCCGCTTGCTCAAATTAAAATTGCTTTTCTTTTTTTTTGGTTTTACAATTTACCGAACAAAAATCAATTAACTTATCAATTAAATGGCTCTGGTGTGTGTGTGCGTGTGTGTGTGTGTGTGTGTGTGTGTGTTTGCGCAGGTTATGTGGTTGTGTCTGTGTGTGGATGTGCTTGCCTTCTTTTGTAAATTTACTTAAATACAGCGACGCAAGTTATGTTCGTTTTCATTGAAGTCGCCGCAAATTCAATTCCAGAGGCAGACATTTTTTATTTTTCTTAATGGTAGCCAACTCCACCCCTTTGCCACTCCCCAAGCTCCTTAAAGTTGCCTTAAGCTAAAATACTTGAATCAAATACTGCATTAAGTTGTACGTACTACCATCCACCCTTGATTCGTGTAACTGCGACTTACGACTACTTATCTACTTGAACTTGACCAGCAAAGAAGAAATTGGAATTACAATTTGATTTTTAAAATGCGCACATTGTATACGAGGGAAGAGCAAGGAGTTGCCACCACACAGAAATATAAAAGCTCATATATAAAATATTATAAGAAATCTGAAAAATCAATGAAATTAATCTTTTTCTTTAATAAGTAATTTCGTTTTAAAATTCTTTTTTTTTTATTCATATACCACATTTAATGTCCGTCCCATTTGTAAAAATGAGTTTAAAATGATTCAAACTTGTATATTTCCTTATTGTTCACTACATTAATGGTTACTGCCTATCTCTCATATAAATTAATTACATATTTCTTTGTCAATGTTTAAATTATGCATAACTCGTAACTATACGCTTTAAAAATTGCAATTAACAAATTTTTTTTTTTGGCTAACCTTAGCGAAAATGCATTACGAATTTTATTCTTCACTCACTTTTTAAGGGCAGTAAATGTCTCGTTATTTTTTGTACAACCCATATATCGGTTGGGTTAAGGCAATGTTAACTATACTTTGTTACTAGTTTGCGGCTTATAACTTGCAAACAATGTTGACCAGAGACTCTCTAAACTTGTGCCTAGCAAACTTGATGGTGAACTGAGTTTTACGGTTTCCGATTTATGATTTTTGTTTGTAAACTTTTATGCAAGCAAATCGTTGTGCACTAGAGGAGCATCCATTCAGCCTTTATGCACATACATATATGCATTTTTTCTTCTCTTTACCTCCACGTGGCACTAGCAGCCCTTGAGGACTTCTAGTTCTCTTAAGTATTCAGTGTCAAGTTCACGTTGGCAGGCCACTTGACTCAAGGATTTCAGTCAAAGAACTAACAATCGATATCTGCTTTATTTTCGACATGTCATGACATTTTTTTATATGTAATATCTAGCCTGGTACTTGTGAACATATCTCAAAAATTATAATTTTTAATTTTTTGAAATTGTGTTTTTATGTATAATTTTTTAAATAACCAGAAAAAATAGTATAAATATGATTCTTTATACATAAGTATAAATATATTCAAAGTAGTGGTTCATATATCTTTACTTATTTCGAATTTTGGTATATAAATGTATGCAAATAAGTTCTTAGATATGATTCTAACTTATTGACTTAAAAAATACTTTAAATTTTAAGACAACTCTTGGTCAGTACAAACAGCTTGATATTTATTAATATATCTAAACAATTATTGTTTCTTAATATTAAAATATATTTTTGAAAGTGTTATTATAAATAAAATTCTAAATAAATTAATAACAATCTTCAAATAACGTTCCAAGATATGATCCAATTAATTGCAAAAACATTTAAATTTAAAAAAACGCTCTTCTTAAACTAATTCTAAATATGTAAACTTATTTTAAAATTGTATCTTTATCAAGTTTTGGAAGCCATTTAAAATAAATAACATATAATTCCTTAACAACTGCATATGAAAATAATGTCAAGAATTACCTTTAATTTTTTCGTGACCAATCACCGAAACTAAGCCCCTTCCCGAGCATTCACAACACGCTACTCTGATTCTCATTTAATGGCAATGTCAATAAAATGTGTTCAGGTCTTCGGCACTGTCAGTGTTGATGTTGTGCTTGTGCATTTATTATATCAGCTTCTTTGCCCACACTCAGAGAGACATGTGTGTTTCCATTGAGCTGGCTTCGGACTCTTGGGGCATGGAGCTATTGATCCGCAACGCACGTTGTTTATTAATAGTTCTCGTGCTACAAATTGATTTTGAAGGCGTACACAAATTCCACTTGTTGTGACACGATGCACTGATACCGAAACAATGCCCCGTATATCTTTTTCTTTTGGAATAAATCAGCTACCACATGAAGCAAGCCACCAGTTTTGGAATCGGTTGTTAAAGTGGAATTTATTTTAAAAATAGTTCTTGCCTGGAATGTAAGTACTTTTCTAACAGAAAATATTCTCTGCAATATGAAAACACGAAGGAAAAGCACCTTTCTAATAAAGGCTATTGCGTATTAAACCCAAATTATCTACAATTTTAGTAACATAATTACACTGGTAATTAGTGAGTTCAGTTGGATGTGTCCTTATGTACAAAGTTTTTCATATATGGTGCGATGCAGCTATATGATATAGTAGTAGTATGAAGTAAGTGTACAGCTGAGGGGCTAGACAAGTATAACTGAGAGACTTGTTAGAATAGAAAAGAACATAACTATATTTTCTAGGCTAATCAAGAACATATATATATAGCTTATGAGCTCAGAGATGTCTTCTTCACTGCGTTAAGCAGTTGAGAACAAATGAACATGAGAAAAGCATTTTCGAAAAATAAATATAATATATTATATTATATTAGCTATAAATTATATTCTAATAATGAAATACATTTAGAATGATACGGTTTTTCAATATTTACGAAAATTACATGATGTTTTAATAGCTAGCATATTTTAACCAGAGAGAACAATTTAATGTTAGAATTTTTAAAACAAAAAATATATATATAAAAAAATAAGTCTTACAAATTATTGGTAACTTTTATTACACAATCATATTAATAATTTAATTCAACCTTTTTTTTTTGTTATATTTTTTGCTTAAATATTTTATGTTTAAAATTCAAATATTTGTATTCGGACTTATTTTATTAAGTAAATCAGTCAGAATTTGAATTAATTTTCGTGAAATATGGCCACAGAGTAGTAGTGCGCCTGCGCCAACAGCATAGCCGGCAAAAGGTGGCACAATAACAAAAGCAAAACAGCAGAGACAAGAAAAACAACAACTTGGTGGCTAACTAGTTCAAGTTCAATGCAATAACGAAATGCAAAACCTACCACAACAAAACGACTGCTAACAGCGCCACTTTCTGTTGTTTAACAGCAGCGCTGTCAGTCTTTAACAGCCACATAACATAGCACAGTCGTTAGCACTCGGGTAGTCTCGACGTTAATTCCGATTAGGATATGTCTGTAGCCGCTTAGTCTGCCGCGACCACTCAAACGAATCGGATGTGAGGAGTGGAAAAGCCTCAATTGCTCCAATCAGATTCTGATTCAGATTACGGATTTTACATACACTAAGCACTGTGTCTAAAAACTTGGTTATCGAGTGTGTGAAGTGATAATATATATATAATTTAAAAAAAATATTACAAAAATATATATATATATATATATTATATTTTAAACGATTCGAAATTACTTAAGCATTTAACTATGAAATTCAAAATCGTTGACATTTTTATTAATGCTTTCAAGCGCCGTACTTAAAAACAAAATATGCATTTAAATTAATGATGACTTTAATAATTTAAAGCAAAAAACATTTTTAAATATTACTGATTAATACTTGAATACTTTTAATATAATCTCAAAATTGTTGTAATATTAAAAGCAAGAAAGTAAAGTAAATGGTAAAATATCGGAAAAATTTCAATAGGCAAGTTAGTATGGATATGAGTTAAGATTTTGCTTTTATTTTGGCGTTAATTGACACCGCATTATAAATAACGTTTAAAAAAAAAATAAATTATTATGTTTCATGGTGTTCTTAAATCAACTTCAAAAATATATACTTCTTGAACGAAATTTGAAACAGTCAATATAAGTTACGCTTCTCAATCGGTTTTTTAGACCCTAAATTGTTGGCATTCATTTGATGTGGAACCATCAAATTGCATTGAATTGAACACAATGCAAATTAATTTTGAGAATTTCAATACACAAAACTACTTCGCAGAAATTCTGTAAATGTCAGTTTATAGAAAGATCGGGGAGGCATTCCTAACAAAATTTCATCTGATATTTTATTATTGCCTATTTTTAGAAAAAAATCGTGCTAATTATTGAAGTACATGCTAATAAAGCTACTAAATGCAAAAAACAACTTGTGTAACACGGCGTATGAGTAATGTTGTTATTGAACAACACGTGAAGCATTTTACAATGCATGGATATTATGCAAAATCAAAATAGCAACAGAAAACAATTTTTAAAATTTTATGCACATTAAATAGAGCATTTCAATTGTAGTTGCTTACAAATCCAGCATTGAATTATCAAAAGAAAGAAATTAAATATGGCAATGTGAAATTCACCATAAAATTAAAAGTTCGGTCATGCATAAGCAACTGGCACTCGAAATTCAGCTTTGCATGTTAAATCATGTGAAAAACTAGCTACTCCAAGTGCAGAGATAAAAAAAGAAAAGTGAAATCAGGAAGTTGATATGCTGGACAAAATGCTGGCACCCCAAAAAAACAAAACTAACCTTAACGCAAAATGAAAACGTCGAGAGACAAAGAACAAACGAGTACAAAACGCACTCGACAAGCAACTTAAGCGTGCAACTGCAACTGTCAGCGGCAGCAGCAGCAGCAGCAGCAGCAGCGTCTAAGGGAACACTCTGCAAAAGCAAAAAAAAAATAAAAAAAAATTATATATATATATATATATATATATATATATATAGAAATTCCAACACTTGGTAAATGATAATTCTACATTTTATCTACTTTTACCTTAAGGGTTTTTCAATTACTTTTCAACAAATAATGAGTTGAAGCTGTGTCAACAATTTCAGTTGTTCATTCAAATATTTCGAGATTTAAATCTGTTACAAAAAATGCGAGTTTTATTTGTGCCTTCTGCTCATATTGGTATGACGGAGAGGGGCGGTCGAGGTTTGCTTTAGGTTAGGGGCTCACCTGGGGCAGGTGCAACTTCCTTTGATTGCTGTGCGTGTTTGGATTAGCAAATTTGTTGTTATTTGCGTAGCCAACGGAAAACACGACCAGGCCACAAGCCAGACAGACAGACGTTGGTTCATTAGAGCCTATTCGTTGGACCCTTAAATTCATCTTTTTGCGGTTCTTATGTACACTTTGTCTAGTGTGGTAAAGGGGGCATATAGATTTGGTCAGAACGGAAGAAAAGATTACATATTGGAGTCCACCTGCTGACATCTAAATTTAATTATAAATTTAAAAAAACTGATTGATTTTTCTTATGGAATCTGCATAATATAGTAGCCCGATGTTATTGATTTTTCACACAAAGCTTAAGGCGCATAATAAAAAGCATTTTTAGTTGACTTTCCCTGGATATCTTGGTAAAGAAAAATGTTTTTCAATCAAGAAATCATTTTTGCACCGATTGTTCCTATGACAGCTATAGAAGTTTCCAAGTTTAATCAACTTTGAAAATAGTTCGCGTAGAAACCGAAACTGTCAACAGAGTATCGAATAGTTGCCCACTTTCATTATTACTATGAAGAAGAAAATTTATCCATTTTTATTTATCAATGATTCGAAATTAGGGCATTTACACAACACATATTCTTTTTTTGTCGAATTATCTTTGGGCTATACACATTTGCCTCCATCTGGCTCTGTGGATGGACTTTACCGAAAGCTTTCGCATATTTATGTCCTAAGTAACTTCAGCTTTAGCAACACTTTATCTTACCCTTGCATCAATTTGAAAATGAGCATAGGAGAGGATATTTAAGGTCAAAGCCAAGATTCTAAGAAATTGACAAATTCAATTCAAATTCAAATCAGAATCGTTCAAGTCTCATGCGAATCACCACTTTGCTGTCATCTTAAACCCAATGAGCTTTGATAAATATTATATCTACTTTTCATAAAAGGAAATTCATTAAGTACTTTCAGGTATACAAGGCTTATTGCTACTTAAATAGCAGCTTGATTGTTAGATGAAATTCCCATGCTGTCTCAAGTAAAAAATCACTGAATAAAATATTCGGCAAAATAATAAAAACAGTACCATTAATTGAATTTTGTGTTTCAGTGATTTTAACAGAAAGCAACTCGAAACCACAACGAGCACATTTCCCTCAATATCCTGCCAGTCCCTCGACACTTCCCTTCCACCGCTTAGCACTTCCAGTTGATTTAGGCATTATCGACGGCATCATCGAGTGTTCAATGGATGCAGCTAAATGTAGCGTGGATGACAAACATTGTCAACTTTGCTAGTTACCCCCATTCATGATCTCTGATTGGATTTACGTGAAGCTTTCTCGAGAGAGAGATGCTTTCAATGAAACTTGTTCCGTTCATTCCCCATTTTTCTTCAGCTGGCTGCCTCTATGCTTCAAGTAATTGCCTCATTCATTATACATTTTGGTTTCTACCGTGCCTTCCACATTTTTGCACATTTCCGCAGTCAGTGAAAGTCAAATTGCCATCGTTTCAGTCAACTCTTGTATTAATTTGTCCAAGGAAGTGTAATTAATTTTCGGTTTAATTTGGATTTTCATCAAGCAATTAGATTGTGAATTAATTTTTCAGGGGACGAAAGGTGCTCAAACAATTATCGAAAACGACTCAAGAATTATGAACAGTCATTATCGCAGTCATTAATTTCCTTGAAATATTAGTAAATTTGGAGAAGCTATATATAATGTGGTTATAGATTTAATCAAATTGATAAGCAATTGACTTTATTTTAGTTAACTACGTTAAAAAGAGAAAGAAACAATTAGCAGCAGTATTAAATAAGACAAGTTACTTATTTACTTAAAAAGTATTTAATTCACACGCTATTATTATTATACTTATTTTTATACAGATTTATTAAGTAGCATTATATTAAAAGAAAGGATTTAGATTGACATTAATTTACGGCACAAAGAAAACAGAAAAGGAACACTTTGCGAAGTTGGCCATTTTTGTGTGAACTTTTCTAAGAATCGCTACAGAAAATGGAAGATATATAGATATAAATAAGTGCAGTTGCTCTCGTATTGAGTTTTTTAATACTAACTTGTGTGAGGCCGAGGCCGGATCGTGAGACCTTTTGCTCGAGTTCTTGGACATTATTTTGTCCTTTGGCCTCTAAAGCCCCAAAGTTGTTTCCCACATTTTTGTATGTGTGTGTGTGTGTGTGTGTGGGCCGAGAGGGCAATGAGACAAATTTACTGAAAAATATTTTTGTTACTTGAGCTGACAATAAAAGCGAAACAGCCCAATTGAGCTCTTAGCTTCAAGCTCCAGTCTTTGAACTCCGAAAAATTCTGTGGCAGCCGTACAAGACAATATGCCATTGCAGCCATAACAACGCATTTACGTTTCCGCTCTGTGGTTCGGGTTTCTGTCAGCATAAAGGGCATTTGCTTTGGCTTTCAGCATTCTCTTGGTCTTGCTCTTGCTTCCTGCACTCAGCTTTATTATTCCTTAGCTTTGTATCAGTCCGATATGCCCAAAAGTATGCTATAAAAACTAGTTTGTTCTTTGTATCTTACGGTAAATTTATTACAAAGCCAAAAATTACAGATATCGCGTTCAAGTATTAATAAATAAATGCTTGTACGGATTCTTTTTAGTTGTTTGTTCTTAACAAAAATTGGAAAGAAATTCATTCATGGGCTGCATGCGAAGCCGGAAATGCTTTACAAATGGTCAGTCTTGATCTATGATTAATGTGTAACATTAAATTTAATTAAGCTCTGCATATTTACTTTGCTGAGTGTATTGTATATTATACAATGAGTTTTGGGGTATATATTTCCCCTTGAGTCTGTGGATACATTCAAACCTTTTCAGCCTTTTACCTGTTTTAGGCTGCCTTGAGCTCTTTGACTTACAAATGTGCTAAGCTAACATTTTCCATATATGTACCTTGCCAGAGGCTGTTGCATATTTCAGTCGTAAATTATACACCAGGGAGAAGCTTATGCACCTTTGTATATAGCCCACAGAAGGGAAATACAAATGTATCGTTGTGATTTGCATATGCTTTGCATGGCAATGTGGGTGGATGATACACCCTTTACTCAATTTCTGTAAGTTTCTTCAGCTGCCTCTCCTTGCCATTTTACCGGTGCCATACTCTATTATAAATGCCATGTGTTTAGCGCCGCATTAAATAGGTTCGTCAATGGTGACGTTTGGCTTGTTATTCGCCCCAATTCAACCGAACCAACTGACTATTTGTGGTTCACAGACCATCAATTTATCACATTTACTGCCTCCTCCATTCATGAATGTTTGTATAATGAACCAAATAAACACTTGTGTAGCTGTTGTCGTTATATGCTTGGTTAACTGAGCGCCTCAGCTTGAGTCCAAGCGCCCGAGTGTGTGCTATCTTTTTATATGTTACTTGCATATTAACGAGCAACTGTGTTGTGTTCTGTACTTGAGGGTGTGTGTGGAACATTAGAGTATGTAAATTATATTTTCACACAATTACATGTTTTTGTACAAGACTTTGTTCGAGTTTGTTTGCATTTGATAGCTATAGTATTAACGGAAAGTTACACCTCAAGTGATGATGAAGTTAGTCCATTTAAATCAACAAGGGAACTAATAGTTTTTATTATTTTCTCACTATTTATTTTGCTCATACTTTCTGCATTTCATTTCACAAACCACAACTCATATTATTAGTTAAATAAATCACGATTTTTGTGTTACCTTGCAGTTTTTCAATTTATTTCCGCGTTCATTCATTATAGTGGTGGTATTCAGTAGCCAAAAGCAATTTATTGACCGTTGCGTGCTAATAATAGCAATTTACAAATGAATTATTTATTCATTTAATATTTAAGCTATTCTCAACGAGTTTTCGATTGACGGTCAGTTTCGTGAGCCTTGACCCACAAGAAGGTGGTGTCAACGGCAGTTTGGCATGCTTGCAATGACATTAACTTCAACTTTGACTGCGACTCCTGTCAAGCAATTCTGTGCACCACAGCTGGGCCAAATGAGGTTTGCGCAATTCGTTCATTAAGCTCCTTTTTCATGGTTAATTTCAACTCATTTCCATGACTGGCAGTTGGGTCTTCTGACAATAATTAGTTTTGTGGCAGAGTCGTGCTGCGACATGCAATATGCAACAAGCACAGACCACCACTGTTATGGCAAATGAGAATACCACTGATTGCGGAATGAAGAAAGCTCATGGACAAATTATAGAAGACAACACGAACACAAAATGCACTGCACAAGTTACATTTGTACCTAGACAACAACTAGCTTTAGTTAGGAGGTTTGGTCAGAGGGCGGAAATGGTAAATTAGCTGGTTTATCAACCTCAACAAAAGTCAAATGTCAGTTCCACCCAGATTAACTACTGTCAAATTTTTGTTCACATTTTTGCAATTCCAATCCATTTAGATAATCGAAAAGATAACACCAAAAAAGTCCACACAATAAATAACATGGCTGTCAAAGCTGAACTGACAGCAAATCAAATTGTTTCAATTTGAATTCAATTAAAATATTTTCACATAAAATATAAAAACGAAAAAAAAATATTACTAACAATTTTAGTATCTCGATAGATATGGGATCGCACTGAATATTAATTGAATATTTAGACGTGCTTAAAACTACTCGCGGAATTATTATAGAATAGTGTAAAGGTACAAAATGCACATTGCAAGCCATTGATGAGAATGAACAATAAAATGTTTCATGGTCAAAATACGTAAAGCTCAATAAAAAACACCTCCCAATTTTGTCATTATTCGTTATTAAAAGTCCCACAAAAGCCTGTAAATTACTTATGAAAAATACTTCTACGTAAAATGCCTCAATGGCAAAATGAAAAAATTCATTTACACGACAAAATAAAGATAATGCAGCACGTAAAAATCAATTACAACACGTGGCAAGCGAGCAGAAGCCAAATAAAAGAGAGAAAAAAACGTGAATTGCCAAAGAAAATTCGGAAACACGAGGCAAGATAAACAAAAATTAAGCAAGCGAAGAAAGCCAACAAGAAAATCAATAATCAGCACACCGACAGCTAAATACACTTTCTAGAAAAGAAATACATTTAAATGAGTACAAAATAAAAATTTGAATCTGAATTTGAATTTGAATTTGAATCAATGAAACTCCGCATTACCAACCGCTTGACAAAGTCCAATTGTTTTTATTGAGCCTACTGCGCACATCTTTTAAACGAGAGTGTGTCTGTATGGGTGTACTTTGTGGTGAATCTGAGTTGCACTTAATGCCATTACCAGAGCCAGCATCCTGCCCAAAAGGACAGACGGAAAATAACGTTGGCAACAGGAATCGGAAACCCCCACTCAAGTAAGCAGTTTGCTCGATTGTTCGTGTTTTTAAGAAACTTGGCAATAGGTGTAAACTTTTTTGGCAAACGTTAATCAATATATCTGCAATTTTTGGCACGATAAATAAATAAATAAATAAAATTCCAGTCAAAAACAAATTGTTGAATATAATTTTGTTTTATAACGTTAAGCTATGGTTGAAGACAATAAAAAATCACACATTCTAATTAAAATTGAATTCCACAAGCAAGAGAGCTTTCAATTTTAATTGTATTATTTTATTGTTGGCAAACGAAAACTTAAAAATATTGTAGACATATATTTGATGTATATAATAAACGTTAATTGATATTCCTAATGGCTTAATAAAGTTTATGGTTCAGTCTTTAGGCGCCGCCCGAAATATCCAATTAAATGATTTGTTTACTTTGTTAATAGAGCTGGGGACAGCTAATCCATTTTGACAGCTAATCTCAAGTTTATTAAACACTTTGAGCGTAATTTGATCGTTATGCCGAAAACCCAAAAATAATTAGGAGATTTTTTATGCACTTCAGACATGATTAAGGGGAATATTTTTATAATCCAATAAGTAAAGATCAATAAACTTTGCGTCGCTCTTGAACTTTACTGAAAAATAATAATATTTAACATTGAATCCCCTCATGAGTTTGCTAATTATAAATCAAAGCAGCAAATGCTAAATATATTTCTTAGTTTATAACTTTCACAAATGAGCTTCAATTCACAGTTTGGGAGTATTTTAATAACTAATAATAATTTGAATAACTAATTTAATTTAAATTATGCAAACAACTTGAAATTGACACGATTCAAATAAAAAACAGTGGGAAACCAAATGTATGTAAATACGGAAAACTTTCAAATTGGCTTTGGGAATAAACGCTTCAATAATTTTTCAATGTTGTCAGCTGCAAAAATGTAATTCTTCGACAGGGTGAAGCGCTTTGCCAAAGGAAACAAATGTTTGGCTATAAATCTCGAGGCTCTTATACCAGCTCATAAATTTAGGTTAGTAAACTGAAAGCAGGTAGGGAAAAGCAAAAATAACAAAAATGTGGCCATCATAAAACCAGAGAGTAAATCACATTTTCCGCTGTGGCTTAAAGGCCCTGAGCATAAATGAAATTTAAAGCTAAGGTGCGAAAAAATACAAATTCAGCAAAAAAGGGAGAAATTGTCTGCAAAAAAACGTGTCAGGCAAAATCAATTTTCGCCAGTTGAGCTATTACAAACAGTTAAGCAGAAATTCCAAGAAGATTGCGTTAAGATGATAAAGTTATTCACACCGTAAATACATGTGTGTGTGTGCGTATGTGTGTGTTTCTGTTCCTGGCAGAGGTTAAAGGTGATGGCCAACGGATATGCCGCAAGGGCATAAGATTATCATGTCGAGATAGCGACGAACACAAAATGGCAAATTCAAGTTGTTCGTGGCGAAATACGGTTTGATATTATAGATTAACGTTGTGAGCTGAGTTTGACAGGTGAAAGATAAGACGATGATTGGTGCAATGATACCCTGCATATGAGGGAGGCTGTCCTTTGCATATGTTAATGTGAGATATCCAATATCATATATAAGGATATAGCTTATTGATCTTAAAATCATTACCGCAAGGAAAATGAATTATTCTTCTTCCTTTTTTTTGTCTTATTCGTAAAATGTCAAAAACATACATACATAAGTACATAAGAGCTTGGAATAAATTAAATGCCAATTAAAAAATGACATGTAAGCTTAAAACTTAAAATAAAGCGTATTTTAAACAACTTATTTTCGGGTTACACTAAATGCTATATTTCAACGCTTCCGCTGCGTTGCTGACCCAAATTAAATTTCCTGTCCACGCCAAGCATAATTGTTAGTACAACGCTTAAGGAAAATTGGGTAAAAGTAACGGTTAGGTCTTTGTTTCCACTTTCCCTTAACCGTTTTACTAATAACTATTCTGTGCACGTACCTTTTGAGTACTTTGTAATGATTACGATAGACTTTATCATGTAATCAAATCGGAGTCCTATATTTCTATTATTAAGAACTAAATTTAAAGCTTGTTGTCTCAAAAAAAAAACTAGCACACACTAAGTCTTTTCATGTTTGATTTGATTGGATTTCCTGAGTTTTCCCCAAACCACGCAAGAAAGATTGGACTAATTTTGTAATTAAGCACCCTCAGGAATCTTTTTCTGACAGGGTATTGAGACATTGAAAATGCCCAGAACTTTATCAGTCGAAGCTTTTAATTGAATAAATCGAAGTGAAGAGCATTTCTTTCACTGACAGCCCAATAATGTATGAAAACTTGTTGTCGATGTGAGGTTCAGCATCCTTATCCAGGCTGTGGAGGTGGATCTGCCGTTTAGTCAGAATTTGCCCAAAAACTTATACGATACATTGCTGCCAATCAAATTTGCTCTTATCAGTGTAGCAACAGACATGTGTATCACATTTTCAACATAACTCAAACACATACATCTGTATAACAATGCGTTCACTGGGCGTATACGTGACTTTATTGTCTTTGTGCAAATTGTTTAGCGTTAATGTGCCACATTTGCAATTTGATTAGCGACAAGGATGAGAACAGAAACACTTCTTGTCTTGTCTCGCTCCCTGCTTCATTATCTCGTGTGGCAACGCCTTCGTTATGGGTTTTATGACTTTTGTCTCGTCAAAGTTCCCTAAGATGCAGACCATGTTCCAGACACTCTGACGCATAATGAATGGCCAACAGTTCTTTATTTATTTTTATTTCAATTTTTTCCTTCAAGATTTGATTAATTTTCTCATGAATAGCAGTTAAGTTTTTTTTTTTTTTGTAATCCTATCGGATCATCATTGCCATCATAATTATATTACAATATTTATTCCGGCACAGACCAAAATCGTAACTTGAGCTTGATAAATGGCCTTCGAGAAATCTCAAGTTCCTGCGACATTGCTTCTGCCTAATTAATGAGCATCATATTTCTTGCAGTGGTCAACTGCCTATTAATATACGACACATAAGGCCTCATAGTCGGCACCTTGCAGCCAACTCTTCAGTAAATTCAACTTACATATATTAGGCAAGTGACCTTTAGATTGGACTGAGGATATTTTTTGCTTTCGACTAGAGCCAATTAGGTAGCAAAGAATAAACCAAAACTTTAGCTTATATTAAGAGAGCTGCAGAGTTCATTCTGCTAGGTGGGGAAAAGCAGTTAAAGCTAGAAAAAAAGGTTATTGCAAAATTAGTTGGACAAATAAATAATCACATTATACCATTACAAGATACGGTAGGAGCAGACAGCTTCGACAGATAGCTTCGCATATTAATTGAATAATGTATTTTGTTTATTTTTTGTATACTGTAGCTCATTCAATTATATTTGAATACATTTTGGACTGCATAAAACGCAATTATTTTCCTGAATCGAGATTCATAGCCTGGTTTATGGTACACAATTCATTTGCTGCACTTCCGCATTGGTCTTTGCCAGGACAGATACCATGTGTATATTAGCGTAGAATAGACTAGCTCAATTCAGATTTATCGTTTGATAAATGCATGACCAAAAGCAATATTTATGCTGAGGGTCAAGTCTCTAGGTCAGAGGCGACCGACCCGACCCGAACCGACCTACAACCCAAGAGCTATATTTTAATTATCGAGTACTGAGGGTGTTGGGGGCAATGTCATGGCACTTACACACTCAACAGGCAAAGAATGTGCCTCTCTCTCGCCTTGCGACCCTTATTCCTTTAACCCGACAGTTCTGACAATTGCTGACATTTGCCTTGTCCTTTTGTTTACGCAAATAACGCCAAGTGGCAGATGTCTAGCGGCATTGTTGTTTTTCTTATAGCTGTCTCAGTTTTGTGGTCTTTGAAAAGTCTCACTTGAATTGCAATTTAATTGCTTTGGTTTCTCCACAGCTCAAAACTACAAAAACACATCGTGTATGTGAGCTTTAAAGATGTCACAGATTATTTGCACCATACACAAACTGCTTCTTTCTTACTTACATGCATCAAATTAAAATTTAACATATGAAGAGTGATTTTATTTAATTTGTAAGGCCAATTGTGTAGAGAAACTAGTCCTGTGGTCCGACGCTCTTTAAGGAGTTTGTTTATGTTGTATGATAAGTTTTATTAGATCACAAATGAAATAAAAAGTTAGTTTTTGCCTAGCTTTTGTGTTTGCAAGTATTTGAATACGATAAATGGATAAGGTCTTGAATAATATATTGGATTGGGAACATCTTTTTATTTTTGTTTTGTTCTTAACAAATTTAATTTTATCTGCAATGAATCCTTTTCGTCTCTTTAAAAGTTGTTTTTATGAAATTCTGAATTTTTATTTGTATACTTGATTTTAAAGAAAAATAAAACAAAAATAACACGAATTTCTTTCGATTGCTGGTTCCTAAGAATCTATAAAATATTTTAGTAATTTAGCAATACGGTGGGCAATATTATTTAAATATTGCAAAGATTTTGTATTATTTTTTAGGCATTTAATCAATTTCTAGCATTTAATCCCTTCATAGTATTCACCCGATACTATGACTACTTAAATTTCTTCAATTTTTCATACCGATGGTGGGTGTCAAAGAAGAAATCGTTTCGGTGTGAAATAAGCGCAGCTCAAATATGTGCCAGAGCCTTAACGAAACTTTAGTGGAAATTATACCAGGACCAGGCCAATAAGGACGTTTGCCAATAGCCGTTTGCTATGTGAGCCATACAAATCGCCGTGGTGCCCATAAATATGCAACACAAGCCACGTTCGCCGCTGGCGTGTTTTCGTTTGGAATTCCAATGCATAAATTGACCAGTCATCTGTTTGGCAATTTGTTCGGCCAAGATCCCTTGTTAAATTTGTATCCAGTAGCAATCGCAATGGCATTCGCAATTGCAATTTGCAAAATGCAACTTGCAACTTGCAGCGCATTTTTGTCTTAAACCAAATGTTACTTCTGCCTCCCACATATTTTTGGCGTGCAAGTTCAAGAAACGCTACTTCTTTACTCGCAGTGCGATGGTTGCGCCTGGTATCCTCATTTTTTAGGGTAGCCTCAGACAGGTAATGGGCATTGTTGCGAAAGCTCTTAAGCCGCTTACGTCACGCACAGAAAAGCTTAAGCTGTCAAAATTTGAAACAATTTATGCTAAGGAATCTAAAAGATATTCTGGTAATTGATATGCTCAAAGAATAAAGTGAGAAAATTTTGGAATTATGCTATTTTTTATAGATATTTAACATTTCATTATATTTCATTAAAAATAATTTTCCCTACAATTAAATTCAAGTAGTTTCAACAATCTTTCGAATAATATATTTAACCAAACTATTCAGCAAATCTAAATTTTTTGAGGATTCATTTCATCATTTTCATTTTAAAAAAATGGGTAATTCAAAATAAATTGTTATTAAATTATGTAAAATCATTATTTAAGTGGTATTCAACTTACTTAAGTTTTTTAATCCAGCATTTTCAACTAGAGCAATTTACAATTTTATTTAGATGCCTAGATTGGTCCTCGTTGTATCAAGTGAATGCATATAGGAAACCACTTTGGGTGCAAGCAATTGCATTGGATTTTGGTTGGTAGCCAAAAAACCGGCAACATAAATCAAAGTTATCAGAATGCCTCCCCCGCAGAGTCCAAAGTGTACAGTTGAGAGTCGAGTTTTGCCGTTTGCTTACATTTCTGCATTCAGAATTCGTAAATTTTTATTTTTTGTCTTTTTCGTGGCAGCATATTTCACATGGTGCACAGAGCGAGAGAGAGAGAGAGACAGAGAGAGAGAGGGGGAAGGAGAGGAAAAGAGAGAGAGAGAGAGAGACACTCAATTACCACTTAATGTCCGTACTTCAGCACAATTTACGCAAACATGGCGAACGCAAAATATACATTTGTGCAGAGTCCAGGAGACAAGCCCACCCAACATGCAACAGCAGCGGCAACAACTACAAAACATTTTGTGCAATTTGTAATGACTTTTTTTTCGTTGTTATCGGCCTGAAGAAAATTGCACAAGTTGTGTGCCATTTGGCTTTTGAGGTTTTGCGTGATTTTTGCGCATTAAAAGTCGTCAAAATTACAGTTAAAATTGGCCATGCCAAAAATGGCAATTTTGTTGTTAAATACAAGTCGGTCAGATTTTGTTCCATACATTAAACAGAGCATGAAAATAAATATAATGCATTGCACCTATTTGTAAATATGCTAAATAATCGTACTAATTTAATAAATTAATTAAATTTTGTTTACCCTTAGAATTTACATTATACACAGAAACACGAGAAATTTGCTTGCCATGCACATGCTTTCTGAGAGTGTAGTTGACTTAAGTTGTCTTCTGTTAAGACTTCATTTAAAATAGTCATCATCAGTGAGTGTGTTAATATCCTTCTACATATTCGTTCTAAATTCGAGCTTGCTTCGCTTATGTAACCATGGCAGACATACTCTCTCGTAAAATCTTTAACGGAAAATTGGTTGCAAGCTGGGGAAAGTTTTCATTGCACTTGCGGATGCTTTTTAATTAAATCGGAATCAGGCAAATCAATTTGGCTAGCTTAAGGCTGGCAACTGTCAGGCTTTATTTGTCGAGCCAGCCTGCCACGCATAAAACCAACAGTGCACGTCCCTCCGTCTCCCCTTTCCCAGCAGTTATCACTTTCAGCACAGCTCAACTCATTAAAGCGTCAAACAGTTTCCCGTTGTGTCCTCAAACAAACTATTTAGTTAAGCCAGGTGGTTAACGTACAACTTAAGTAGCTGTAGGTATCCCAAGTGTCCCGGGCATTCACTAATCTTCAGGCATTTGCCGTTTGTTGCTGTCACAACTTGTGAAGACAACTTTGTTAGTGCTGTAGAGCTACAAGCCGGGGAATTAGTTAATGGTGCTCGCTCTACTGCAAATCCATTTGGCTTTACGAACAAATTTTGCCACATTTGCAATCATAATAATAACAATACAAGAACTAAACTTACACACAATTCGGTTTAAGGTCACATGCGTGAGCAAACAAAACATTACACAAATGCAGACATTTGACATTTCAGCTAATTGGAATGCTTACTCACAGATGCAGATACTAGACACAGATGCAGATGCCTAAAATGCAAATTCATATAAATACGAGAGACATAAACATGACACATTTAACAGTATGTAAATATTATAATACCAAATTGAAAATAAAGATACGAGTACAGAAACAATTAACAAATATATATTTTTTAATACTAAATCTTTATTCGCAAATTGGGTTAAGTGATGAAAATCCATGAAAACCAGCGAAAGAAAAGTGTCAGCACTCTAAGGCAAAAAAATAAAAATAAAAAGGAAATAAACAAAAAATATTCTTAACTAAATAAACATGTTGCTCAGACAATTTTATGAGTCCGATGATTGCCAGCCTGCCAAAAAGCACAAGGGAAAACTGAATTGAAATGGTGATTAAAAACTATTTCCTTTTAATTCATGATTTCAAGAGTTTATAATGATTGTTAAAATTATTGCTGAAAAATGAATGCTAGGCAATTTAGAAAATTATTTATCCGTATGCTGCTAAACAGTCTCAAATTAAAATTTGTTTTCTTTGTTCGTGCTGGAAATAAAAATAATTTTATGTGAAAACATTTTACTCAAGAGTATAATAAAAACTGTATATCCACTTGCCATCTGTGAGGCTATTTCAACCACGGCAGCCCGAAACATTTTGTTTTTCATGCTGAATGTTTTTAAAGTGTATATTTTTTTACGACTAAATATCACATCAAGGTCTGAAATGGATGCAAAGTCTGCTGTGTGTTTGTGTTGTATTGTACAACAAGCTGCATTTGGCAAGTGTGTTGGTTGCTAGCTTAAAAGTTGTATGCAGAAAACGCCATTAGGCGAAAGAATGCAAGCTCAAGTTTCATGTACAAAAAAAAAAAAATCGCTTATTGGCAGGCAAACTAATCCCAATGCCTGCCACAGTCAGTTGCCAGATGCACAATATGTCCACAACGCGTGTCGCAGCAAGAACTTGCAGAGGGACCCCATTCATGGCATGTTTTTGTATCAGCCAACAACTGCATCTCTCCCCAATCTAACCCCTAACACCTGTATTTGACATTAGTTGACGGCTTGTTTGCTAAATACCTGAAGGGGATTGCAAGTCGGTTGAGTTCATGCCAAACATTGGCAAACAAACTGCAGCGATTGGGCATCGGCATCTGAATGCTTATTAGATGGCAATGGCAGCTGTGGCATGCCGATATCAGAATACCAGCATATTGTTAAACTCATTCTTGGCATTTGCTTGCACAAAATAGATAAACAAAGGGCATTGAATAAGGTAGAATAAGGCTGGGATAATGTTTGCACTCGATTCGGGGTAAAATTATATTTAATCGCATTATGTTTGAAAAGCATAGCAAACTGACCCGATTGAGTGAATACCAGCTGTTGAGTAAATGTTTGTCTGCCTATGACTCCCAACTAATGAATTATAATCCTATGCTTAAATAACCTCCACCATTTGATTAATTCTTAATACATAATTTTCTGCTCCTGTAGAAATATAGCGGAATATATTGTTGAGAAATGCAGAAGCTGTATAATTTTCATTACGCAAATATAAATTTCTCTTAAGGCTGCATAAATTTAAAGATCGGAAGAGGATATACTTACTACAAATAGGATTTAATTAAAATTGATGTGCTCTCTTTCTTTATAATAATAATAAATATTTATTTATTACTATGAACTGTATTTTCGTAGTATTTTCCACAAATAAGCGCTAGGTAGAACATTAATTAGTATTTTATTTATGTGTAATCCAAAGAATATTTACCAAATTGCCCAATACCAAAATGCATTTTACCAATGAGAAGGTTTTTTTTTTTTTGGTAGCTGCATTGTTTGGCCGCATTTCGCTTTTGTCGGCCTCATTAATTACAATTTCAGGCAATTTCGAGTTACCTTACATTGTGGTTTTTGCTGTTTGACCCACATCCCGTTTGCGGATCCGCAGACACATCGGACGCCGGCAAAAGTTTTAGTGCAGCCTTTACAATCGCCGACAAAGCGCTGTGCAGGATGATGAGTGAGCAGCTGGGGGGAAAGGGGAAGTTAAAAGGGGGGCTTGTGAGATAGGAGGGTGTTATTGGAAAGCTAAAAACTTTGTTTTGGCACGCTTCGTTCCGTATTTGATTGCCACTTGGGGCTTTGTTTTGTTTATGTTCTCGCTTTGACTGTTGCTGGTTGTGTTCGTTCTGGCTTTTTCTACTTCGGGCCTTTAATTGAGCATGAGCACAGCAACTTTGGAAAACACTTATGGCATTTTATTGGGAGTACTGTTGTGCAGGTAATGGATTATTCCTTTCAGCTTTATAAGACAGCACAATTGATGATGAATATCAATATTATGGCAGCTTATTAGCCTGAAATCGTTGATTGTAATCTACAAGATTTATTTAATACTTGACCAGTCATGGAGATATGATCTAATTTATTTTTATTTTAATCAATTAGAAATTGTTAAAATTAATTTATATATGCATATGTTATTTGTATATATTCTGCAGTCTGCAGCCTGCAGCCTTTGTATGGCTTTATTTTTAATTCGGTTGTCTGTCACGTGGATCTGAAACCCATTTTTCATTTATTTTCCACACTCAAAGCAATTAAACTTGATGCAGAAAATCGTGACCTGCCAACAATCTAACATTTCCACCGTCTATCTCGCTCTCACATGGTCCTCCTTTCCTTTTTATTCTCTGCTCATCTGCTTGAACGTTCTTTTTAATTAAGCTGTCTTTATAATGTTTTTCATTGAAACTTTCGTGTTGCAATGCTGGAAAGGTTAAAAAGTCTAATGAATGAATACCCTTTGCAGTATTTGTATTTCATAGAATTTCATGTAAAAACCTATGCATATTGCAACCTGCATATAACTCTCTCTCTCTCTCTCTCTCTCTCTCTCTTTCTGGATTTTCCTATATTTTTCGCACATTTTCGCTATTTTTAATATGCGACACGTTTCATTGCCAATTATGCGAGTGCATCAGGAGCTGGTGCTCCATTGGCCCCTACGATATTCTGTCTTTATCTATTCTCATCATCATGTGTGTTGCCCAGCATCAAGGATGCTTTGATTATTGCCCATCTCAATGTTTTTCTCTCTTTGGTGTACGTGCTCTAATTAATAAGGACTCTTGTAATTTTCCACTCACATATCATTCGCAGAAAAACACACAGAGAGCACGAGCAAAAATAGCTATCAAGTAATTAAGGCCCTGTTGAATCGTCATGCACATCAAACACGCACGACTCGGTGCCATTTAATATGTCCAATGTTAATATTAGACATTTGGCAGGCATGTGAATAAATAGAGACACTCGACAAACAACGCCAACAAATTGTCACATTATTATTTTGACGGTTGGATTTTAGTTATTATAAACACTTTTAATGCAGTTGGAAAATTAGCTGTTAATAAAGTTGAAAGTGGTTATCTAGAAACCTAATTATAAGTTGTGTTCCCAGTATTTAAAAATGGAGCTGCCAGCACGTTTTATTATACACATATGTTCATACTTAAAAGAGCTGTGTTTTTTTTTGGTTATTTAAATTTAAGTACTCTGATTAACAAAATTTTGTTTAACTTAATAACACAACTCATTTATTTTATTATAATTTCATTATTTACCAGGCATTTATTTCTTATTTTTTTATAATCAATTAGCTTATAATTAATTGTACATGAAATCTACAGAACATACCGAAGCATATTGCGCTAATACTCTTTAATAATAAATTTATCAAGCAGATCCAGTATATTTCAGTTTATTGATAACTGCACCCGCTTTTCGAATATCGATATAAATCGATTTCCGATCGCAATAAAACATACAATCCTCTTATATATATATAAGTTAGTTATGCAATGGTTTTTATACATATATTTCGGCAGCCAAAATGTATTTTTTTTATATTGCAAATGCAAGCCTTATTACATTTGATATATTTAATGTTTTCTAAGCGAACATTTCTTAATAAAACTAAAAGCTATGTTTAAATGAGTTAATGTGCTTAACAGGATATTTCCTTGTGGAGGTCTCTCGATTAGAGCATTCTAGCTTGTTTCCGCTATGCGTTTCCTTAATTTTCAGTAGTTTCCAGGCAAAGCGTTAATTTTCCATTGCTTCAGAAAATTTTAATCACAATTAAGTGCTTTGTGGCGTCGCTGGCATCCGCCGGCAAGTGATTATCTTATCTACTTGCCATCTCTATCCTTTACGCTCTGCCTTTTTTTCTCTCTCTCTATCTACTCTCTCTCTCTCTCACTCTTTCTACTTTTAGCTCGCTTTTATTGCAGTTGCATCGCATTATTAGCATTATGAGTGCCCGTTGTCTGCAATGGACGCAGGCGTCGTCCTCGCAGCACCAACGACAGGAAGCGGAAGCGTTGCAGAGGCGGGAACATAACCAACAGCGCCACATGGGCAACGGCACTAACATATCAGCAGCTTATGGTGATAATGACGATAATCATGACAACATCGGCAACGAGCAACATAATCAAAAGAGCAACAACGTTAACCACAACCCCTCTGCATCTACGAATTATGGCACTTCCGGCTTCCTAGAGTGCCAACAACAACAACAACAACAAGAAACGGAACAAACCACCCAACAGCCAACAGTTGGAATATATAGCCACACATTTCCGTGGCACTTAATGGTGCCACTGTTGCTGCTCATCCTATTCGTTGACTGCAGTTGCTCGTCAGCGACTGGAAATTATTCGAGCTTGCCACTCAATGCAAGCGACACTGATATCCGATTACCCATTAATGAGACAACAAACACATTTGTTGCAGCATCAGATTCGCCGCCACAACCAGCTACCACAAGTCTGGCCGTAAGCAGCAAGGGTAGCGAGCTGACCGAGGAGGAGGAGGAGGCCGATAATACCAGTGAATATATCTTTGATCGCACCGATGTGCGAATCATATTCATCACGCTCTACACCATTGTCTTCTGCTGTTGCTTTTTCGGTAAGTAAATATATATATTTGCATATATTAAATATATTTATTATATTTTCTGTGAATCTACAATATATTTTTCTTACTTTGTATTATTCTCAACTTTATTTTAAAATATTCTCAGCCGATATCTCTTGTCCAAAGGCATTTGTCTCCTTTGAAATAGCAAAATTTTAAATTGTCCATATTTGTTATTGCCGAGATGCGGTTAAGCTCTCCCTACTAGAGCATCCAATATTATTTAGTTCTAAGTTTTAGGTATATATAGGAAATATTTCATTTTATACGCTAAGAACTAAATTATAAATGTCTAGAAAATATAAATAGCCTTCTTAGGCACGCCAAGGAGTAAATGTCCTTGCAGACCGAAATCCATCTGTTTACATGTTAATATAGTTATCAAATTAAAATACAACTTCCTGTATGCATTCCAAGTTTTATGAATATAGTTTTAAAACTTGAACTACAGAAATGCACAGATATACGATTTGGCTATTGATGCTGATCAATAACACTTTACGTCGTCGAAAATGTCTCTTTCATTTTCAACGGCATGAATTTAAATTATTTATATATATTAATATAATATAAATACAGAGCCTTTAATCTGCACACTCAAACAGACACACACACATTACGGAAGGCTCAACTCATACACTGATAACATGTTTTCAGTATAATATTTCCTGTGCATCAAATATAAATAAAGATGCCCTTAAAATATTACACATCCACTCGCGTCACTTCCTTATTACACTTCCCGTGACTTCCGTGACTTCCACAGAACATTCATTTCCTGTCAACCATGCCATCTCTTAGTTTATCCTTGCATTGAGTTCAGTCGCTTAGACGTTTATTGTGGTTTCCTTTTTTTTCACTTCTCTTCTGTTTGGTGTCTCTGTTAACTGTACACTTGCCAATTACTCAAAGTTGCTGCTACCCATAAAAAATGGCTACTGATATGGCCAAGGATAAGGGACACTTTTGTGGCCTGACCGATTGACCGACTTTCAGCTTGTGGCTTTTGCGGTTCCTTTTAGTTCACAAGTTAGAAGTTGTTTCTATGCGGTTTGTGTGGCTTACAAATTCATTGCTGCTTCTCGAACTATTTACCAAAGAGTTTCATATAGCATTTAGTGTTCTTTGTAATCAATACTCTTAACAAAAAATATAAAAAAAAATACATTCTGCTTGTGCGACACTCCAGGCTCTCTCAACGAGTAACCCGCCTATTTAAATCTGATAAAATTTGTTTATTCTGTTTCCATATGAGTCAGTTGTGCAGATTATTTCAAGTTTATTATTTTGGTTGAAAAATGTTCTTTGGGGTTGCATAATTTCTTAACAGCTGACAACAAGATACGATTTTATTTTCAATTATGAAAGATTTATAATATATTGTGTATATAAATGCTGGCATACATGTTTACTTTTTCAATTTATTGTTGAGTGATGTATAATTTAAAATTGTACGTGCTTGAGCTGTTGTCAATATCAACTAAATCAGCTAGTTAGTTAAGCTTATCTAGGTACAAAATCTGACAAGTTATACGAGTCGTGTACGAATCTATATTTAGGCTTAGTTAATAAGTGGTCCGTTAGTGTATTGAATGTGCGGCTTTGCTTCGAAATCGCTTGGTGCTTTCGTGTTTATTTAAATTGCAGTCTAAGTTAATTCAGATAAGCTTAATACCAAAAGCTATGCCATTAAATTACGAGTTGTGGTTGCCGAAGCGTCGAGTGCTGTAAATGGCTGTCCAGGGCTGAAGCAATTAGTGACAAATGGAAAAACACACACGCACCCACCCACCCACAAGGGAAAACTGTCTCCGCCTGCTTATGTAAAACATCCACAGCCAAAGGGTAATAATGTGCCGTGTCATCGCAGCACAAACATCACCAAAAACAAACGCCAACAACAACTGCAACTTGCAACATTTTATTGCCCAGTGTTTAGCATGTTTTTACCAGGCCTCCTTGCTAACTCATTGACCAATTCCCTGTATGTTTCCCAAAACATATAACTAGCTACATAGTAAGCTGCGAATCACATTAATTAAGATCAGATTAAGCATTGACTAATTAATGCAATTATTTGAAACTGTTCTTCCGGAGTTTCTAAATCCTAAGACTTATCTCATTTTGCTCCAGCAAATTCCATCAATATAGTTTATGTTCACCTGGGATAAATGTTTTGATCATAATACTGAAATATATTTTCCAGATAAATTACTTAACTGTAGTAGTTATTTGTACCCAACAAACAGTGTCTCTAAATATTTATCATATATTCTCATATAAGACAAATTTTTTTTTTCATTATGTATTAAATGTCAAAAAATACATCATTATTTTTATCGATTTAAATCGTCGAACATAAATTATTTTTATAACTCAAATATTTATTTTTCTTGAGAACTGCTTGATTTTTACTCCTCCTGTGGGCGTTATTTTTTTTTATATATGAATTAAATTATTTTTATTTCGGTTGACTAGGGTCATTAAGCAGAAGATTTTTCTATGTAATACATGAAAAAAACATTACCTTGCGAACAGTCCACTTACCCTACGGCTCTTTGTTTCTTTCTTTATATTCATATATCTCTCTATGTCATGAATTGTACCTTAAGAATTTGGTTTAGTTAGAGAGTTACAATCCCTAAAGGTTTTAACCACCTTAAAGACACTTAGCCCACATGCCCACAGAGCGTAGCCAGCATTTCTCAATGGGGAATGAGGACATTTTTTGTGGTATATCTTTTAATCTAACCAGCTTTCACACATTATATTTAAAAGTTTTCTAAGGTTTACATAATACTCATGAGGGGATTGATCCTGCCTACGCTCTTATCTGCTCAAATATAAAACCGCTACCAGCAAAGCGAATTTCAACCTATGAAAATAAACTTTATGGCCCCAAACGCTTTTGGCCAAAAATGGCTGCCAGAGTCGGCTGAAATCCGGAGCCCCAGGCGACGGCCATGGCAAAATGTTGGTGACTGCGGTTAAGGCTTACAATGGGTAACTAAGCCCAAGGCTAACTGAGCTTTAAAGCTATTTAATGGGTGCGAAGTAGATATTAAATAACAATATGTTATATAAATAATTGCATTCGGAATTCATTTCCCTTCCATTTGCTTTAAGCATGCAAGCCAACAACTGCATGTAAAAATGTCCTCCAAAATACTTTAATTATATCAATTATAGTAATATTTCACTCGATTTCTCTCTCTTCTTTCTCTTTCAAACACACGCCACGGCTCTTGCTCGGCTTGTACACATTGCGGTCTGGCATAGTTTCAAATACACAAAAAGAACAAAAATTGTTGTTGCACATTTTGAACAATTCGCAACTAGCGAAAACACACGCTGCTCTTGCTAGGTAATAACCCAAAACATTAATTAAAGCTCAGACAAAAGCGCATAAATTTTCCAAAATGTATGCATTACCCAACAAAAAAAAAAAAACGAAAATATTTTATTTATGATTTTGTTTTTTTAATTTTATCCCCAAATATACATGTGTGTATTGTTTGCAGGCACACGCATGACAAGATAAAAAAAAAAAATTTCCACCGAAACTTTTTTAATTACTTCAAACAATTGTGAACTCAGAACGGAACAAAGCAGAACAGAAACTTCTCAAGGTTGAGGGCCCCGCTTCAGAAGGGTTTTCCAAAAGTGGAGTACGGACTAATAAAAACCATGCCGGAGATCCGCTTTTGTTACATGTGTTGCAAAAGTTTCACATTTGCCAATTTTTCAGTTGTTCAAATATGTGACTGAAATAATAAGGCTTTTTTGTTTTTTAAATACAATATAATTTTACAAGCTACAGTTTTGAGAGATCATTTAATTTATTCTATATTATATATATATATATATATATATATATATATTATATAGTGTAAGCTATTTATTTTTTTTAATATTTATTTTTATATTTTTAGACTTTGGTTAGTGTTTTATCCCACCCAAATCATTTATCAGTCTGTCATGAACTTAAACAAGATTTGACCATAATCAGACAATTTGTTTTTGGTAATGATGATAATATTTTGTCACTCTATAATGGCAATGAAAGGAAATGATTAAGTTAAGTGACTGAATGTTACAGTTGGTTTATATAATTTATATATCATATATACTATTTTTTATAGCTTCCTTGAAATCGTAATTGCACAAAAGTTTTTTAGTTTTCGAGACAGCATTTTTTTCTACAAAAACAGAAAGTCAGTTTAATTACTAGACTGAAAGTTTTAATGAAGCACTAAAAATTGAAGCAAGCAAATTAATAACGATTTATAAGCATAACTTTTTTTTATTTTTTGCAGCTAATTAAAAAATACAGAAACTATGAAGTATAGAGTTTCGCAATATTACCACAAAGTGCAGGGTATCATGTAGTATAACACTTTATGTCTATCTCTTGCATTAGCATTTATCATGAGCTAAAACAGAGACCTTTTCACACCATATAGAAATATTCCAGTGAGTCTGACAAAGTTGGACATCTGGGCTATTAGCTTAGCTCGTTGTACATTCTATTTGGTTGTTGGTCGCACTTCATAGGCCCTTAGCTGCTGTCACTTAAATCCACTTGTCAGGGCTTTCATTTAATTAAGGCTAACAGACATCGAGATGGTAACGCACACATGCACACACATTGTAAGAAGAAGACAACGAGAGAGGAGTTGGGGAAACAGGGAAAGCTCCTAATTAAAATAAACTTTCAACGCAACATTTAGCCAAACGTCGAGGGAAAGCGTCAAAAATTGTCATGCAAAATATACAGTGGCTGTTGAAAGTTATTGCCCCCACTGCAGGCAGACAAGCTGGCGTCGAGTAAGAGTTTTTGGTCTACTATGAATGAGGGGGAAAGAGAGAGAGAGAGAGAGAGAGAGACAGAGATGGATAGAGGACTGGCTTGCCAAAATATTTTGTTAACATTTTTAATATCTCCCAGTTGACTGCAGCTTTTGTTTTGCATTTGTTTCAAAAAATTTAATTGACATTTTGATATCTGTGTTTCATCTTCTTTCAGGCAATCTACTTGTTATACTGGTGGTCACTCTGTCGCGTCGTCTGCGCTCCATAACAAATTTTTTCTTGGCCAACTTGGCATTTGCCGACTTTTGTGTTGGTCTCTTTTGTGTAATGCAGAATCTGTCCATTTATCTTATAGACAGGTAAGTGGCAAGCCAACCAAGTTACATTTAACTAACGTGTCTATTATGCATGACAGAACTTACATATCTAACATCATTTCTGCCTCCATATACCCTTAAGCGGTATTATAATTTGGTAGCAAGTTGAAAACGTGTCTGACCTTATAAGGTGTATAAGCTTTTAATTGGTATCCTTAGGCGACTGCATATAGTCTGCCTGTTCTGTGTTTTTTTTTTTCTTGCATGTTTAAAGCTATCTTGTTGAAGCTGGCATATATCTGATGGGCGAAGACATACATGTCACTTCTTTTAATATAATATATATTTACATAAATGTGGAATATTCAGTTCGCAGCTAGTCGTGAAACGGAAAACAAATTAATTAAATTTGTCTATAATACACAAAAATATATCAGTGTCCGAAACAAAATGTAGATGTTGGCAGCTTGACTCCGGTATATACTTATGCGACTTTTGCTCGAAGGTTTTCTCAAGCTACCTGGACTACAAAAGAAATGATAGTTGTGCAACACACATTTGTGCGTTTGTTTGTTTGGCTGTGCAGCACGTGCACAAAAATATAAATTGGATAAGTTAGGTGGAGGGATCAGCACAACAATTGAAAATAGGAGCTGTTTGTTGAAAACTTAAGACATTTATCGCTTGGAATCTTGATTAAAAAAATTGCATATAGCATATACGTACGAGTGGAAATAATGAACATATCTTAAATTGTTAAATTGTAATAAATAAACGACATTAAAAAGTCTGTTGACAAACAGTTTGAAACAGCTGGCGCCGTTTCTTTTAAGTCTGCCTTTGACACAATCGCTGCATAGTGTCCTTCGACTGTTTAGCATACGCAACTTGCAAAATATGCAGGCTACATGTAATATGCACCTGATGTCAGTTGGCAAGGCACGTATACTGCTCACTTTGTCGCTTGCCTTTGTTGTTAATGCCACACAACATGGCGTATTAGTAACGCTCAGCTTAGCCTATGCTGGACATTTATTATTCGCATTTTACAATGATTCGATTATTTTCAAGCCAACAAAGCATAGTGGATAGATTTTGATTTGATTTAGGAAACAATTTCTATCTGTGTGTGCTGAATTCTGATAAAAGTTTAAAAACTACTCACAATTAATATTCGTTGTGTTATATTTTAAAATTGAAAAAAAAAATAATCTGATGCAGCAAATTATTCAAGTCGTGAAGCGAAAAATAAAATATTAAAAAATATTTCTTGTTTGCTGACTTTATAGTTATACTTAAATATATTTATATATATATAAACAAGATTA